>NLAD01000748.1:55681-182273 GCA_002370245.1 Metschnikowia sp. 04-226.1
TAGACAAGTAGACAAGTAGACAAGTAGACAAGTATTCAAGTAGACAAGTAGACAAGTAGACAACTATTAGACAACTAGACAACTATTGGACAACTATTAGACAAAAAGAGACAGTAAGTCCATTATCAGTACATAAACAGTCGGTATCAGACAGTCCATAAATAGTCCATTTTCAAGAAGTTCACAAAAATATTCTGGCTTCGATACCTATTGCTGAAGCTTAGTGGTATGGCAATGACCTGCATACAACGCACACAGTAGTGTGTACCGTAGAGTGCAGTAGTAAAAATGGAGCCTCACAGCCGGCAGGTAGACACGGCTTATTTAAGTGAGCCAACCAAATCCCACAACCATAGCCAAAAAGTGGTCGAAAAATCAATCAAAAAAGTCAATCAAAAAGTCAATCAAAAAGTCAATCAAAATATAAGTCAAAATAAAAGTTAAAATAAAAGTCAAAATATCCACATACCCAAACCAAACAGTCATACTTAACAGTCATACTTAACAGTCCAAGTGTCAATGGATTCTGAAACACCATACTGGTGTACGGATGCCCCACTCTTCCACAGTACAGGAGGGTGTCGTAGGGTTGGCAGGTAACAATGAGCAAGCAGTACCATTAGCCGTAGGCGCACTTGGCCCGTGCCTTGCAAGCAGGTCAAAAGCCAGAGAGGGCTCCTTTTTTTTTGCGGTAGCGGATTTCGCAGGAATAAGCCAGGTTGCCGCCGAACATTCTCTTGGATGCGGCTTTCCAGTAGTGTGTACAAAACAGCCTCATTCCTTCCTAACACCTTTGACCCTCCACACACTTAATCCCAATTCCGCCACACACAAATCCCTACCAAATTATGGCTGATGATCCGGGCTTATCGCCGTCCGAACAGCATCTGAAGCAAGGCAGTTTTTTCTCCAAGAGCCTAAAAAAGATCTCCTCTAAGGCCCGCTTCAATTTGAACGGTGCGTTACCGGAGTCCTCCGACTCCACGTATGCTGCTTCCTCCACCAACCCGTCCAAATCCATCTCCACGCCAAACCCCCAGAATGGCGAGGCCTTCCAGGCCATTGGCTACGAATCCATGTCTGATTCTGTGGGTCCGACTCATGTGAGGGTACTACCGAGACGAGACACCAGCAAGTCAAAGCACACCTTCGTATCGTCCACAAACTCGCTCCAGCGCCTGTCCTTTAGCTCGGACGAAGCTAGTCTTTGGAACCGCAAAGTAAGTAATGGCGATTCTTCGCTGTATGCATCGGCGACCTACCGTACGGCCCAAACTGGCTTCCCTACTACGTCCAATGAATACCCCGGGGGGTCGACTTACGAGCTATTTAATGCCAGTTTCTCCTCCTTAGACCCGAAGGATAACAGCTCTACAGTGGATCTAATGTCGGGCTTCAGAAACCCACTGATGAAGGAAGATGAAAGCCTGCCCAAACTAGGAGCAGCGTTCGTTTACGACCTGTTTAGCCCTCCGCTCCCTCAGTACACTACAGAAATCAAGGAAGACCGCAAAACGACCAAAACTTCCCCGGCTGCTCCCAAGAACTCTTTTCTTTCGGTTAAAAGAAGTACCAGCTCCAGGAATTTGCAGTCCTACAAACAACTAGCTGCGAATGCTATGCCGAGGGCCAGCGTGGTCGATGCGTTATTCGAACGCCTCCTCTCTTCTCGGGTATTTCCTGAGCAAGCTTTCCAAAACATCACAGTCCATCGAAAGTGGGAGCTTCTTCTAAGCGAGAACGAGAATAACGCAAGCTTTGATCTACGCTACTTAACCAATCAAGTCTCTGCTTCCGTGGCCCAACGCGAGAATCTGCCTACAGTTCTGAATGAATCCTCCCGAATAGTCAAGGACTACCCTTCGCTCAAATCCGCCCAACAGATCCACAACCAACTCCAGTCGAAAATACTAGAGGGCAATGATGCGGATGCTCATAGCTCCGAATCTGGCACCTTGTCCACATTTTCCAAAAAATTCAAAATGAAGGATGGCTCCGCATCGTGGTACGTGACACGAATCATGTCCAACAAATTGACCATCCGCGAGTACCGGAAGCTATCGAAGAAGCTAGAATCCAGGTCTTCCCAAAAATGGATGGATGAATTCCACAATGCCCAAGGAACCACTGCCCTCTCAGTGGTTCTTCAAAGGATAAACAAAAGGAGTATCAAGTCAAATGACGACATTGAAATCGAGACATATATCTGCCACTGTCTCAAATCACTAATATCCAACCAGCCAAAAGTGGCAGTCTACGAACAAAAAAGTGATGCCAGCTCAAAGTCTTCTGCACTGAGTCCAGAAAAGGTTAACAAATTTGTCATTGAGTCGATCATCCACTCGCTTCTCTCTCCAAGAGCCTCAACGCGTTTGTTGGTGACGGAAATTTTGATTTACTTCATTCATGACACCAAACACAATTATTCCTCGCTAATACTCAACGGCTTCGTCAACTTACAAGACTCTTTTGGCATCTTTGACAAGTTCCAGCCATGGCTTGATGTTTTCGAGAATTCCATCGATCTGCATTCTGAAAGCATGGCCAAAAATGACCATGATCATAAATTTGAGGCCTATCTCCTCACCACAATCATTTTCATTAATTCTTTGATTAAAACCTGCGCTAATGTCAAAGAAAGGGTTGATATGAGAAAAGAGCTTCACGACTGCAGGTTGCATATCATTTTTGAAAAGCTCAGATCACTCGACAATGCTAATATTTCGTCCCTAGTGGATAATTATGAAAACTTCGAGGAGGACGATTATTCGGACTTGTATGCAAAAAATCAGTTGAAGGATTTCGATGATGACTATGAATCCAATTCTCTAGGAGAAGTCTTTTCGAAATTGAAGCTCCGGTTTGATGAGGACTCATCGGATGAGCCTTACGAAGAATTACCAAACTCTGATAAGTTGAAGTCGTTTTTGTACAATTTGACCTTACTCAAATCGACAAAACTGTCTAAGGAGACAGACAAAATCCTCGATTTATTAGACAGTGTGGTTGTCCAACTTACGTCAGGCTTAGGTATTGATGGTTCCGATATACTGCATCTCAATTCTGCCTTACAAAGATTGATGGATAGAATGGAGACTGATGAAACAGCAAGGAGAGCAGTGATGGAAACCATTCAATTGAAAAGAAAGATTGAAGAGTTAACTGAAGATAAAAGGCGGCTCGAGGTGCGTCTTTTGCAACGAAGCACTTCTCAAAAAAGCACGGCACCACCGGCTGACCCAGTGCCTAGAGCTGCAAGCAACAATGATGAAAGTGCAGCAATTCAAGTTGTCAAGATAGAGAAGAACAGCCTTGACTCTAGTCTCCAGGTGTTCCGCGAGGAGCATGCAGAAATGAAAGCAAGTTCGAAACAAAATAGCCCGAAATTCAAGATCAAGAACCAACACACTGGCGGCTCTTCAACAAGCGCAAGTCTGCCTGGAAAGAAATTGAGTGGTCACCGGCACCGCGGAGCGCAAGTGATCGAGCATATTCTTGGAGAGTCGAATAACTACAACAGAAGAGAGGAGTACTCCGATTCTGAGCCAGTGAAACGTCCGCTTACGCCTCCATTGAACCACATATTCAAACCCCAGAATCGTCTGCTGAACCTGAGAACAGGCCATTCATCCCAAAATATGAGTGGATCCACTATTGCTGCAGCCTATCCTGAACCAGAGATCATTGATGTGGATGACGAGGAACCAGTTGAACAGCCACAGCCAGTTCCAAACCAAGATAAGGTAACCAAACCAGAATTGGTAGTTCTCACAGCCTTCAACACTGCCAACCACAGCGAGACTACAGAGATAGGTATTCCACCGCCTCCATTATTACCGGTATCTTTATCAGAACCCGGCTTGGAGCAGGGCACTCAAGATTCAAACTGCATACCAGCACCTTCAGCACCTTCAGCAGCTGCACCACCACCGCCACCACCGCCATTGCCGAGTCTTTTAACTCAATTGAAGCCTTCAACCTCGGCTCCACCTCCACCACCTCCACCTTTGCCAAGCCTTTTGACACAGACTAGAACCGGAGGTACGAATCCCCCACCACCTCCTCCCTTGCCCAGTCTCCTTACTAAGGTGAAACTGACCGGCTCGAATCCCCCCGCTCCCCCACCTTTACCAAACTTGTTGGTACAGTCGAGGAATGGTTCTGGTGCACCCGTGCCACCTCCTCCACCTCCGCTTGCTCCACCTATACCAAACATCAGTGCCTCACCCAACCCGGAGACCATGAACATGCATCCTCTCTATGGGTCCTCTGAATATGCCAATAGTGCTTCACAATTATCTGGAGCGGAAGACTCAAACGGGCAGCTAATCAGACCAAAGAACAAGCTAAAGCAGATGCATTGGAGCAAACTTGAGGCTATCGACAAGACGTTTTGGAATGATATATCCAGTTCGGTTTTGATAGATAAGCTTCAAAAGAAGGGTGTTTTGGAGGAAGTGGAAAAGGCATTTGTTGCCAAAGTGTCTGTCATGAAGAAGAAGGTGAAAGACGTGAACAGCTCAACCATTGACTCAGCCCAGTCGGTATCTCTTCTCCCCAGAGATCTCGCGCAACAATTTGGAATCAACTTGCATATGTTCAGCAACTTGAGTGTTGAAAGTCTCATTCAAAAAGTGCTCACGTGTGACAAGGAAATCTTGGAAAATTCGAGTGTGTTGGAATTTTTTAACAGCGACGCTTTGAATGAAATCCCCGATTCAGTGACTCGCTCTTTCATGCCATATGCCACAGATTTTACCAGGCCCGATAAGATCCCACTGGAGAGCCCGTCACAATTGGATAGACCCGACCGAATTTACTTGGAGATCTTCAATATGAGAGGCTACTGGAAATCCAGATCCAGAGCTCTTTTACTCGTGCACACTTATCAGAGAGACTTTCATGATCTTTTGCAGAAATTGGACCTTGTGGACAAGGCAATAAACTGTATAAAAGATAGCGAGGGCTTGAAACAGATTCTTGCAATTATCAGATCGGTGGGTAACTTCATGAATGATAGTTCGAAGCAAGCCATGGGTTTCAAGTTGGATATTCTCCAGAGATTGAAGTTCATGAAGGATGAAACCAACTCGAAGACCTTTTTGCATTATATCGAACAGATTGTGAGGAACAACTTTCCTGAATTTGGAATCTTTGTGGATCAATTGAGCATCTTAAACCATATGCAAAAGATCGCCATCGATCAGATAGAGGCTTCTTGCATCGAGTATCAAACGAACATCTCAAACGTAATGACCTCTCTCAGAAAAGGCAACTTGAGCTTGCATGAAACGTTCCATCCAGATGACAAGATCTTGAGAGTTTTGAGGATGCCTCTCGAAAGAGCCCGCGATCTAAGCTCCTCCTTGACCACGCATACTGAGCATACGCTTAAGAATTTTCAGGCGTTGATGGAATATTTTGGAGAGAATCCTGAAGATGCCGCAAGCAAAAACAGCTTCTTCCTTAAATTCAACAACTTTGTGAATGAATTTAAGAAGGCTCACGCAGAAAACGTCCAGAAGGAAGAGGACGAGAGGGCATACGAGCGAAAGAAGGAGATGATCGAGCGCAGGGAGAGAGAACGCTTAGAAAGCAGAGAAAGGGCCAACAAAAGAGCGCAGTCACAAGGCCAGGACGAAGATATCGGCGATGAAGAAGACGAGGTTGGAGATATGGAGGACGAAGGAGAGGACGGCGAGGCTGCACCAGAAGAAAACCATCATACAGCCACCATTGATGACTTGATGCGGCAGCTCAAAAACAACACACCTCTTCATGAAGGAAGTGCGGTCAATAGAAGAAGCTATAGGATGAGGCCGAGGTCGTTGCGGCCTCTCTCGATGGAGATCTATGGCAAAGAGAACTTCCAAATCCCCCGGAGAGAAAAGACGTCGCATGAATATGAGAGTGTGCAATCATTGAAGAGGAGAATGACCACGCGCAAAAAGGCACAGGGTGTGGCAGAAGAAGAAGCAGAAGGCGAGAAGGACAACGACACCATAATGCTTAGAGCGCAGACGATGTTGAGTGAGCTAAGGCATATACCCAAGACATCGTCCCGGGAGAAGGCCAGATCAGCTGACGGCGAAAGGAAGCTGAAGCCCACGGGGTTACGGCAACGGCCCCAGTCACGGGCTTAAAGCACCAAAGCATAATTATTCAGGATGATCATTGAGATTGATTTTTTATCAAGCATTGATTTTCATCAAGTTGAATTTTCGAGCGCTCAAACCTCATTGGCAAAATGCCGCATTGCATTTGCCCTTTGTTTCACCCGTTGCATCCGTGTCACCCGTTGCATCCGTGTCACCCGTTGCATCCGTTGCACCCAATTTCTAGTGGCCCACTTTAAGTGCACTCAATAAGGGCGCACAGCAGTGCATTCTCACCTTGCACCTCGAGCTAGTGCCGTTGCTCCAACATCAGACGCCGCAGGATCGTCGTTCATAACCAAGAAATCAATACCTAAATAATTTTCTTCGCCGTCTACACCCACCATTATACGCGTGGGTGTAGATGGTATAATGGTGGGTGTAGATGGCGTGGTGTAAAGTGATTGTGGACCTGCATATAAGCCCAGTCTTTGACAGCTTGCGAGTCTGCATCACACCAAGCATAGAGTCACCGCGAACCGTAGTGACAAGCCAGTCCGATGACAAATAGACTTGGGAGCAAAGCCCAACAGCACATTCAAAAAGCGGTCATCTCAAAAACAGTCATTCCCCAAAAAATTAATCCACGTGATAATCCCTATCAGTATGCACTCCCCCAGACACAAAGCCATTTTCTAATTTCTATATAAAGCAATGGCATTCGCGGCTCAGGGCCGGAAAATCCAGCTCATCGTGTCCGGTGTACACCCTCACAACGGCCCGGAGTCCATTTTTTCACCACTCCACGCATTGTCCGCGTAATCATCCTCGCAACCTGTCCGCTGCTAACAAATCACCATCTCGTCATGTTGAGAAGTTCCAAGGCTTATAAGCCGCTTCAAAGGTTCCATACACAAAGCCGTCTTCTCGACGCCACCGTGGTGTCGGGGACAAAGTTGGCCAAGCAAATCAAGCAACAAGTGGCCCAGAAAGTCATTGAGTATAACAAGGTGCAGTTCCCCAACTTGAAGCTACCCCTTTCTAATTCGGAGGTGGACTTTGAGCAGCTTCGTTACAGACCTCAGCTTACGATTATCCAGGTTGGCGACCGGCCAGACTCATCGTCGTATGTTAAGTCCAAGCTTAAGGCGGCCAAATCGGCCAACATCGACTCCAAGTTGCTCAAGTTTGATGCCGACATGTCGGAGGAAGATCTCCTTGAAGAAATCGACCGCTTGAATAAAGACCCCAAGGTGCATGGTATTTTGGTGCAGCTTCCGTTGCCCAAGCACATCAATGAGACGTTGGTCACCAACTCCGTGGAGACCGACAAGGATGTGGACGGCTTTGACCGCTACAACACCGGAGAGCTTTCCAAGAGAGGAGGCCAGCCCAAGTTCAAGCCCTGCACTCCCAACGGAATCATGGAGTTGATTAAGACCACTGGCATTCAGTTGCGTGGAAAGAACGCAGTGGTCATTGGCCGCTCCGATATCGTGGGAACCCCCGTGGCTGCTTTGTTGAAAAATGAAGACTGTACGGTGACCATTTGCCACCGCCATACGTATGACTTGCCTTCGATTCTCCGTACGGCCGATGTGGTGATTGCTGCCGTCGGAATCCCAGAGTTTGTCAAAGGTGATTGGATCAAAGAGGGTGCTGTGGTGATCGACGTGGGGATCAACTTCAAGGACGACCCCACGGCCAAAAACGGTCGGAGGCTCGTGGGAGACGTGGACTTCAACGATGTGGTGGGCAAGGCCTCTTTCCTTACTCCCGTGCCCGGAGGAGTGGGCCCCATGACCGTGGCTATGCTTTGCTCCAATGTCTACGATGCGGCCATTTACGCATCCAAAAAGGCACATGCCCACCGCTTCCAGCCCTTGCCTCTTAAGCCCTTGGTTCCCGTGCCATCGGATATTGCCATCTCGCGTGCTCAAAAGCCCAAGAAAATCACCAAGGTGGCCCAGGAACTCGGATTGTTGGAGCGTGAGCTTGAGCCTTATGGCCACTACAAGGCCAAGGTCGACCCCGAGAAGGTGATTGAGAGGTTGGATGAGGACAGCGAGGGCTCCAAGGCCGACCGTGGACACTATGTTTTGGTGGCTGGTATTACCCCAACCCCATTGGGTGAGGGTAAGTCCACCACCACCATTGGGTTGACCCAGGCCCTTGGTGCTCACTTGAACTACAATGCCATTGCCAACGTGCGCCAGCCTTCCATGGGTCCAACCTTTGGTGTCAAGGGAGGTGCTGCCGGTGGAGGGTACTCGCAGGTGATTCCTATGGATGAGTTCAACATGCATCTCACCGGAGATATCCATGCCATTTCCGCTGCCCAGAACTTGTTGTGTGCTGCTGTGGACACACGTATGTTCCATGAACACACCAGTAAGACCACCAAGGGTTTCTACAACCGGTTGGTGCCTGCCAAGAAGGGCGTGAGAAAGTTCACCCGGCAAATGTTGGCCCGTTTGCAGAAATTGGGCATCACCAAAACAAACCCCGACGACTTGAGTGCCGAGGAAATCGAACAATTCGCAAGACTCAACATCGACCCCGAGTCCATCACCATCAAGCGTGTGGTGGACTGCAATGACCGGTTCGTGAGAGAAATCACTTTGGGCCAGGGCAAGAACGAGGCCAGCAAATTTCCTCCTCGTGTTTCTGGATTCGATATCACCGTTGCCTCGGAAATCATGGCCATTTTGGCCTTGTCCACATCTCTTAAGGATTTGAGAGAAAGGGTCGGCCGCATTGTGGTTGGTACCCAGAGGGAGACTGGCGTGGCCATCACTGCAGAGGACATTGGATGTGCTGGAGCCATCACTGCTCTTTTAAAGGATGCTGTCAAGCCTAACATGATGCAGACCTTGGAAGGTACACCAGTGTTCGTGCATGCTGGACCATTTGCCAACATCTCGATCGGAGCCTCGTCGGTGATTGCCGACCGGTTGGCTTTGAAGTTGACTTCTCCCTCTAACGCCATCAACAACGGCCAAAAGGGTTTTGTCATCACTGAAGCCGGGTTCGACTTCACCATGGGCGGAGAGCGTTTCTTCAACATCAAGTGCCGTGCTCTGGGAATGTCCCCCGATACCGTGGTTCTTGTGGCCACGTCCAGAGCTTTAAAGTTGCATGGAGGTGCCCCAGATGTGAAGCCCGGCCAGGAGTTGCCCGAGGCCTACACCACCGAGAACTTGGACTACTTGCGCAAAGGATGTGCCAACTTGGCCAAGCAGATCGCCAACATCAAGCAATACAACGTCCCTGTCGTTGTTGCAATCAACGAGTTTGAGACCGACACCAAGAACGAGCTTCGGGTGATTCAGGAGGAGGCTCTTCAAGCTGGTGCTGACTATGCCGTGCCCTCCAACCACTGGGCCCACGGAGGATCTGGTTCTTTGCAATTGGCTGAGGCTGTGACCAAGGCCGTGACGCAGGCCCAATCTGAAGAGCAAACCTTCTTGTACAATGTTGAAGATACAGTGGAGGAGAAGTTATTGGCTATTGCATCCAAGATGTACGGAGCCTCTGCCATCGAGTTGTCTCCTTTGGCCAAGCAGCAGATCGAGACGTACTCTCGCCAAGGTTTCGACAAGTTGCCCATTTGCATTGCCAAGACCCAATACTCCTTGTCACATGACCCTGCATTAAAGGGAGTGCCCACGGGATTCACGGTTCCCATCAGAGAAGTGAGATGCAGCGCTGGTGCTGGTTACTTGTACGCATTGGCAGCAGAGATCATGACTATTCCAGGATTGCCTACACACGCTGGATACATGAACGTTGAAGTGAACGACGAGGGAGAAATCGAGGGCTTATTTTAGAGCCACATTATATAGGAACAAGTAAAGAAACAACAATTCTGTCTATTTGTCTATTTGTCTATTTGTCCAATTGTCCATTTGTCTATTTGTCCAATTGTCCATTTGTCCATTTGTCTGTCTTTCTATCCTCTCTGTATAATTCTGTCTATTCTGCTCTATTACTAATACTTGTAGTCGAGTATTCTCTATGGTACAGAACCACCTCATCTAGAGGATGGTTGGCTATTTACGAGACACATGTGTGGCCAAGTCTTCACTTGCCGGGCCCGTGTATGTCTTTGGATTCCAGTGGGTGCAAGTTGCCTCTTGAAATTGGAGCGTGGCTCTTTTTCGCTTCCATGCCTTGACCCGTGCCTTGCAAGGCCCTGGCTTGCTGGCTCTGCAGTGCTGCTTGGCCGGCTATGGCATTTGCTTGGGCTGCTTGCGCATCGGAGCCAAGTCCATTGCCTGCTTTTTTGTATTGCTGGGCTGCTAGACTCTGCTGGCTGCGGCTTCCACTCATGCCGCCAAACTTGTTGCTGGAGGGTATGTTGTTGCCGGCACTATAACCCCCTTGCAGTTTGCGGTAGACATTTGCCGACTGCATGCTGGCTCCCGTGGCACTTTGGTTGTTTTTGATTGCACCGGAGGAAGCTTGTGGTTTGCCATTGGAAACCTGTGCACTACCAGCACTCGATGTGCCTCCTTGCTGGTTTTTTTGTAATTGATGCTGTTGCAAAGCCCGAAGACGTGCTTGCTGCATCAACACTTGTCGCTGATGGGCGCTTTCCCGGAGCAAATCGTACGACTTGGAGAGAAGCATCGAGCCGAATCTTATAGACTGCGTATCGTCGCTGATGGAGTTGAGGCGAGACGGATCCAAGCTAAAGGGCGACCGGATACATTTATCGGCCTCGGCGTAGTCATCATCAAACCGCCATCTTGAGTCCATCCGTGCAATCTCGTCAGACTTGTTGAGATATGCGTCTTTGCTGTGACTAGGAGTGTCGATTTCCATGTCGTCGTTCTCCTCCGAATCCGATAAATTCATCCATTCGTCAATCACATCATCTGGTCTGGACATGAGTCCTCTTCTATCGATGAAAACACGGTTAGCCCGGCCTGCTCTTTTCCTTATCCTCGCAATAGGGGTGGAAAAGTTCCCGGTGACTTCCTTTTCTTCCTCGCTCTTCTGGAATCCTTCGGTGTATGTGCTGAAGTTGTTGGTTTCGATATTAGATAACAATTGGGCAACGTAACTTGAAGATTTCCCGATTTTATCACTGACATGGTTCTGGAGCAATGACTGTATATGAGGGAACTGCTCTGAGGGAACAAGTTCTCCAGTACTACCCTTGAATGTCTTCATTCCGGGATAAAGCTTCTTGCCGTCCTCCAAAATCTTTTTGAGGTTTTCGCTGACGACATTCGTGGTGTTGAACTGGTGGAAAAAAGCCGATGCGATGGACGAGTAAGGAATGTGGCTCTTTTCGAGATCTTGCGAGCGGTCGTTGGAAGAGATCCCAAAAAACGGTTGGTATGGATCGTAGGTAATATTAGCGTATCCTTTATCGCTTTCCTTTCTTTTCCTCAACTTCTCAAGAACTGCCCTCTTAATCGTCTCGTTCTTCTCTTTAAGAACATAGGATACTGTAACCAAGTCCATATCGGGGATTTTTGATGGTGGTAGCTTGACATAAGGTTGAGTCGATGATGCCTCGGGTTGAGCTTGTCCGTTGAAACCCTTGGGGTCCTTCGATTGAGTCACGGAATTGGATGGCGATGAAGCAGATAAAGGTTCTTGATTCTTTCTCTTATCCTTTCTGGATTTGGCCAACTCAATATCATCGATTTCTGGCTCCGGCTTGATAATCTTCTTCCGCTTGTGTGGGTAAAATAAGTGATCATCACCCTTTATACCCACCGCACGCTTCACACCCTTGGCCTCAAGCCGAAGCTTGAAGATTTCATGCTCAGCTTCCCATGACTCCATTTTCAAGAGCTCTCTCTTACAAGTATTGAAGATTATATCTCTTGCACGCCTCAAAGACTTCTGTAACAAGCGGATTCTTTCCGCTCCAATGTTATCAGCTCTCCGGGTTTTTCTAGCCTGGCGAAACTCACGCCGACGGAAGCACACATATGGATCATTGTCATTATCCTTTTCATTTGCATTAGGGTCCTCGAACTTCAAGCTTGGGGTGATTGGTTTCCCTTTTCGAGCGATTTTCCGGGCACTCCAATGTTTGTACACGGTTTCCCCAAATAGGTCCATAAGAACGGGTATGGAGCGGATGCTGTTGGTTGAGTTCCGATCTTTGTCAAAAGTCGTAACGAAAGGCTCAAAATTGAGTTCTTTGGATAACTTCTCTTTGAGCAAAGACGTTGAGATGTACTTCAGTTCAACACCCAGGTTGGCCTGTTCGTTGATGACGCTTGAATTCATTTCTTTGAGAATGAATGACAAGAGCTCTTTGTATGAAAGTAAGTTGGAGGGATCCATAGTGAGAAAAGGTTGCTTCTCCTCCACGGTCTTCTCAAACTTATCGCAAATAGCCTCAAATTCAAGCATTGTGCATGCTCTGTTGTCAGCATCATCACGAGCACTCTCCAGTTTGGAACGCAGTTTGGGAACTTCTTTGGATAACACATTATTGAAAAACTCCTCATCTTGCTCATCCATGTTGTACTCCACACCTAGAGTGTCTTCAACAGTAGCACTGAATTTGATGTAAGACTCTGGCTCAACAAAAGGTTCACCGCTGTAGAACTTTACAGCATCAGGCCAGATTCGGGACGCATCGGGGGTAGGAATGTATACGGAAGAGCCTTCCTTGTCGGCCTTGTCTTTGGTGGAGCCCTGTAGGACACGTTGGGCAGCATTTATGACTTGTTGCAAATGAACCTCATCTTCTTCGTTCTTATCAACACCAGTTTCGACATTATGTAGGTCACGTTGCTGACCCGAGGAAGCATTGAGGTGATGAAGCTGAGATGGCTCGAGGTCTTGATCAGTGCCAGATATTTCATTCGCGTTGTAGATGGGTAACGCGACCTTGACGGAGATCTTTCGCTGCCTAAACCTTGCGCCTGCCGAAGCCTTGCCCGCACCTTGGATTTTCGATGGAAGTACGGCCATGACACTTAGTGCCGAGGCACTTCTGGAGACACAATTGACTCTGTCAGATGAGTCGAGGCCTTAGCAAGGCGATTGTGTGACGGGCGGGGATACACGACAGAGGGCGGGGTGTACAGGTCTTTCGCGAGAATGCGGCGGAAAAATGTCGTTTCTCGGGGAACACGGGAACGACACCAAACGACCCAGCGACAAAGCTAACCTCCAAGCACAATTAGTGGGCAGTTGATGGATGCAGCAAAATGCCAGCCTTGTTTTTTATAGGATTCAAGGAAAAGAATTGAGAAAAACCCGGGTCTAGGGCCTTATCTGACTTCGGTGATAGCGATAATTAAGGGGCTTTTTGGAGGAGAGTGCGGTAAAATTTTTTTCGACACTTGTTTCGTGGCAGCACAAAAATGTCGCACTATTCAGGAGTGCAAAAGTCGTGTTTTCCCATGTGCAGTATACCATCCCCAGATTATGAGGAACCTTGCTGGAACAGCAAGAATAGGGTGATTTATGAAGTGGATCAAGGAAATAATGTTATCTTATGAGTCTTTGAGGGAATCTGTAGTAATTTTTGTGGTGTTGGAAAATGTGGAGGAGAAAAGCCATATCCGTGCTTCTCACTGGTCAAAGACTGATTCCTCAGACCCAATAAAACGTGAAGATTGCTGGAACAAAAATGGTTGTAAAAAAAGATGTTTCAAAGTGGTTCCAGGCGTAAGAGAGCCACTCAATAATTATTAAGCTCATTTATATTCTTGCAGCCATCGAATCATAGGAGCCAAGAGTAATTCATGGTTGCAGGGCAAATCAAAGGGCATTAGGTGCAAGTGCAAGTTTCCCTGTTTTCCTAATAGGGACAAGTGAAACCATAATTAAAACAAGTTTGAATAAACAAACCCTAGATGCCAAGCAATCATGAACCACTGCATTGGTGGAGTACTCACTATAGACCCTCTGCCTTGAATGAGAATGACTCCCTAAGGAAGAACATACCGTTATAGACCAGACCATTTTCTTAGACCAAAAAATTATGGTGTAAATCACAATTTGGGAAACAGATCCGTTCTTATATAGACCCTAAAACCGAACACAAAGACCATGGCTGTCAAAAGAAGATATTAGAAGGTGAAGCAAGGTGCGCCTGAGGCACTGATTTATATTGCGGACACGAAGTTCTGCTAAGATGGCCATCCTGCACGCGAAGTGGGGAGAGAACGCAGGGCACGTGACCCATATATTGTCACATCCCCCAACCCCACCAATGCCCAAATATTATTCGTATGTACTGTATATTACAGTGCTATAATTATCATAGAAGAATCCAATAGGGGCCATTATAGTTATATGCAGTGTATTATGATTCTGTCGTATGGTGTAATGGAGTAGAAGTCCATTGGCCCACTTTCAGTGTGAGCGCATTAATTATCAACTAATTCCTGCATGTTCCCCGCTATCTGCTCTAGATATTGCCTAATTACTCCGAGGCTCCAACGACAAGCTTCCCCAACATACTACCTGGAGCCTAAACCAAGTGCAGTCTCAGTACATACTATTCTGGAAACCTCTTTTCCATTTACAATTGATATCCTGTTTTAAACCCCCGAAACTCCTAGTCAGTACCTAAAAACCGGACCTTTCTGCTCACCATGACCGAGGTCAAGATCTCCAACAACCCCCCTCCGTTGTCAGCGTTTCTCAACACGGTATGCCCTGGGCTCCCGTTTCTCGATGATAACTTGCATTTCTCCCTTCTAGATTATATGCCGGAAAAAAACGTCTCCTCTATCGATCACTTGACCTGGCCCTTGAAGTGTCTGGGTCCGTCGTCCTCCGTGACCGCCCATATTGAGCGGACTTACCTTAATGTGGCCCGGCCTCCGTTTGTACACGTGGCCCAGGAGAATGTGGAGTCTACCACCAACGTGCATTTGCCTCTACATGTGACGGGGCTCTTTTCAAAGCTTGTCCATGAGGGAACAGACCAAAAGCAGGACGGAGCCAAACATATTGGCGCCAACGTCAACCCGCTAACGCATGACCCTTTTCGGCATGTTCATCTTAACCCTGGGTGTTTGACGTCCATGATGGATGTGGAATTGAGCCGGGGCCTGTGCAGTGCCCAGGTGTCGGACTCTCGTTCTCCATTCAGCAAAATGACCAGCAGCATCAACAAGTTTCTACGGGTTGGTGGAGCGGACCACACGGAGAAGTTCCATTTTCAGCCTCTTATCAACGAAGTTGAAGTTGACCAGACCTCGTTTATCCGGAACATCAACGTCAAAAAACCTCTTCCGGAGACGCCTATCATCACCTCGCTTATAGATTTCGACCAGAAACACTACCTTTCTGTGATCAACGCCGTGGACACGGCTAGACTCCAAGTCAGCGCTAACGTCAACATTTTAAATGTCTTTGCAATTGGCCATTCTCAAAATTACCTCTTCACCGATACTGTGACATCCACCAGTCCATTATTCCCAACCACCCCAAATACCGGTTTGGCTTCGGCAACCTCGTCTTCTGCCAGCATGTCTCTGGCCCAATCGCATACTGCTCCATACAAGCGAGTTGTGGAATCCCCGATCTTGCGGCTCCAACTCAATGTCAAACTCACTATCACCAAGTTGCTCACCATCTCCAAGGGCAAGCTCGTGGTGTTGGGCATGAGTAACGGGCGCATTCTCATCATCAACATCTTCTCTCTATCTTACAGGTATCTTGATGTGTTGGGGACGCCCGAAGGGCCGGATAATGGTGCATACCAGATCCAATCGCATTTTGTTACGTCGCTCGAAGCCATCTACCATCCCAACTACGAGCTTTTGATCATAGCAGGCTTTTCCTCGGGGGAAGTGGTGATCATAGACCCAAAGGGGGCGCCTCTTCCCTCCGACACTTTATACAAGAGAAAGGTGGTGGGCAAGGACCGCTTCGTCACCTACTTCAAATTCTTCGACTTGAGTCCCTTTAGTTCCAAGCAACAGGTGTCCAATAATCTGTCGCCCCAGTTTCTTATTGGGCACTTCAAGCTATGTCACAAGCCCATCACCTGCATCGCCAGCTCGTTATCTCTCAATGGGTCCCATAATGGGAAACACACGCCAATGGTGCTAGCACTTGGGTCGGACGATGGGTTGGTGCGGTTCATCGACTTCATTGCAACCCATGACAAAAACTATGGCAATACGCTGGACTTCTACAACCTGCTGATCATCACCGATATCGTGTGCAACTACTTCCAAGACGGAGTGCGTGACATTGCCTTCTCGCCGGACAACAATTTCTTCCTCGTCTGTGGCAAAGGCGATATCATCGAGGTGTTTCGAATCACCTACTATAATGTTCATGGAATGTTGCACAAGAAGCCTGGGGCATCTCATAGAGCAGCGCGGCTGAGAAGTGGAACCATCAACAGTTCCAGCTCCTCCAATTTGCATCCACAGTCCTCGTTCTTATCTCCCATAAACACCACTCCGTCCAACTCCATGGATGTTTCGAGAGACGCGTCCAACGACATATACTTTCCTCCGTCCATCAAAGATGTCGAGATAGTGAGCAGGCTCAAGGGCCACACCAACACCGTGGAGAAGGTCAAGTTTGTTCAAAAAGATCAGTTTTTCAGCGAATGCAACTCCAATGTTCCTGGTGCATATAACTTGATCTCTTGTGGGTGTGATGGAAAAATCAATTTCTGGGAGTTCAACCGGAAAGCCTTGCCTCGGCTAAACAAGAAGCATTTCCGGACGAGTTCCAAGAAACCTGAACGTCCAGACGAATCCAATGTATCTTCATCTCAGCAACCAGCATTGTTCAACCGGGGCAAGAAGATCTCCACCACTTCCCAAATTAAAAGCCACGCACGTGTCCGCTCCAACAACCACCCAGACGAACTTCTCCAAAGTATCTCCCATATCAATTTGGGAATCAGCAACTTGCTCAATCTCAGCACGCTGACGCTGCACCAACAGGAAAATACCCAGGAGCAGCTCAAGATCGATATCTCGTTGTACCGGTCACTCCACGAGATGAGAATCAAGAAGCAGTGTTCTAGAAACAAATTCAACTTCAAGGAGAAACTTACGTGTGTCGTGCACCCCATCGTCAACGATAAGGAGCTTCCTTCTATAGAGGTGCCGTTGCTTACGATCGATTTGTCATGCGTTACTAAAAACGGGCAAATTAACGGGTTCCATTTGGAGCCCACCCACTTCTGGATCTTTGGGAAAGGAGGCGACATTTTTAAATACAAAATCGAGTAATGCTCGTCCAAGAAGTATCGAATCATCGAGTAATTATCAAATAATCATCTGCTATAAAGCTTGTCAAGGTAAGAATTTCGTATACAATGCTGCGAAGCCGTGGGCCTCTAGTTGGTGAAACCACCGCCGTCCATTCCAAAGCACAAGTCCTCCTCGAGATGGTAAAGCTCGGGGTTGTCGTCTTTGTTGACTGAAAATTCCGTCAAGTCTTGTGGTTTGGGAATCGCTCCATAGTTCGGAGATTGTCTTGGATCTATGGGATAGTCTGTATTGGTAAGCAACCCTGCGCTGCTTAGACCGGTGCCCGAAGGAGATAGTATGCCTGGGAAATCGCTGGCGAAATTCGAGGCCAATTGGTCTTGCTGTTGCTGCTGTTGTTGCTGCTGTTGTTGCTGCTGTTGTTGTTGCTGTTGTTGCTGTTGCTCCTGTTGCTGCATGCGGTGTTCATATTCTTGTTGTCGATGATATGCCGCTTGTTGTTGCTGCTGGTTCTGGTGCTGATTCTGTTCGTTGGACTGCTCCATCTGGCTCTGCAACTGTATTCTTTGCTGCTCCTCAATGGGCCTCCTCACGAAGTCTCTGAACTGCTTGACATCTTGTACCATCAAGTTCTTCATGGACTCAATGTCGTCCACGTTTTCAAACGACTTGAAGTCGAACTTCACCTTGCATTCAGGCTCATCATTGGGGTCATGCCACACAGCTAGGTATGGGTGGGACAAGGCCTCGTCCACGCTGATTCTCTCATACGGGTCGAATGATAACATCTTTTCGAGCAAGTCAAGAGCAAGCGGATTGGCATTGGGCAAGATCTCCGAATAGTGCACCTTCCTCATGATGGGCAACGACCGCACGTAGTTCTGGGCACGGGGAGAACCGATCTTAGTCAAGGTGGATTCCTTAGGCGTACCCAACACCAACAAGATCTGGTTCAACTGGTCCACATAGTCCTTACCACGGAACAAAGGCTTGCCACCCAAAAGTTCACCGAGAATGCACCCCACCGACCACATATCGATTGCTTTGGTGTAGTTGGAGAAGGATAGCATGATCTCCGGGGCCCTGTACCATCTAGTAGCCACGTACTCGGTCATGAAGCCCGAATTCTGCTCCACATCCTCAGAAAAGCCACGGGCCAAGCCAAAGTCACAGATCTTCAACTCGCAGTCCGCATTCACTAGTAGGTTTCCCGGCTTCAAGTCTCGGTGGAGCACGTCCGCACTATGGATACACTTCAAGCCACAGAGCACCTGATATATGAACAGCTGGTAGTGCAGGTCAGTGAGAGCCTGGCCCAGATGTATTATTTGGTGCATGTCACACTCCATCAACTCCTCGTAAAGGTAAATGTCGTTGAAGTCACCAGTGACCGGGTCAGCCACAATGTCCAAGTCGTACAAACACGTGATGTTCTTGTGCCCCCTGAAGAATTGTAGGAGCTTGATTTCACGGAGTGCTCTCTTGCACAAGATCTTCTTGGAGAATATGTTAGTGATTTTCTTGATGGCCACCACGTTGCCGTTGTTCATACCAGAGCCATCATCGTAACGGGCGGAGCACACAATACCGTATGCGCCATGGCCTAACTCCTTCACGATTTTGAAGCGTTTATCAATGATAAAGTCCTGGTTATACACCTTGTTGACGGATTTCCGATCGTGAAGCATGATGCGGGTTCAGAAAAAGGCGGGGATACTAAAGTATGGCGGATGGTGTATCAGACGTAGATCCGCGGGCCAGCGAAGGAAAAGACGGGAATCAGTGAGATCGCTGCGTCGACGATAACGCAAAGGGTTTAAATTGAGTTTGGAGGCGCTGACGAGGGGCTCGGAAGGCGTTTGGGAAATTGCCTCTATTTGACTCGTGAAAGCGGCGCAAATGTTTGGCTAGTAACAAAGATGGAGAAAAAACGGACACTGGGCTAGTTGTAGTGACTAGTGTAACGAGCGTGCACCGTGTATGGAGATAGTACCGAGTAAGAGCCGAGAGAGGCAAAGTAGAGGGCACTGGGAAGAACAGAGGAGCAAATGGAAAAAGGGAAGAAGATGAAGGAACCAAAGCAGTCACGGAGCCGGAAAAACCAGGGAGGGGAAGGAGGAAAAGTGAGATCAGGTCGCAGGCTTTTTTTGGAACCAAGGTGAGC
This sequence comes from Metschnikowia sp. 04-226.1, assembly GCA_002370245.1. NCBI lineage: Eukaryota > Fungi > Ascomycota > Pichiomycetes > Serinales > Metschnikowiaceae > Metschnikowia > Metschnikowia sp. 04-226.1. The sequence continues at coordinate 75,115 of NLAD01000748.1, forward strand.
GATGATTTCTTGTGTTGAATATGAGGAACCAGTACATCTCCAACAGTACTGCATGTCCATGTGACTGCATCTAAGGATGGGCAGATGAAACATCTCTGGCCTTTGTTATGCAGGGGACACAATAAGGATCGGCGGGTGCTTTGTCATGACCATATCTAGGCCACGTGAAAGCCTCGTGAAAGCGTCGTGAAAGCGTCGTGAAAGCGTCGTGCAAGCCTCGTTGAAATGTGGCCTGAGGGTTTGAGATCGAGTATATAAGAGGAAAGGAAGTCGCTCATGTGTTAAAATGGATACGGCTTAAATGAGGACACGAAACCAGGGGGTTCACTGGCTTGGCTTACATGCACACCCCACCACAATCCCAAGTGACTACTGAACTCTACACTTATTAGAGTTACTATGGACCCATGGCATAACCTTTGCAATGTATGCGTATGATTCTGGAAACGCGCAACACCTTGGGGCTTGGAATGCGAGCGAACGTGAGGCACTTGCAGGAGGATTGTAGCGCCGTTTGTTATTTTTAGAAGTGTTTACCTCGGGTTAAAAATAGACTGGTGTGCGAAACGCACTCTCTTGTGAGTCGGTACTGTAAGTCTGCTTATAGTCCTCCAACCTTACCAGTTGGACAAGAATGGACAAGAATGGACAAGAATGGACCAGAATGGACCAGAATGGAAAGCCAAAGAATGAAAGACAAAAATAGCAGAGTCTAATCTGGAAAGCGACAGGACAATTTGGACAAATGGTCTACCACATGAATTGGACGCAAGTGGATATATCGAAAGACAAATTTAGACACAAAATGTCAAACGTAAAAAGTGACAGAATCACCCATTCAAGACAAATATCCCACACGATAGTCACACAATAAAACCAGTAATCAAGTACAATTAGTAATCCACCAAACACAAAAACAAAAACCACAAAACCAAAAAAAAAATATATATATATAAATAATCTTCTCATCGCCATTTCCTCTATTGATGACTTCACCGCATTCAATAACCTAAAGCTACCACTCCAGAGCCTGGTTGCTTGGCTGCTTGTGCCGCTTAAAGTGGGAAAAGTGGGAAAAGTGGGAAAAGTGGGAAAAGTGGGGCAACCGCGAAAGACCGGCTAAAAGCGCCGCGTTGTTTCGGAGCCCAGCACACGAGTTCTCGAAAACTGGGTGCGTCCAGCGCCCAGCGTCCGGAGCCGAAAGGGCCAAAACGAAAGTATTGAATAATCAGAATTTTTAATTTATTCTAGATCATGTTTGGCTTGATTTCTGACTTTGATCTGAATTAATCGAAACACCTGAAAGATCTGAATTACTTGAAACAAGGCTGAAACAAGGCTGAAACACTTGAAACAGTCCTAAAATAGTCCTAAAAACAGTCCTAAAATAGCCTGAAACAGCCTATAACAGCCTTAAATAATAGTCCTAGAACAAGGCTAAATAGTTCTAAGACCTTATTGGCTGGGGTGCCTGCACTTGGTCCATATTTCCTGTTTTGTCTAATTCTACCGGTTCATTGGAGGCCAATGGGCTCACCTTTTAAAACTATGCAGTGGAAGTAGCGCGAACAGATGCGGACGCATGGAAAGCCAATACGATGTTGTCCAGAGCCCATGATTATGTCAATGCCAGAACCCATACTTATGACTATACTTTTTCTGGCTGTAATTCTCTGGCTGTAAATTTCTGGCTGTAATTTTTCTGGCTGTATAGTATATTACAGTATATAGGTCAGTAGAATATAGGTCAGTAGAGTATAGTAATAGTGGAGTATATACAGTATGTATTGATGTCTACACCCCTTTTTCTCCATCTTCTACGTCTATGTCTGTGAAGATCACTTTTAACGTATACCGGTTGGAAATCCCATGCTGCTAAAATCAAACCACCAGTTTTACCACTACGTCTATACTGACTGACCAACTGAGAGTACTGACTGTGATGTTCATAAACTACATAGTCAATTCTTGTAATCTATTACCTATTAAAAAGTATCATACTGTGAAGGTATCATATGCTGTTGTATGCTGTAAATTGGTACTATCGATTTTTACTGTAAAATGTTACTGTAAAATGTTACTGTAAGTTGTATGCTGTAGAAAGTTACTGTAAGTTGTATACTGTAGAAAGTTGAGTGCTAGAAAAGGAAACAGGAGAAGGTATTAGTCTTGCCTATTCGGGAATAGTTCTTGCCTATTCTGGAATAGTTCTTGCCCAATCGAGAATGGTCTTACCCAATCGAGAATAGTTCTTGCCTAATCGAGAATGATCTTGCCCAATCGAGAATGGTTCTTGCCTATTAAGGAAAGCTGTTGCCTAATCGAGAATGGTTCTTGCCTATTATGGACCATTGTGATACTTGTTGATAGTCAGTAAAGTTCTTAGTAACACTTCGTACTGATACTAAAGGCACGAGACGCAGCCATTGTATTGTGCGCATTGCGGGCCCGATGGGTCATGGAGGTCACGTGTCGTGACTTAAAGAGTATTGTAATTCCTTTCTTTTTTATTGAATTTTCTGGACTGTATATAGTAGGTACTACTATACTCCATAGACCTTAACTGTGGGAATTGACGATATTCACAGAGTCAGCTTTGCCTTGAGGAAACTACTTGTTAATTCTTGTGTTGATGCATTGTGCCCCCGGAACTAAATTCGGCCGGAACTAGCGGCCGGAATTTATTGGCTCCAGAACCTAAACTCACACAGACCCATTATTTTTGGCTGCAAAAAACACAGTGTGATCTCCGGAAATCCAGCATCTCAAAAATACCTATTTCCATAAACTATCTCTACAAAAAGGGTGCTTTGCGTTGGTCCTTTTTGTCCTGGGGTAGCCTGGTGCACGGGTGTTCGCGCCATTTCCGGGGTTGCAGCCATCCACTCACATATTCTACGATAGTCTAAAGCGCTAGTCTAGTAGTGTTGAACCTGTGAGAAAAATCCACGCCTCACCGGCTTCAGTATGCAGGAAACAGATGAAACAGGTGACTCCGATAGATTGCTTCTGGATACATTAAGAAGTCTCCGAAGAATATCCTAGTTTGGGATTTACGCACAGAGACGTGTAATGAGGGATTTAGGGAAGTCGACGCCTTATCGGCATAAGTGAATGGACCAATGAAAACTCGCCATGAGTAATTGCAGCCGAGGGATTTAATCAATGAAAGTGGAACTGAGGGATTTACAGAAGGCCATGGAAAGAATCCCCGCACTTGGTTCGAAGATATAAAGTGAGCAGTTCCCGCTCAGTTTTGAAGAAACAAAATTTCAAGCAAATGGAGATGAATACTGAAGCTCCACACTGAAAAGAGAAACAATACAAAGATTGTAGCAAGTACCTCGACAGCGACTTGCTTCGATCTCCATCAAGGGAGTTGGACGCCACCAATTGTGGTTACGTGATCCGTTCAACCTCTAGCTCTGATTCCAACTTCCAGCTCCACTAACACTATCGATCAGACTACAGTTATCGGTCAGACTGACATATGATGTGCACAGTCTTTTTAACAATCAGATTTCAGAGTATCTGTTCTATCTTTATTAGAGTATAAAGACCCCGTTCATGTATGGCTAGATTGGTGTGTTGAGGACTGCACTGTATGATTATAGTGCTACAGAGTACTGGACTTAGTATGGTGGGACTATACTTTGTATGGTGGGACTGCATTTAGTATGGTACTTTGTTTAAAGGAAGATTTGAATCTCTGAAATGTTCCAAAATATTCTACTTTGTTCTTCCAATTAAAATCAGGGACTTATCACAATTTCGGTGTCTTGATAAACGAGGCCGGCATCGGCCCTAGACTTTTTTTCAGCCGGTGCGCCAGACCTCAGGCTCACCTTCTCACCTTCTCAACTCCACCAAGTCCACCTTCTCAACTCCACCATCAACACATTCCAGACCCTGAACCATGGCCAAGGATATTGCAGATCAGAGGCCGGTGTCGCAGCAAATTTCCCTTCTAGGAGGCTTTGTTGCCGGAGGCATTGCTGCTTGTGGAGCGGTGACCTTCACCAACCCTATAGAGCTCATCAAGACCCGGATGCAGTTACAAGGCGAGCTCTCGGCGCTGGGCCAGAAAGTGTATCGAAACCCGTTCCAGGCGGCGGCGCTTATCTATAGGAACGAGGGCATCAGGGGCTTGCAGCAGGGTCTCTTGTGTGGCTACATCTACCAGTTGGGCTTGAATGGGTGCCGTATTGGACTCTATGAGCCTAGCCGCCAGTACATTACCCAGGCGTTGTTTCCAGGCCAATACCATGCGGACAGGTCCAAGATCCCCCAGAACTTATTGGTCAATGTATTGGCTGGGTGTGTGTCGGGGTCGTGTGGAGCCATCATAGCCAACCCGTTTTTCCTCATCAAGACAAGAATGCAGTCGTACAATAAGGCTGCGCTGGCCACAAATGTCAACGTTGGCCAACAGACGTATTATAGGGGGCTTTACGACGGACTCAAAACCATCTATGGCAACGAAGGCATCAGAGGACTCTTCAGAGGCACCGATGCGGCCGTGTTACGAACCGGCGCTGGCTCGGCGGCACAATTGCCCGTGTACAACCTCACCAAAAACTACCTTTTGGACCACCATATCTTGCAGGATGGCACCATTGGCTTACACTTTGCGTCGCTGGCCATGGCAGGGCTTGGAGTGGCCATAGTCATGAACCCATGGGACGTGGTGTTGACGCGGTTGTACAACCAAAAGGGAAACTTGTATAAAGGACCGGTGGACTGTTTTGCCAAGACTATTAAGGCAGAGGGTCCGACGGCTCTTTATAAGGGGTTCTGGGCCCAGCTTTTCCGCATTGGGCCGCACTCTATCTTGACCTTGATGTTCATGGAGCAGGCCATGAAGCTCGTGTACCTGGTGGAAAGCACACTTTAAACTTATAGAGTATTTATTACACATGGTGTCAAAAACGGAAAAATCAGACACTCTACTACCTTGAATGAGAGCAATAGTCGGAATATCATCGCGCAGACCAACCACTGAAGCCAGTTCCACCATTGAAGCCAGTTCCATCATTGAAGATACTACAGACACTCATAGAAAATAGTGGCCGCTTTAGGTCATGAAGAGTCTAAAACTGAGATTCGGGTTTAGTCTTTGGTCTGGCACAAGCCATTTTGCATAGGATCAGTTGGAAGGTTGTTTGAGCAGAGATCAAGAAAACACCTCTTATAATGACTAGTAGACTGGTATTAGAGGAGTAGACTAGACTGATGGATTCACTGTAGATGATATGAAGGGATTTATCAGTAGACTTTAATTAGACTTAAGGAGGAGTCTTAGAGATTTGTGGAGGTGTTAGACTCTGGAGTGAGATTAGACTGCTCCAGACAGTTTTATTAGAGCCGTTAGATTTGCCGACTCCGAAGTCACTAAAGAAATCCAAGGGCCAGGGAATAACCAAGTCACGTGACGATGCCATGTTGGGAAAAGACTCAAAACCCACGTCCCTGGTCTCATCATGGACTCTAAACCCAATAAGCATAACCATGGAGAAGGTTGTCTTTATGGTCTGCGCATAGACTCAGATAAATTATCTCCAGGCTAAAAGATTTTAGTTCTGCCAAAGATTACAGTTCCGACCAAAAGTCCAGCCAAAAGTCCAGCCAAAAGTCCAATGCAGTAGTCCAGTTCCGGTGAGTTGTCCAGTTGGAGCGACAAATCTAGTAGTCAAAAATCTAGATCCAGCAGAGAAAAGTCGGATTCCAGGGAGATTCCCAGAAAGTCTAAATCAGAAGAGGAGTCCAATATGGAAGTAGAATCCAGTTCCGAGGTTGGGTCTGATTGCCTTAAAGAATCCCATTTTAAAGGGTCCAGTTTCGAGGCCTACTGAGTATTTATAGTAGGGAGTCGCACAATAGTCGCACGATATCGCAGTCTCCCTCTTCGCACTCTCTTGGCACACTCTTCGCACACTCTTCGCACACTCTTCGCAATCTCCTCGCTTTCTCTTCTCTCTCATCTCCTTCTTCATGAGTAAAGTCAAGCCCGGTGCCAGGCTCATGCGTGCAGGAGCGGAGTGTTCCTCTCTAGGCTCGGTGTACGGCGAGTGCATTCTTCGCCTGTACAATGATATGTCGAAGGGCAAATGTGACAAGGAGTTTCTTGCCTTCAAGCTGTGTGTCCAGACGCACCTCAAGAGGTGATCCGTTGGTCAAGGACAGATATCAGGAGATGAGGATCTATGGAATCCACTGAATTAGTATTTACTGAATTGGCATATACTGATTGATTTTTACTGATTGGTCTTTACTGATTGATTTTTACTGATTTGATCTTTGATGGTTTTTTTTTTTTTTTTTTTTTGGTTTTTACTTTTTTTTTTTTTTTTATTGGTCTTTTCTGATTTATTTTTTCTGATTTGATTTTTTATGGTTTTTTTTTTTTTTTTTTTTTGGATTCTGGCGTGGTGGTTTAAGCTTAATCTGGTCACTCATCACCTCTCATGGTCTAGACCAAACAAGAAGTCCCTACAATGAGAATAATGGAAATTTTTGAGTTACTGAAACTCTTCTACTAATTCTCTAGTACTACTTAATAGTATTATTCTATAGTACTGGAATATGTATTGGTCACGTGGTTCTATCTATGTTCGGTGCTCTTTGTCTGTCTCGTTTTTGTCTGTCTCGCTCTTGTCTGTCTTGCCTTTGTCTGTCTTTTGGTGCGTCTAAACCATAAGAACATTGATTCAATTTTAAGCCTAAATCCCTCCATAAACCATTTTACATCCTATAAATAAAGCCTTCAGTCTATTTAAAGTCCATTTTTCTACGCTGTCCATTTTCTTCAAATTCGTCAATTCTGTCCATTTTGTCTAGCTGTCTATCCATTTTTACCGGTTCTGCCTGTTGTCTGTGTGCAGTACCATGCGCTTGTTCCTCGGCTCGACTGTGGGGAAGCTCGCGTATCTAGCCGAAATCTCCTTGCTTCATCATCTTTTCTTCCTGACTTCTTCCAACCATGGTCCATATCTCCCGGCTTACCACCTACACCAAGGATGATGTGAGAAAGCTTGTGATGATCATCAAGGAATTCGTGCTCGTGTACAAAGATAACAAGGTCCGCATCAACTACCAGAGCCGCCCGGTGGTGCTTTTCTTTGGCACGGTCATTAGTACCTTTGGCATAGGCACGTTTTTTACCTTGCGGTCGTTGATTTACGCCTGGAACGATTATCGGGAGAAACGGTACCGCAATCGGCCCAACTTGATCCGCCAGAGTTCCACCATCTTGAGGAATGGAGCCAGGGAAATCTATATTCCCAAGGGGAAGAACCTGACATCCCGCATAATCATCCCCAAACCTGACATGGACCGGTATGCTGCCGATAAATATATATACAAGAACTTCTACCTCAACCAGAAGACGCAGCTGCTGAAGGATCTCTTGAACTCCAAGTTCTTGAACCAGATCTCCATTATCTGGAAGATCTTGATTCCCAAGTTCTACTCCAAGAATACTTACTTGCTTCTTTCACAGTGCTTTTTTTTGGTTTTGAGAACTTGGTTATCGTTGATCATTGCCAAGCTCGATGGTCAGATTGTCAAGAACTTGATCTCGGCCAACGGCAAGAAGTTTGTAAGAGACTTGATCTATTGGATCTTGATTGCCTTTCCTGCATCTTATACCAATGCCGCCATCAAATACCTTACCAGCAGATTGTCACTAAGTTTCAGAACAAACTTGATCCGCTATATCCATGATATGTACTTGGATAAGGTCATGACCTACTACAAGATCCTGTTCAACCTGGCCGATATCGAGAACATCGACCAGTACATCACCAACGATGTGGCCAAGTTTTGTGACTCCATCTGTGGTCTTTTCTCCAGCATGGGCAAGCCTTTCATCGATTTGGTCTTCTTCTCAGTATACTTGAGAGATACCCTCGGTACAGGAGCGATTTGTGGAATCTTTGCCAATTACTTGGTGACTGCGCTTCTCTTGAAGAAGTTCACCCCTTCATTTGGTAAGCTCTCGTCGAAAAGAACCCACTTGGAAGGTACCTACTATAACCAGCACTTGAACCTCATCACCAATTCAGAGGAGGTTGGTTTCTACAAAGGGTCGCTCATTGAAAAGACAAAGTTGGCCGACACTTTCAGGTCCTTGATGAATCATGTGTCGAAGGAGATCAACATCTCGCTCTCTTACTCTTGTCTTGAAGATTACGTCTTGAAGTACACTTGGTCGGCGTGGGGTTACTTCTTCGCTGGTTTGCCTGTATTTATCGAGGATATATGGCCACTGAGCTCGGATGAATACGTGGATGAAGGTGAGGCCCCACTCACCAACAAGTCAAAAGCTGGTCCTGTTGACGAAAACCAAAACATGCGCCAATTCATTATCAACAAGAGATTGTTGTTGTCCTTAGCGGACGCAGGCTCCAGATTGATGTACTCGATCAAGGATATATCCGAGCTCACCGGCTACACTGACCGAGTGTTTGAGCTTCTTTCCAATTTGCACATGACGCATTCGCCAACCTACAGTTACAACTCCAAATACGGAGCCAGCGATATCCATGGAACTATCCAGAGAAATTACGGCGCAGGAATCAGATTTGAAAACATTCCTGTGATTATTCCAGGACTGGAGGGATCCGATGGCGAGAAATTGATAGACAAGTTGAGCTTCCATCTTCTGGGAAATCAGAATCTTTTAATTCTCGGGTCCAATGGGTGTGGAAAAACATCCATTGGCCGGATCATTGCCGGATTGTGGCCAGTTTACTATGGATTGTTGTCTAAACCCAATGATGACGATATTTTCTACTTGCCGCAGAAAACATACTTTACCAATGGTAACTTGAGAGACCAAATCATTTACCCCTCGTCTTATAGCGACATGCTCGAGATGGGCTACAATGACGACCACCTTTACCATATCTTGAGAGAAGTGAAGTTGGAGTACTTGTTGACGCGAGAGGGAAACTTCAACGTCAAGAAAGACTGGAAAGACGTGTTTAGCGGAGGAGAAAAACAAAGGATGAGCATTGCACGGATCTTGTTCAAAAACCCCAAGTTCGTTGTTTTGGACGAATCCACTAATGCCGTGAGTACCGATGTCGAAGACTATCTCTTTGAGCTCTTGCAAAAGAAGCGCATTGCCTTTATTACCTTCTCGCACCGGCCATTGTTGATGAAGTACCACGACTACATCTTGGAAATCAAGAACGACAAAGACCTGGACAACTGGGTGTTCCACGACTTGACGTCGGAGGAGAACTTGAAGTCCATCGACAATGAGATTAACGACATCGAGTCCAAGTTGGCGCAGGTGGAGAAGTGGGAGGCCCGCAAGCAGGATATCGAGAAGTACTTGGACGGGCACTACGACGACATTGACGAGGCACGTGACCAGATGGAGGATTCAATTTCATTTCAAGTCTAACCATCTATTTAAGTACAGTCAAGTCTTCAGGCCACCCCACACATAGTACACAGTAGAAAGCACAGAGTAATACATTACACCATAATCTCGGCTAACATAGACAATTGCAGCAATTCGCGTATTCTGGCCTGCGGCCTATTCTGCCGAGGTCACGTGCCACGCGCCACGCGCCTCGTCCCCCCTTCATCTCTCGAGAAAAAAATCGCTGACTACACTACTAGTCATTCTTGTGACCTTTACATCATGTCGGAACCAATCAGAAAGGCTAGCGATATCTCCAAGGCACCTACGCCTCAGAATACACCCTCCAGCGTGGCGAACCTGTACCTCAAGCAAAAGCCCAGCGTCGGCACCATCAGTGAAGAAGATGAAAACAACTTGAGCAAGCAGTTGGCCAACAACCCCGCTCTTTTGTCGATGATTCAAGGCAAGTTGGGTAACTTGGTGGGCCAGCAAAGCGGATACGTTGAGCTGTTGCCCAAACAAGTCAAGAAGAGAGTGTTGGGGTTGAAGGCTGTACAGCAACTGCAGATGAAGTTGGAGGCTGAGTTCCAGAAGGAATTGTTGGAGTTGGAGAAGAAGTACTTCAAGAAATACGAGCCATTATATGAGAAACGAAAAGCCATTATCAATGGAGACCAAGAGCCTACTTCTGAGGAGATTGAAGTGGGCGAGGAGTTGGAGGCTGAGGCTAAGGATGAAGAGGAAGCCGAAGAATCCGAGGCTGAGGCCGAGGGCGATGACGAGGACGTCTCGGGTATCCCCAACTTCTGGTTGACCTCCTTGGAGAACTTGAGCTCTGTGAGTGAAACCATCACCGAGAGAGACAGCGAGATCTTGCAGTACTTGAAAGATATCCGCATGGAGTACTTGGAGACCCCCGGCTTCGAATTGATCTTCGAGTTCAACCAAAACCCATACTTCAGCAACCAGCTATTAACCAAGACCTACCACTACCAGGCGGAGTTGGGCTACTCGGGAGACTTTGTGTATGACCACGCAGATGGTTGTGAGATCAACTGGAAGTCCAAGGAGCAAAACGTCACCATCAACATCGAGAGAAGAAAGCAGAGAAACAAAAACACCAAGCAAACCAGAACCATCGAGAAGTTGACGCCAACCGAGTCGTTCTTCAACTTCTTCGACCCTCCAAAGGCTCCTCAGGTGGACTCCGACGAAGAAAACGAGGATGAGGAGGATGAGGAGTTGGATGACTTGGAGGAAAGATTAGAATTGGACTACCAGCTCGGAGAGGAGATAAAGGACCGGTTGATTCCCCGTGCCATTGATTGGTTCACTGGGGATGCCGTGGGCTTTGGATACCCTGAAGACTTTGACGGCGAGGAAGATGACGAGGTCGACAGCGAAGAAGACGAGGATGAGGATGCTGAAGAAGGTATCAACGAGACCGGGCCAAAGGAAAACCCTCCTGAGTGCAAGCAGCAGTAAGCACCTGATGTAATCAAAAACCCGCTGCGGTGCCAGGCTTTGAGTATTGGAACTATGCTTATAGAGATAACAAAGCAAAAGCTAGAATGCTAAATAATGGAAACATACGTAGTTAGAAACTCAATTGAGAAGGATTGGTTAGAGTTAGCTATGACCCACTAGAAAGGATCTTCTCTGGGAGTGCATATAAGGGCTTAGGGCGGACCAAAATCACATGCTTTTTCAAGTGCGACTAATAGAATGCGGCCAAGCAATCGCCTAGGCCATAACACGCCACACCAAAAGCGCCTTCCAAAACGCCCTACCAAGGACGCAACATCATGCACCAAAACCCAAAGTCCAAGTAAATCAACCCAACGTGCAACTTCAAGCGTACTCCTGCTCATCGCGGATTTCCGCTGTATCTGGACCACATTCCCCTGGCCTCGACCTGGTTCTAACCATCTGCTCCATGCAGTGCCAAAAGCAATTGACAAGATGCAACAAGGCCAATATGTTCTAGGGTTTGAATAATGTGCAGTAAAGAAAGATGGAAAAGGAGATTAGAGGAATTGCATCAAAAATGGTGTCAAAGTATAAGGAGCGGCATGAGATTAGAAGGTATAGGGAGGAATTATTAGTGTGGAGCAGGGCTCGTAACGGGTTCATTTGGGGCAGCAGCAGGTGTTCTGGTTAGAAGCACTGAAGTCCCGCTATTGTTAATCTGTCAATCCAGATATTATATATTCTTACCAACCCTCCCCAATCCTTACGTAATCTAATGTTCCATTTTATTGGTAAGTAGGGGGACTGGCGGTGATTGGTTGTTTATGGGTATTTGTGAGTGGCCTGGTGGGCTGCATAGAAAAGAATCGGAGCTTCTGCAGCGCTCCTATCACAATGAAGAGCGAAGCGAGGCGTGTTCGAACCTAATAGAGCAACCACCAATGTAAACAGTCATTAATTGTTTCATGTCTGTTTCATGTCTGTTTCATGTTAATGTCTAGATGTTTATATTTTCGGTCTTTCGTTCCATCTCTGTTCATTTGGTGGTGGTGTCTGGATTACCTTGCGCACCAGATAGCCTTCAAGCAGGGCCGAAGCGACGGCATACGCGGCTGCCCCGAATGCATGGCCTGCGAAGCTATCTTAATTCTGCATGTGTTATCCGAGGCCCATGCGTATTTAAGGATCAAATTAGCGGCCGCTGCACTATATAGCTGTACCCTTTTCCTTGCCGTGCCACCAAATAATTGGTTTTTTTTTTGATTTACACAAACACTGAAATATGTCCAAAACATTCTACTCCAAATCCTTGGACCACTTGTTGTCGTACTCTGTGGTGGGCTCAGTGAAGTCGTATGCTCTTTCCTATAAATACGCCCAAGTCTTCTCCACTTATGCCATTGCCCTTTACAACTTTGCCAATGAAAATATCATCAGCAAGTTTCCTATTGTGAACGATGCTGTTGTGTTTGCTGATGCCAAATTTGATACCCTTGTGCTTGGCAACGTGGATGCCTTGATTGCTCACCCTTATGTGCAGAAGGCTCAGGGGATTACGCTTGCCTTGTTGAACCAGACCTCCGAGAAGGTCGAGGCCTTGAAGGCCCAGCTGGGCGAGCTCTACTCTGCCTTGCACCAGAGAATATATGGCTACAAGCAGCTCAGCGAAGACACGGTGTCTGCGTACTTGAAGCCGGTCAATGAGTATGCCTCTTCTACAGTGGACAAGGTGTTGCCCAAAGCCAAGAACGCCGCCAAGAAGGCGGAGGACACCACCACCAACGAGATCTCCAAGTCTTTTGACATTGTGCATGATACTTACGAGAGATCCAAGGACTTGATCTCGTCCAAATCCACCGAGGTGTCCAGTGCAGTCATCAACACCTACAACAAGGAGTTCGAGGCTGCGCCGGAGAAGAACTACATTGCCAAGGTGGCTGCTGCCTCCGTCAATACCAGTGTGACGTTGTTGAAGAACGTCAACTCCGACTATATCCAGCCTTTGAAGGAAACAACACACAACTACGTCAACGAGGCCATTACCAAGGCTGACAAGGAGGCCGAGGCGCTCAAACACAAGGCCCAGGCCGTGGCCAAGGACGCCAGCACGCAGTTGAACAAATCCACCAACGGAGCCATTCCGGTGGTCGAAGCCTCAGCTTAAATTGAATGCATACTTAAGGGTAAGTCGATGCATCTGTAGTCGTGTACAGTTCAGTATACATTTTTCAGTATACAATACCAGGTGATACATTAATAAAGTAGACAATATTCAAGTAGACACATTCATAAACTATATATAAATAATCCGATCATGTCATCTCTAATTAGTTGGACACACCCTCTTGGAGCCCGGTTGCTCGTCTTCGTAGATGCGTTTGCCCAAAACAGAGCCGATTTTCGAGGGCCCAGTGGTCACCACCTTGGTGCCGATCTGGTTGGCATAATACTGCTTAAAGTTCACGCTCGTCTCCTTCAACGTGGACTCTTCTAATCTCACCAAGAACATCTTCCAGTAGCGAAGCTTCTTGGCACACATCCCTTCGTCGAACCACGTCAACACGCCAAGAGGTACCTGGTGCAAGAGGATAAAGTCGTAGCCAAAGATTAAGAGCACATTGCACCAGTTCTCGTATTTGGCCTTGTTGATGTAGAGACTATAGTCGAGGGTCTGGAGACAGATTTTCTCGGCCTCTTTCAACTTGGCGAGGTTGAGGGTGGAAGCCTCAGTGGTATTCTCACACCCACAGATCTTGAGCCATGTTTTGGCCGAGTAATTATGGTCCTGGTTGAATTTGGACGCAAGGATGATCATGCCCAAGAAAAGTTTCTTGGGACAAAGGCTGGTGGACTTTTTGCTGTTGACGATCTTGAACAAGTAGTAGCAGCAGATCTGCAAAGATTGCGTGGTGGTCTTGGATCTCCTCATGACTTCGAGAATAAAGAACCGGAGTTTGGAGTCTTCGAGAGGAAAAGTGCTGGAGTTGGAGTCTTTGCTTTTGGAGTCCTGGTAGCAGAGCTTGAGCAAGCCAACGGTGCAGTTGATGAGAATGGAATTGAACTGCGCCTTGGTTAAGTGTTCATTGTAGTACTTCAGGTTGTTTGGGGAATAGTGGTCCGACTCCAAGGATAACGAAAGAGAGGGTGGCGAAAGCCCGGTGTTTTTGGGCGATGCCGAACCTTCGGGGGTGAACATCCTGGCTCAGGTGCTTAGATGTTCGGGGGGTAACTTGGACAAGTTAATCGTTAACTTCTTCTGCTTCCGGGGTTGCCGCTTTAATAAGAAGAAATCATTTTGATCCGAAAGTTCAAAGAAGGGGATAAAAAATAAGGAGGCAGAGCGTATTGAATGAAGGAGTCGAGTTTAGCCAGCTAAAAACGGCGGGATGTAAATGCAGTAACCAGGTTAATCCGTAACCTAAACCAACCAATCTGGACCTGTGAAGAGGGGAGCCAGATATAAAAGACGGGGAGCTATGTAAAAGATGTGAAATGAAAAAGGGAAAAGGAGCTGTTTTGAAGTATCGTTCGAAAGTGTGGATCTGGGGAGATAAGTGTGGGTCAAGTGAAATTGTGGGTCAAGTGAAATTGTGGGTCAAGTGAAATTGTGGGTTATGGGAGGGTGTGGCTCGCGCGGCTTATATATGATTCCACGCAGCACGATGCGTCATGGAATTACTCATTATCAGTATGCATAGTTAGTCATGAATCACGCGCGACACGTGACCCGCCCTCGAGCGCGCACTTCCGGCCCGGTATGCTCGCCCAGTGCTGGCCTAACACTCGGGTGACCTCGGGGTGAGCGCTCGGCTTGTGGTGCGAAAATGACTCAAGTCCCGAGTTCGAGGAATTCCGCGCCTTCTTCTCCGCTCGGCCCAAGAAATTGCTGATCCCTGTTCTGCCGGAACCGGTCTGCGAACCCAACGCCTGATCCTATCATGTGATCAAGAAAACTATGATTCATCCTTTAGTGTACTTCAGTCTAGTCCAGTATAGTTCTAGTGAGTATCTACTTTTGTCTACTTGTATAGTCACCACCCGAAAATGATCCTACACTGGTAGATATTGCGGAGGTCGTGTAGAACCCAATGGCATAGATTGATAATGGCGGTGGATATTCTTAACATACTCCATATCATTGTACCTGCATATAAGAAGCATAACCAGGCGACCACACTTCAGAATACGTTATAGGCCATGGCCATGGTATTATAATTCTGGAAACAGGATTACATTTACTTATTATTTATACTAGTAGACTATCAATGGCATGACGGTTCTATTATCTTTTTAGATGGACACCTACTCTCTTCAGTGTTTAGTTCTGTCTCTGGCCAATCTATAGTATTATCTAGCAGTCTACTCCTGGTCTAATTATATAGCTATGTGTAGAGTTTCTATTTCAAAACTGAGCGAAAACTCAGGTCTATAATATCCTTCACTTCCTTGTAGCTGACTATGATGCAGCTATCCTCCTCTCGGGAAATGAGTAGGATCTTCTCGTCTATGCCCACATCCAACTTGTTGAGGTTCACCAAGATCCTCAGGAGATCAATCACCGGCTTGCCTACCTCGTTCACAGTCTGGAAAAGATAATCTCGGAACAGGCTGATGATGAATGTACTGCCTCCAATCTCCCCCACGGACTCCGATTGGTTGAGTAGAAAGTTGATTTTTGTTAAAAGCCGGAACAACCTTCCGTTCTCGACCTCCGACAGCAACTGACTCTCGTAGTAGTCCGTCAGATCCTGGAAACCATTCATGAGTTCAAGCAGCTGCTTCGATAGATACCGCCCATAGAACTCGTATAGGCTGAACGTCTCGTCCGCCTCCATTAGCAATCTCATCACTGACACTATCTGATCACTAAAGCTGATGGAGCTATAGGACTGTAAGTACATGATGATGGTGTCAGTAGGAACGCCTCTCATGTTGGGAGGAAGAGTCGCACTCGCCAACTCTGAAACCACCTTGCCTAGCCGTGTGATATCTGCCATCTGCATCTCCTTGAGCGTTCTCGGCGTGCCGATTTCTTCAGCCCTTTTTTCAAGCATCTCGTAATCTAGGATATCGTCTGCACACACTGCTCCCAATCGCACCCGGTTTTTGTTGGTGACTAGAACCTTGCTCATTGACATCGAACTGCCTGCAAACAATCCAGCCTCGTGGATAGAAATAAGAGCTCCTGTTAGCTGTATAAGATAGCTCCACAAGAGCTTTTCGCCCACAGGCTCCAACCTCACCCCTAGCTTTCTAGTCATGTGTTGATCTTGTAATGTGTTCGCCAATGGATAATAGTCATATGCAAGACATAATGTTGGCTCCCCCCTGGTGCCAAACCCAACTGACGTAAATGCGTCTTGAAGTCGTACTACATTCGGATTGACAACCCTCTTCCACTTCTTGACTGTCGCGAACGGATGCTCGTTGAGTATTCTAAACTTGGAGCTGTAATCAATTCTCCGCAATGCATATGGTAGGCCGTCGATGTTGGAGTTCACTTTGTAAACACATGAGGGCAATTGATACACACTTGACAATTGGTCAAACGTAGAGTCGATCGGAACCAATGAGTGGTACACGCCAACATGTTCCGGCAAAGACAGCTGAGGCAAAGTCTGCAAGGTGGCTTCATTTTTCTTCGTTATCGTTTCACGCACATCATTCGGTATGAACATGTCGTTCACGTTCGTCTCATATGACTGAAGCGTGGGCGCCAACCTTGGTGGCGGAGCAGGGGCGTACAAGTGGTAATTCAAGGGGTACGCCAGCACGTTTTGCCCATGGAACATAAACTCCGGAACACCATTCATGCTGCTAGCATTAGTAGAAGCGGCAACTGACGAGCCATTGGGTAGGTAAGGATTCTGTTGCTTTGCAGTTTGAGACACCGGTTGCATGATCCTCAGAGGTCCCGAGACCGCTTGGGGTGTATGAGGCACAGTATTTTGCAGGTATTGCGACAGAAACGCATCGTTTGACACATTGTTTGTAGTAGAAAAAGAAAAAGGCTCATCGTATGGACTGGAAGGCGTAAATGAAGGGGTTGAAGTATTGAACTTCCTGCTCAATGGCGTTGCCAGGCCATTGGGGCTGTTCTCCTGTCCACCGGGCACAGTAGCTCTATTGCTTGCTGATTCCATACCAGATGGAACAAACACCGGGATTTCCTTGACCTTGGGCGAGAGGGCGGCAAACTTATTGGTGACTGTCTGCACGGAGGGCTGGAATGAAGGCGTTTTCGTGTTGAACTTACGCTTTGTATCCATGGAAGCCATGGTTGGTCTGGAAGTGGCGGTGGACGAAGCCGTGGATTGGTTTGAGAATAGCGTGGACGCGTTCTGAATCGTCGGGGAGGTTGTATCCGTATAAATAGTAGCCTTGTTCGAATTGGGAGACCCTATGGAAGTTTGTGTTTGCGGTTGAGGTTGCGTTTGGGCCACCGTTGGAGTCTGAGAGTTGGGGTCTGCTTTGGAGGACAGAGGGTGAGAGAAAGCACAACCCTTGTTCTCGAATTTGCAGTAGCCGTAGATTAGAACGTTTTTGCAAGGGATCTCCTTTGCTGAGTCCGGGTTTATGTTCATTGGGATGAAGAATTGGGTAGGTTTGTGAGGAAAGAAAGTATGGAGTAGGACGCGAGACATGGTATCGCGCGGTATGCGCACGACCCCGTCGGGTGCAAAATTTAGCCTTTAGAGACTTAGCGTACTCAAATGCTGCTTATTAGTCTCGGTCGTCGTACCTGTCTATTTCTATTTTACATTGGACTTCGTGGAATTTTAAATTTTCGTATTTGTTTTTTTAGCCTTTATATTGGTCTCAGTACCGGATCAGTATGGGTATGAGAGTGCGATCATATAAGTGCGATCATATAAGAGTGCGATCTACATCTCCACCACAATGAGCCACACCCTTCTTTTGACCGGCGCTTCCAGAGGTATGTCTTGTATAATATCACCATTTTAACGGACGTGTTACTAAACGCAGGCATTGGAGCCTCGATTGCCAAGATCTTCCTCGACAGTAACCCCAACGGGAATCTAGTTGCTGTTGCTCGGACCACAGCTCCTCTTGAGTCTCTTCAGAAGGAGTATGGGAAACGGGTCACCACGCTCTCGGCGGATATTGCGGATCCTGAAACGGCCCAGAAGGTGGTGCTGTTGGCCTTGGAGAACTATGGATCTATTGACTCCATCATTGCCAATGCTGGGGTGTTGGATCCGGTGGGACCCATTGCGAATGCGGATGTGAAGGCATGGAGACGGCTTTACGACATCAACTTTTTTTCGGTGGTGGAATTGGTTCAATTGGCGCTTCCCCACTTGAAAAAGTCCAAGGGCAAGATCGTGGTAGTGCTGTCCGGAGCAGCCACCAGTGCTTACCATGGCTGGGCCGCCTATGGCTCGTCAAAAGCAGCTTTGAACCACTTTATCCGGCACATAGCGGTTGAAAATGATGATGTTCAAGCCCTCTCGTTTGCTCCTGGGGTCGTTGATACTGCCATGCAAAAGGATATTCGGGAAATATTTGGTGCCAACATGCCGCAAGACAGTCTCAAGAGGTTCACTGATTTGCACAACAACAACCAGTTGTTACCTCCCGATGTACCTGCCATATACTGTGTGAATTTTGTGTTGAAGGAGTGGTCCAAAGGTATGAACGGGGGATTCTTTAGGGTGGGAGACGAGTCCTTGAAAGCCTATAGTTAGGAGAGTATATACTTATACTCCAGTATAAATTTAAATGTTGGTTAGAAGATTATAATTCTATGTTGTACAGGTGTGTTTTGGATTTGGTTATTCGAAAATTATAAATAACCTGATTTTTGGTGGTGTTCTTGGTTGATCACCTGATGAAGAGTCGTTCGCAGTTTTCCAACATTCTGTCATTTCCAGGTCAGTGACCCCACAAAAACTTACAGCTAGTTCTAGAAGACCAACTAAATATATTCTGAAACCAATCTGAAACGTTTACAAAGGAACTGACACAAAAACAAATCAAAACTATTTTAGTACCACAAGTCCCCCATTTATATTTACGACCTGGCTCATGGTGGATCTTGCATTAAGTGCAGTGTGCCGTACCTCAAACAAAAGGCAAGATGCTTTTTTCTGAGACTCACTTATCTTCAAACCCAAACCATGATTCCAGGAATCAGACTCGCTCCTCGAACAATTAGAGGCCCCCTTTTCAAGTCACGTGTGCCAAGGAGTTTTGTTAGATGCAATTCCTCCTTCAACAACACTCCTCCCCCGGCCAAGAAAGGCCGTGGAGTGATTCTCGGAGCTCTAGCCATCTTGGCCGTGGGCTCGACGATTGGTGCTTCCTTATACAACAAAAACCCGCCCATTTCTGCCGTTGAGCCCAAGAAAGGCCCAACGTTTTCCGAGAAGGAAGTCAAGGTCATCTTTGTGTTGGGAGGCCCGGGGTCCGGCAAGGGAACCCAGTGTGCCAAGCTTGTTGCTGATAAGGGCTTTGTGCATCTTTCTGCAGGCGACTTGTTGAGAGCAGAGCAAAAGAGGGAAGGCTCCAAATACGGAGAGATGATTGCTCAATGTATCAAGGAAGGAACCATTGTTCCACAGGAAGTCACGCTTGCTTTGCTCCAACAAGCAATCTCAGAGGAGTACAACAAGAAGAACCATCGTTTCTTGGTGGATGGGTTCCCTAGAAAGATGGACCAGGCCATCTCATTTGAAGAGCAGATTGTCAAGTCCAACTTCACACTCTTTTTCGAGTGTCCGGAAGCAGTCATGCTCAAGAGACTTCTAGAGAGGGGAAAAACCAGTGGACGGACCGACGATAATGTCGAGAGTATCAAGAAACGGTTCCGGACGTTTGTGGAGACCTCTATGCCGGTGGTGGACTATTTTGACCAGGAAAACAGAGTGGTGAAGCTTCAGTGTGACAAGCCCGTGGACGAGGTCTACCAGACGGTCAAGAAGGCATTGGACCAACGTGGAATCAATTGATTGTAAATATTATTTAAGACTATTAGAGCCGACCTCTATATGGGTCGGCGTACTCTACCACGTGTAGTATGTTCTGATTGCTTTGTATGATGCTGTACCGTCCGGTGCTCATCTAGGAGAGGAGCCATGGCCTGGCGGCCCAGAATGCGTCGTCAATGATGTTGGTATGGTGCTGGGTAATTTTTCCCTTTCTTCTCATCTTTTCGTGTCGTTGCTTTTGGCGAGAGCTGAGCTCGGTCTCATCACCTATTTCGTGCTTCTCGTACTCCCTCACAATCACTGTGCCCTTCTTGAAGATCTCCGGCTCATCGTTATAGTTGATGCCACACCTGGAGAAAAGAATCTCGTTTTTATCCTTTGATAGCGAGCCCTTGAGCTCATTCTCGGCTTCTTTTCCACTCATGCCACATACATTCATGAGGCTCCAGAAGGTCGTGTTATAGAGATTGTTGATGTGACAGTCCACTTGGCGCCAGCTGAAGTAATCTCGTACAACCTTTGTATTAGGATAAACAACAGCTCGTGCATCGAATGTCGGGAGCCTCAGCGGCTGGATCGGTTTCTCGGGGAACTCGGTGTTCCAATGCAATGTATAGTGAACCGACATGAACGAGGCAAACGTCGAAACCAACTTCATCTCCCTGCGCTCAAACAAATCCGTACCTTTCCTTAGAAGAAACAGATACTCATCTGAATCGCCATACGACATGACAATATCGGGGAACTGCCCCACCATGCTTAGCGCCGCCCTGTTCATGACATCCAAGGCCCTGGCATCGTTAGGCTTGGCAAACTCATAGAAGGTGGAGAATTTGTGGAACCCTTTGCCATCCACGCGGATCACAATGTGAGTTTCGGGAAGGAGGTAATTTTCTCGTTCGAACTGCTTGACGTACTCGAACCTGGAGTTAGCCATTCTAGTGGATGAGCTAGACTGTAAGCAGCAGTGCGCATCTACGCATCTAGACAAGACATATAGACCATGGATGCTAGGGGAAGGACGTACATCCAGGACAGATAAATATGGGTGTTTCAGCAGGAAAGAATGAAACAACCTTCATATAACAACTATGGGTGAAGCAGAGGCCTTTTGTCCAAAATAGTGCCATCGTGGGGCCCAGCATCGGGTGCGCACGTGACCTCATCACAAAAATTTATCAAAATCGCATCAAAATTTCGCTGCTGATCACAGTCCGAACTACATTCATCCACCATGAGTGCTCAATTAAGGACACTAGAGCGCGAGGAACGCTTCAAAAATCCACCCACGGATAAGTCCGCCTACCCGCTCCTTGTGGAAGCTGTGGCTCCGCATGTCGGCTCGTTTAATGCTTTGACTGATGGTCCCGAGGGAGGACTCTTGAACTTGGCAGTCAAGGACATTGGAACAAAGACGATTTTCGACTCGGTCGACAGTTCCTCTTTGGGAAACAAGTTGAAGATTAGAGTGGACTCTGTGCAGCTAGCCAAACCTGCTGTGCCTCCTTCCGACAAGGTGTCGTTGGTGAGAAGAACGTACCCCAGTGAGTGCAGAGAGAGAATGTCTACATACCGATCCAAGCTCATGCTCAAGCTCACGTGGACGGTCAATGATGGCGACGAAGTGTCGGAAGTGCGTGAATGTGGACAGGTGCCCATTATGGTCAAGTCCAATCGATGCCACTTGGAAAAATTCTCTCCCAAAGAGTTGGTGGAGCACCGAGAAGAGTCCGATGAGCTTGGAGGGTACTTTATTGTCAACGGTATTGAGAAGCTTGTTCGTATGTTGATTGTGCAAAGAAGAAATCACCCCATGGCTTTGATCCGTCCCTCTTTTGCCAACAGAGGCGCTGCTTACTCCAAATTCGGAGTCCAGATCAGATGTACGCGGCCCGACCAAACGTCCCAGACAAACGTGTTGCACTACCTTAATGACGGTAACGTGACCTTTAGATTCTCCTGGAGAAAAAACGAGTACCTTGTTCCGGTGATGATGATCTTGAAGGCGTTGATCGAGACCAACGACCGTGAGATCTTCGATGGTATTGTTGCTTCCGACACCTCCAACTCCTTCTTGACCGATCGTTTGGAGTTGCTCTTGCGAACCTACAAGCAATACAACCTTTACTCCAAGAAAGAGACCTTGGCATACTTGGGTGACAAGTTCCGCGTTGCCTTTGGTGGTACTCCCGACAAATCCGACATCGAGATCGGAAAAGAGGTGTTGAACAGAATTGTGCTTGTGCATTTGCCAGACAATGCCGACAAATTCCGCATGTTGTTGTTCATGATCAGAAAGTTGTACACTCTTGTTGCCGGAGACTGTGCCCCAGACAATCCTGATGCCACCCAACATCAAGAAGTCTTGTTGGGAGGTTTCTTGTACAGTATGATTATCAAGGAGAAGATCGACGAGTATTTGCAGAGCATACAACTCCAGATCAACTCAGACATAAACAGGGGCACTCGGGTCAACTTCTCGGACAGAAAGTACATGACCCGTTTGTTCATGAGAATCAACGAGAACATTGGTCAAAAATTGCAATACTTCTTGTCCACTGGTAACTTGGTTTCCCAATCTGGTTTGGATTTGCAGCAAGTCTCGGGTTACACAGTTGTGGCCGAGAAGATCAACTTCCATCGTTTCATAGCCCATTTCAGAATGGTCCACAGAGGTTCTTTTTTCGCAGAGTTGAAGACTACTACGGTCAGAAAATTGTTACCCGAATCATGGGGTTTCTTGTGTCCTGTGCACACGCCCGATGGATCTCCCTGTGGTTTGTTGAACCACTTGTCACACAAGTGTAAGATTGCTACTCATGCTTCCGACGTTTCCAAAGTGCCAGAAGCTTTAGCCAGGTTGGGTGTTTCGCCAGCCCATACCTTTGCAGCCGGTCCTAATTTGTGCTGCGTCCAGTTAGATGGTAAGATTGTTGGATGGACTACACACGAGCAAGGAAAACTCGTGGCCGATGCTTTGCGTCTTTGGAAGGTTCAGGGTGGCCACGGCTTGCCTCTTGACTTGGAAATTGGATACGTGCCACCTTCTTCCAAGGGTCAATACCCCGGCTTGTACATTTTTGGAGGCCACTCAAGAATGATGAGACCCACCAAGTACTTGCCTTTGGAAAAGGAGGATATTGTTGGTCCTTTCGAACAGGTTTACATGAACATTGCAGTGACTCCAGCTGAGATTGAGAAGAACAACCATACCCATGTGGAGTTTGCACCAACCAACATCTTATCGATTTTGGCCAACTTGACTCCATTTTCCGACTTCAACCAGTCGCCAAGAAACATGTACCAGTGTCAAATGGGTAAGCAAACCATGGGTACGCCAGGTGTGGCACTTGCGCACAGATCAGACAACAAGTTGTACCGGTTGCAAAGTGGACAGACACCCATTGTCAAGGCCAACTTGTACGACGAGTATGGAATGGACAATTTCCCCAACGGTACTAATGCCGTTGTGGCCGTTATTTCTTATACCGGATACGATATGGACGACGCCATGATCATCAATAAGTCTGCGGACGAAAGAGGATTCGGATACGGAAGTGTTCTCAAGGTGGAAAAGGTAGACTTGAGCATGAAGAGGAGAAGAGGAGAACCAATCACCGAGCATTTCGGGTTCGGCGCCGATGAGTGGCCTGAAGAGTGGAAAGACAAGTTGGACGACGATGGGTTCCCTCTCATTGGTGTTAAGGTGGAAGAAGGAGACCCAATTGTTGCTTTCCATGATGACAGCACCGGCAAAACCAAGGTCAAGAGATACCACTCCAGTGAGCCAGCGTACATTGAAGAGGTGAAGCTTCTAGGAGACGATGCCGGCGACCAGGAATGTCAACAGATCACCATCAAATACAGAGTGACCAGAGCACCTTTGATCGGAGACAAGTTCTCTTCCAGACACGGACAAAAGGGTGTTTGCTCGCGCAAGTGGCCTACCATCGACATGCCCTTCTCGGAGTCAGGTATGCAACCCGATGTCATCATTAACCCCCACGCTTTCCCTTCGCGGATGACCATTGGTATGTTCGTCGAGTCTCTTGCAGGAAAAGCAGGAGCTCTTCACGGAATGGCCCACGATGCCACGCCTTGGAAGTTCAGTGAAAGTGATACTCCGGCAGATTACTTTGGTGAGCAATTGAAAACCGCAGGTTACAACTACCACGGAAACGAGCCCATGTACTCGGGAGCCACGGGAGAGGAACTCAGAGTCGATATCTACATCGGAGTGGTGTACTACCAAAGATTGAGACATATGGTCAACGACAAGTTCCAGGTCAGATCCACGGGTCCGGTCAACTCGTTGATGATGCAGCCCGTCAAGGGCCGTAAGAGAAACGGTGGTATTCGTGTGGGAGAGATGGAGAGAGATGCATTGATCGGCCACGGTACATCATACTTGCTTCAGGACAGATTGTTGAACTCGTCCGATTACACGCAAACACCCATCTGTCGCTCGTGTGGCTCTTTGCTAAATACCCAGCTGTCGGTGCCACGCATTGGTTCCTTCTCCTCCGTGAGATGTCGTGCATGTTCGGACAAGTTGGACGACTACATCAAGAAGGGTATTTACGTCAACGAGGCCGACATCTGGGAGGATGGCCAGGGGGTGAAGTTCGTGGGTGGTGAGGATACCACTAATGTGGCTATTCCATTTGTCTTGAAGTACTTGGATTCCGAGTTGAATGCCATGGGTATCAAGTTGAAGTACAACGTCAAGCCAAACTAGCATAAGCTCTATAGAGCAATTGATCATTATAAAGAAGTAAGATTCATGATAAAAGACTTGTATTGAAATAATTGTAGGTTGAACGTGTGTTCTTGAATTCACTAGGCTTTTGAACTCGGCACTACCTTTTCTTTTAGTATTTCC
This sequence comes from Metschnikowia sp. 04-226.1, assembly GCA_002370245.1. Taxonomy (NCBI): domain Eukaryota; kingdom Fungi; phylum Ascomycota; class Pichiomycetes; order Serinales; family Metschnikowiaceae; genus Metschnikowia; species Metschnikowia sp. 04-226.1. The sequence goes on from NLAD01000748.1 coordinate 99,794, forward strand.
GTTGCTGAAGGGTGTTTCTCATCTGGTTGGCAATTTCCTGGTGAATGCTTTAGTGATCGTGTGAGTTCTACTGAATATAACAAAGTATTAAATTAATCTAATCATGAATTGAATGGGTTCCAGAAATAGTCACCTCTAATCCTTCTTCTCCTTCTTTCCCTTCTTCTCCTTGGATCCCTTTGGTACTCTGGCCCACCAGTAGAAGAGACATGTGAGCAAAATGTTGATCACAATGAAGGCAAAGAGAACACCCCAGTTTCTCCATCTTTGGTCATAGTAAGAGTTGACGCTGGCCAAGAAGGTGTCGGTAGAACTGATTTGACAGAAACGACAGTCAGACGAGGCCTCAGGGTTGGTCAAGTATCCACCGGCAGCACTGATGTATGGCTCCATAAACTCAGCACACGTGTTTCCAGAAGTAGGATTGAAGGTAACAAGCTCTCTTTCTGCACACACCACCTTGTTCTTAGCAACGGCAGTACTCAACATGGCTTGGATCAAGTATGTGAATGGGTTGCACCGGTACATGAAGATCCAGAAGCCTGGCAAAACATTGGGTCCGGCCAAGACACCACAGAAGTTCAAGCACATGATGAACAACAAGTTGGCAAGGTTAGCGGCATTCTCTGCCAATTCAGTGAAGGAAATGGTCAACTGTCCCATGGTGGATGTAAACACAAAAAAACAAATAATCATGAGCCACATGAAGGCTCCACGTCCATTGGTTGCATCGGTCACTGCAGCATTTTCGTACAATCCAACTGGGTAGTACCAGCAGAAAAAGGCCAAAGTTCCAATGGCAATCTGGAAAGGAATTTCAACGGTGATTTGAGCAGTGATAAAGGCAAGCCAACTAAAAGTTCTAGATGGTGCTTCTCTGACCTCGTAAATCTCTCTTTGCTTAACGAAGTATGGCAACATTTGCTGGACTAAGGTGTTGAAAGGCATGTAGAACATGAAAATCGAGAACATCTGATTCTGCAAGCCTTGCATGGAAGTGCCTGCCTTGAAGAACGAGAAACCATTAAACAACGAAGACGAAACAACCAAAAAGAGCTTGGCATAAACATAGCCTGGAGTTCTCCAGTATTGTTGGAAAGCTCTCTTGGTAACAATGAAGTATTGGCTGGCGACAGAGGAGGCGTACTTGTTGCTTTCGCCCTCTTCTACCTCGGCTGGGATCTTCAGAAGCTCGCTCTCCATGTATGCCAATTCCTTATGCATTTCCTGGTATTCCGTAGAGTTTCTCCAAACTTCAAAGTAGTCTTGGCTGGCGTGCGAACCTGGAGCAGCACCGACAACTTCCAACATCCATTCAGCAGGGTTAGCTTCTGGAGGGCAAGGGTGGGCTCCATATTTCTCAAAGTAGTTGATCAAGGTCTGAGAGTTTTCACCCAAGTCACCGAAGTAGGCGGTTCTACCACCCTTTTGCAAGAACAACAAACGGTCAAACTCTTTCATCAAAATGGCCGATGGCTGATGGATAGTACACAAGATTGCTTGTCCATGGTCAGCCAACTTCCTCATCAACTTACAGATAGACCAAGCGGTTTGCGAGTCCAAACCAGAAGTAGGCTCATCCAAGAAAAGCAACAACTTTGGCTTAGCAACCAACTCAACAGCAATGGTCAATCTCTTTCTTTGTTCGACGTTCAATCCTTCTCCGGCAACACCCACCAAGGCATCAGCGTAGACTTCCATATCCAACAAATCAATCACGTATTCCACATATTCGTCCTTCTCCTTCTTGGAAACACTCTTTGGTTGTCTCAAGTAGGCAGAGAAGGTCAAGGCTTCACGGACAGTAGATGTTGGCAAGTGGATATCTTGTTGTTGGACGTAACCAATAGATCTTTGGAAAGAAGAACTCAAAGGCTTACCGTCGACCAATCTGGTTCCATCAGTGACAACACCGGTAGTAAGACGCTCCGACAAACAGTTCAACAAGGTAGTCTTACCGGCACCGGAGGCACCCATCAAGGCAGTGACTTGGCCAGGCTTAACCCATCCATCGATCTGGTTCAAAATGATTCTGTCCTCTTTCTTAATCTTCACAGAGTAAACCAAGTTTCTCCAGTGGAAAATTCTAGACTGAGCGACTTCGGCAGACACGCTAGAGCTTCCAGAAGACTTGTCCTTAGAGCTTCCAGAAGACTTCTCTCTAGAGCTCTCAATTGCCTCATTGGTTCCAAGTTTTTCGTTGGGAAGGCTGTTCTCAAGATCATCAGCAAGAGCTTTCCTCTGATCACTCTCTTTCTTAACCTTCTTCAAAGAACCATGCAAGTAAAGAACAATCTCACCTTTTTGCATAGCGCCCTTGTTGATTTCAGTCAAACCAATGTAGACACCCAAGAAAACAACAATGTATGCGATGACAATACCAATGTTTCTCCACTTGTGAGAATTGTAATATTCAAAGGAAATTGCAAGGTATCTTGTTCCACTGACAAAAGACGAACCAGGAACCGAACCAACTGCGCTACACACATTGTTAGCAGTAGCAGTTGTTGGGTAGCCAGGACCACTTGGAATGTACTGACTGCACTCAAAGTCACGGCCGTGGAACTCATTCACCATCAAAGACTCGAAAACGTAGGAAACAGGATTGATGTACTGAATCCAACGAGACCAGCCCAACATACTTGGCGTTGGAATGACGAAACCAGTGAAAATAACCATAGCCATCAAGATAACAGTTGCAGGAGTCATTGCACCAGCAATGGAGGTAGAAACTGCACCCAAGGATCTAAACATATGCGACATTGCAAGCGTACAGAGGTTACAGAACAACCAGTAAAAGAAGAATCTTCCTGGCTCTCTTCTGAAGTTCACCATGAAGTAAAATGCAAAGTTGAAAATCGTGGACATGCAAAGCTTGGTAGGCAATTCGGAAATGATGGACGCAAGAGCATCAGCAGATGGCCTGTACAATGCATATTTCTTGTGTTTTTCGACAATAGGACGGGCTTCGAACAAAGACATGATTTCCAACAAAGACGCAAATGCATTAAACAACACCGCAAAGAACATGGCAGCACCACGGTAGTAGAATTTTCCTGTGGTAGAACTAAGGTTGTAGAAGACGGACGACAAGACCAAACCCATGACACCCTGGCCGAAAATGGAAAAAATTGTGATGGAAGGATCCCCTTTGACTCTTTTGAAATTTCTCTTGATAAGAAGGTTGACTTGCATACCAAAGGAAATTGTGAAAGGAGAACGCTTAGAAACGTGGTTAGATTGTCTAGCAATGTGAGACTCGTGGTAAGCCTCACGCTTGTGGCCACCCTTAACCTCAGCCAAATAGGAGTCAATGCCTTCGGTGAGAGCTTTGCATTCAGGAGAATTTCTCCAGTACTCCGAGAATTCAGAAGCAGTTCTGGGAACCTTGTTTTCGTAGCCTGGAATGACAACTCTCTCGGCTGGATTGGTCAAGGAAGTCAAGTAGTCAGCAGTAGTTTGACGTTGTGGACATTGGTATCCCATGTTGATGAAATACTCCTTAGCAACACTAGCCTTACCGAAGAAGATTTGGTAACCCTCGTAAAGAACAATAACATTGTCGAACAAGTCATAGGCATCTTGAGAACATTGGTAGATGGCAATCAATGGAGTTGCGTCCAAAATGGCAGCGGACGTTTTCAAAGCACGGATAAACTCCAAAGCAGTGGCCGCATCCAAACCTCTAGTGGCGTTATCCCAACATTGGATATTGGCACCGGACAAGGAGACCTCAGCAATGGAAACACGCTTTCTCTCACCACCAGAAACACCACGAACAAAATCGTTTCCGACATTGGTGTTTCTTGTGTGAGACAAACCGTACGTAGCCATGTACACAGAAGCCATGTGCTTGGCGTGTTCCTCTCTGGTAACGGGACCTCTATTTTGGGGAGTTCTCATAGCAGCAGCAAACTCAAGGGTATCACCCACAGTCAAGTGTGGGAAGTGAATGTCGGTTTCAGCCGAGTAGACAACATCACCACGGTAATGTTGCTCGATTTCCTTTGGCGTAAGACCATCATAAGAGATTCTGGACTCTTCGCCAACGTGGTAACCATAAGTGTTGCAGGCAATGGTCTTCAACAAAGTAGAACATCCGGAACCTGGACGTCCGAGCACAACTGTGAGCTCACCGGGACGGAAGTAACCATCCATTGACTTCAAGATATCGAAATATCTATTGGCATCACCTTTACGGTATCCGTTCACAAAGTCAGTGGCATATTTGTAGAGACCATTTGTGACGGTAGGCTGATAGTCGGAATCAGAGGCCACACCGTAAGCTCTTAAGTCTCTGTAAGCCACACCCAATTTGGAAGGCTTATAGTAATCGGGGTCCGAGTCCATCAATTTGCGCATGTTTTTAACCCAGAATTTGGCGTCGAAATTGTCGCTTTCGGGGTCCAAAGCGTCGGGAGCATCGGTGTAAGGAGCCACACCAGGCACTTCGGACATGTGGGACAAATACTTCAACAAGTCCATGGAACTCTTTGTTTTGATACTGGCAGCATTCGAGGAGTTTGTGTAAGTTCTGGCCAATTCTCTGATCTGCGCATCGTCTTGTCCACGGTACTCATTGAGGGAGGCATCATCATCTAATTGATGGTTAGGATAGAATTCTGGGACCGGTTCGGGGCCGGTATATTTTTCCCCGGCGTCCGTGAATTTGTCTCCGCCTGGATCAGTCACCATTCCTTCACGTTCAGACATAACTTAAGAGAAGAAAGTTGAAAATTCTATACGCATAAATCTTAGTGGGCAAGGGGCAACTTATATATCTCAAGAGTGAAATCGTTGCACGTGCGGGTCGGAAGCGGATATGGCCCCGAGGCTTTGCCTCGCGGGTGCGGCATGCACGTCGTTCCGCTAGATTTGTCAGAAGTCGCGGAGTTTAACATTAAAGTAGTCTTTTCCGAGATTGCGCGGCTTGAGTCACCTTCATTGCTGGGCCTGATGCGGAACTACATGGACCCTCGTTCCACTGTTTTCTTGTATGGACAGCAATCGGGCGGGGGGATGCAGTGTTTCCGGCTCCGTCCACCCTTGACCTGCACAAGGTCAGCTTATGTAAGGGAGAATCACATTTCTTGATACCGTCAGAACAAGAAATGGTTAAACGCTCTCGAGCATGTGCTCGATATACCCGCCGCGCGTATTCTTGGCCGTTCTTTGCATGCTTGGGTGGCCCAATATTATTGTTTTTCCGCGATGATGACTTTTATTTAGTGGAGGTCAAGTTCTCCGTTCCGCACGTACGAGAGAAACCCTCACCGAGAAAGAGTGCTCACTCTGCAGTTCAACAAAGGCGCATTGGGGTGACGTGACACATCAATGCCGGTGCACTTCAGAGCCCGTTATCTATAGTTCCTTCCCCCGAAAATTCCGGTATACTCCATTGAAGAATACTCAAAAGTACAAAAATCACTGACAACTGACTCACTACCAAGAAACACTGAGTGCCACTACTGACTCACTACCACTACTCACTACTGTAATATCTACCATTACTGACTACCACACCACTACTACCAAAAACACTGATTACTACTATATTATCTACTGTATTATCTACTAATACAACGTACTATTATTATACTAGATTGACTGGTGTAAATCATGGTAGTAGCCTACTCAATAGTGTAGGGTTTGTGCGTTGATGATTGGTGGAGAAGAAGTCGCATGTTTTATACTGGGGAAGTTTGGGGTAGACATTTCCCTCGCATCGTGCGCATTTTGAGAAAATTTTAGAACCATACCAACTGGTGATTAAGACGTTCCCGAAAAATTCAACTGGGGATTTAAATAATTAGCTTGCTTTCTGAATTGATTCCGGTGTAGAGTCTGGAATAGTGTATACGAAATTTACTTGTGTAGTATTTGGTGTAATAAAAGGGTGTAGATCAATGAGTTAATCAGGAGTACATCGGTGAGTGGATGAGCCTATGGCATGACCTAAGCATAATAAGCGCAAAAAAAAAAAAGCTTTGTATTGCTGTGATGCTCTGAGTACATTGCCTAAATGAGCAATTACTGGAATGCTTGTGTATACTGCTTATGGAGTGGCAAATGGGGTATAATGGGTCCAGTTTTAAGTTTTCTGGCTTTAGACGCGAAGACACCTGACCGCGCACGTGCCCATCACATGACCAAACATAAACACGAGGGCTTGTGGCGCCCTTTTGATCTACATCAACACTTCATGCCATCAAACCCCTCCCACGTCCTCTCTTTCATTAAGAGCATAATACGGGGTCCCACTGGCCCAGCAATTGATTGCGACAATTGGTCCGATGACGGGGAGCTAGTGGCTTCCTCCTTCATCTCCAATCCCCACCCAGACGCGCTCTTCGTCCTAGCGCATGGACACTCATTCGTCATCAAACAGCATTTACACCAGGGCAGCCTCGCTTTCGACCTCTTGATTGCTCTTGTCAAACAAGAAGGCTTTGTCGACGAAAATGTGCCCTTCATTACTCAGATCCAAGTGGTCAACATTCCAATTCCAAACCATGGGCCAGACCATGGTTCAAGTGCGGACTATGACTCCTACCAGCAGCTCAAGGACCTTATTTCGCTTGCCATAGCGCCATACTTTGAATATATCGTGCAAGAGAACTCCTCGGAGGCTCCCAACTCAAGCTCCATCTCTGCTGCCAAGAAACGCTTCAATGAGCTCTCGCTTTCTTTGAAGTACTTGAAGCACCGCCTCGAGGTACCCGATTTGCTTCTGTCAGTTCCTCAGCAATTGATGAACACTCTCAAAAACCCTGACGCTCTGCGGGATTCAGACATTGTGTCGGATACGTCTGCTCTCAATGACTTGACTAAAACAGTCAATCTGTGGATCCGCCTGATTCAATACGTGACTCGAATCTCCAAGACCTCCGATTCGGGCGAGTCGTTGCATGATGAAGCTCAATTCTGGTCTCTGCTTGAATCGGCATTGACTCGTATCCATGAGCAAACAAAACAGCCGGAGGTAACTAATGCCATTGAAATCCTTAACGCTGCCAAACGGTTCCAGGTCACCATTGCTTTCCAGAATAACCTTGGAATATTCGAAAAATTGGAGGAGACCCAGACTTACACCACTTTGTTCAGAGATCTTCCTATACTTGATTTGGTGTTCAACAAGGACAACGTTCCGACCGTGGCTCAGTTTGAGGACACCGTGGTGGTGTTTTTTACCCACATGAAGAAATGGAAATGCCCCAGTTCGTTTCCACTCAGGGGTATGATAGATTTGGTGGAGATGATCCTCAATGAGTTTGCTCAGTTCCTCTGCAAGCTCATGACCAGTGCAAACTCTACTGCCGATTCTGAAAATGATTTCAACCAGCTTTATCATGTGGGCCTACCCAGACTCTTCTCCACCATCGACAACAACGTGAAGTTCATGGTCAACATCATCCGGGAACTAATGCGTAAAAGACAAGAGAAGTTCATGGCCGTTAAGATAGAACTGGCCCTCCTCACCAAATTAAGGGACCGCATCGAAAATATCAAGACAATTCGCCACAATTATAGCGAGCTCGTCTATGCTTTGCACAAGTTCGAAGGAAATGAGAAACACATCGAGGCAATTGCTTTGGCCTACAACAAGCACATTGCCCTCTCTCTACCATTCGACTTTTCCACCGAAGGCATGTCTGTTTGGAAAACCAATCACCAATCCTATCTAGATGTGCATTTAAGGATACAAGATACAGTCCGTTCCATCATTAACAAAAATTTTGAAAGCTGTCAAATCTTTACCGACTATTACTATTTATTCAGCAAACTAAAGAGCAGGGGCTCCATCGACTCTTCAACTTTCATGAATTCATACATTGATGAAAAGCATAAACTCAATATTTTGGACAAAGCTTATACTGATATTCACAACTTGATTCTTCTTTTCAATCTTGACGAAAACAGCATTAACACGACAAATCCAAATCTATGTCAGACAATCTGTTACGAGGAGAGCCTTAGGAGTAAGCTCATATTCTACTTGGTGAACCTTGAGAAGTTTTTGGGCGCAAATTGGAAACGATACTCCGTGGGCTCCAAGATAGAGTCCGAGGCAAATGCCCAACTCAAGCTATTAGACACGCAAGTCCATTTTACCGCGTGGGTGGAAGAAGCTTCACAAGTCCTTGTCGCCAGTAAGGACCTGGATAGTCTTCTAGTCATTGGCATACAACCAGATACTGATGACGCTGACTTGAGTGTCAACTATGATGATGCAAAGTTTGAGAAGTTGCACGAGACCAAAGAACTCATCGGACTCGGATTCAGTGTTCCTGCCAAACTCGTCATTGAAGTCGAGCGCATTAGGGTTTTGAAGCCTATAGTGCTGTCCTTTACTGAGCACATCCAATTGCTTACAGACACTATTGCACTCCGAAACGAGGTGCATTTTGGCGTTAAGTTTGGTTTCTTGATGGAAGGACACGTCAGCGAAATTTTCTCCACATTGAAAGACGTCATGGGGTTCACCTGGTCTATGGTATCGTCAGAGATCAAGCTTAGTGGAGTAGACGATTCGTACCTCGACTCCATTTCGCCCGAGAGCTCGAACATCAACCGCATCAACGTGCTCCAGAACCAGATCTACAACTTTCATGTGCAAATGAACTCCCTTCAAAAGCTATTCATCCAATTGGTTGAGGACCTTTACCCCCAAATATTGGCGAGCTCGTTTTCCAAGGATGCCGTGAAGCTGATCATCAAAAGCATCCAGCAGGCCGTCTCGGGTATAATCCGATCCGACTTGTGTGATTTGCCCCGCTTTGTGAGTCTTATCAATGAAGACATTCTTGATATGTTATGTCAGAAATGCTGTATTGAACTTAATCGCTTGGAAAAACTCACCAAGCCTGGCACAGTTAACCTCAGTGATACAAATACCCTCATAGGTTTGCCATCAACGTTCCATGAGCTTACATTCAACGATACGGAAATTCTGATCAGTCCATCTCTTGAAATTACCAAGCAGAATTTGTTTAGGTTTGTGGATGAGACCTTGACAATGATTAATGGCCAAAAAATGTTGACTTTGAGAGGTGAAACAAAGATGTTTTCTGTGGAAGAACTGCCTTTGCTATCACTGACATTGTCTGCCACACTTTCAGCTATTGATGACCAACATACACTTGCCAGGGACTATTTTGCTGAGTGGATGAAGGTTGAAGAGCAACTCAAGACAGGTCTCAATTTTGAGGACCGCTTCGAGTCAAAACTGCTCTTGGACGGTATCACTTCCTCGCTTGCTGGTGTGGAGGATCTTATGCAGAGACGCAAACTTATAAGTGATGGAATTGGAATCAAAGAGGTAGGCCTCATTAACATCTCGTTCGTGCAGATCCAACCGAAAGTGCAAGTTTTACTACAACTGAGTGTAGCTGATGCATTGAACAGTTTCCGTGAAAAGATCCAGGAGATAATATCGGAAGTGTCTAATGATTTGAACTCCGCGCAAATCTCGCTCCTGGGAAACCTTGACTTTGCTGGTAACTCGCCCAACGTCTTGAAAAAAGTCAGTGATGTTCTCGGGTTTCAATCGATGTATCCAGAATGGCAAAAGATTATCCAGTTACTCTTTGTTTGTCAACAGACACTTTCAAAACTGAGGTCCGCCTTACCTGAGAATTGGCTTCATGTTGAACAACTCGAGAACCAGCTCCAGAATATCGACAGTATTTTGGTTAAGAAACTGGAACAAATTACCACCAATCTTGAGTCCCTAACGCTTATCTATAAGGCAGAATATTCCCGAATCACAGAGGAAAACACTAAATTGGAGTTGGAGTGGGAGAACAAAAAGCCAATCTCTCCTTCTCTCGAACCACCGTCTGCTTTGGCTATTTTGGCTCGGTTTCAGTCACTGGTCAATCAAATTAGCCTTCAATTAAAACCGTTGTTTGAATTACAGAAGGTCCTCCATGTATCCCCGGAAACAAGTGTGTCTGTATCCATAATAGAGGGCGAAATACAAGAACTCAAATTTGTGTGGACATCTTTAAGGGACTTGTGGACAATGCTTGAAGTGGTCAAAAAACAGAAGTGGAAAGATGTTAGTCCTCGTGTCCTTAAGCAAGGCTTAGAGAACATCGCGGCCGAAATGAAAAAGTGTCCGATTTCCGTTCGGCAGTACTCGGCCTTTGAATCTCTTCAGGGCCTGATCAAGCAGACTCTCAAGGATTTTGGCATGGTATCCGAACTCAAAAGCGAATCCGTGAAAGAGCGCCATTTGGAGCAGGTGATGGAAATCACTGGATCTAAGAATAAAAAAGCTGCTACTTTATTGGTCGGAGATGTGATCGGCATTAACCTCAAGATGCACGAGGCAAGTATCCGTGCTGTTCTAGAACAAGCACATGCTGAGCAGGTTGTTCAATCTAGTCTTGCCAGTATCGAACAAGAGTGGTCGACGGTTGTGTTTGAGTTGTTCAGCTATGCTGGGAAGTGCAGGTTGGTGAAGAACTGGAAGGTGTTGTATGATCAATGTGAAACTAATTTGTCTACATTGAGCAGCATCGAAAGGTCCAGCCTACACAACCACTTGGAAAGAGAACGCCAAGATCTTGAAAGCAGACTCAACGACTTTAAAAGCATGCTAGATTTATGGATCGAGGTTCAAAGACAATGGATCTATCTCGATGGAGTGTTTGCTCCCAATAGTCAAATCAAGGCATCTCTTCCCTTGGAGGCCACCCGACTCAACAACATCTCCATTGAGTTTATGTCCTTGAACAAAAGGCTCATCAGCTGCAAGACAGCTTTAGGCATACTTTCTATTAAGGACAGTCTTAGGGCTATGACCAAAATATCGGAGTCCTTGAATAAGACCGTGAAGGGTTTGACGGATTACTTGGACAGCCAACGACATAAATTCGCCCGACTTTTCTTCATTGGTAACGAAGACTTCCTCGAGCTTCTTGGAAGCGGAACAAATGTGGTGTCCATCAACAAACATATCAAGCTGATGTTCACGGGCATAAAGTCTATTATCATCGACAAAGGCTCATCATGCATTGTGGGATTTGTGAGTCCACAAGGCGAGTTAGTGGATCTACTCACCCCAGTTTCGCTCATCAAGTTCCGTGACTTGACCAGCTGGTTACAAGTCTTCGAAAACGAGATCAAACTCACATTATCCGAGAACATCTGCAAATCGGTGCTGGATGTGAAGAAGCTCGATATTCACAAGGACGCATTTGAAGCCATCAACAACCTCTTAAAGCTATACCCTGCACAAGCAATCATTGTGGCATTTCAAGTGTACTTTTCCGAGAGTTTCGCCAGAGCATATGAGAGCAATGAATACAAAGTCGCTCTTGACTACTACGACAGCTGTATAAAAGCATTGACTGCGTTGGCTTCCGAATCAGTCAATTCGTTACATGTCAGCAAATTGAGATCGCTTTTGGTGGAGGTCATCATCTACAAAGAAACCTTGCAGAAGATATCGGAAGCAGCGCAATCTGAGAAAAGCCGAATCTTTCATTCGCAACTTCTATACCGATGTGATGAGACCTCAAAGGATCCTTTGGACAGACTCCATGTGGTTCAAGGACGGTCGGTCTTGAAGTACGGGTTTGAGTATCAGGGTGTGACCGAACGGTTGGCCGTGACTCCTCTTGTTACAGACTGCTTTCTTGCAATGACCCAGGCAATTGCCCAAAAGCAAGGAGGCTCGCCTTTTGGACCAGCAGGAACAGGGAAAACCGAGTGTATTAAAGCCTTGGGGCAGAACTTGGGCCGCATGGTGTTGGTGTTCAATTGTGACGATAGCTTTGACTTCCGGTCTATGGGCAGGATCCTACTTGGAATTTGTCAAGTTGGTTGTTGGGGCTGTTTTGATGAGTTCAATCGACTCGAAACCAGGATTTTGAGTACTCTCTCGTCTCAAGTTGAAAATGTGGAGTATGGCTTGAGATCGTCGGAGTTAGTGGAGATTTCTGGAAAGAAAATCCTCGTCAATCAAAACACCGGTATGTTCATCACCATGAACCCTGGCTATGTTGGAAGAAACGAGCTCCCTGAAAACTTGAAAAAGCACTTTAGAGGCTTTTCTATGGATCGGCCCGATGAATTGAAGATTGCGCAAGTCATCGTGTCTTCACATGGCTTCGTGTATTCAGAGGAATTGGCCAATATCGTGATTCCATTTTTCTCCGAGCTCAAGAAAAGTGTCACCAAACAGCTTCATTACGATTTTGGCCTAAGGGCTTTGAAGACCGTTTTGAGGAGAGCTGGGTATATGCGGAAAGAAGGCCTAGAGTTTGCAGACCGATCCGATTTGCGCTCTTTTGAGCTTGAAATCTTCTCCTCTTGCTTGGACGAAGCAGTTCTTCCCCAATTGGTTGACGATGACTGTACGCTATTCCAGAGCTTGAGAGCCAAGTATTTTGGAGCCACGCCAAAGGAGAAGCACGAAGAAAAAGCGTTTAGAGACCTTATTAAAAAGCGTGCAATTTCAAAGGGACTAGATGCCACAGAGGAGCTCTTGAAGAAGGCAAAACAGCTCCATCAAATCCAGCAGTCCCACCATGGGTTTATGCTCGTGGGCAAATCTGGAAGTGGAAAGTCGTTGACCCTCAATTTGGTTCTAGATGCCTTGGAAGACCTTGACAATACTCGATGTGAGAAGTTCACCATCGATAGCAAAGTCATGTCCAAGGACAGATTGTTTGGCAATTTGGACGCCATAACGAGGGATTGGAATGATGGACTCTTCACCAAGATCTTGAGGGGCATTATTGCAGACTTGAAAGGTGAAATGCTGAAGAAAACATGGATCGTCTTCGATGGTGATATCGACCCCGAGTGGGCAGAGAATTTGAACAGTTTATTGGATGATAACAAGATCTTGACCTTGCCCAATGGAGAACGTCTAGAACTCCCCGAAAACGTCAAGATTGTTTTCGAAGTCACCAGCCTAGATTATGTGACGCCTGCCACAGTGAGTAGGTGTGGTATGGTGTGGTTTGACATTTCGTCGGTCTGTTGCTCGTCGCTTTGGCGTCATGAATTGCACCTTGTGGGCGAAGCTCTCCAGGCTTCCAAGGAATCCAATGACTACTCTCAGGATAAGAGGTGGGCCGAGATCACAGCAGCAGCGCTTTCATTCAAAGTGGACACTCAGCTCGACCAAATCGGGCAATTTGCATCCAGCATCTACCACATTATGGCCTTTAACCACAACTATGCCATCTCGTCGTTTTTCACATACTTCCATATCCACTGCTCGAAGTTGCTTGCAATCAAGACAGAAATCTCTGCCAATCTCGAGGTGTTTGTCAAGAAAGCTTTCCTCTTGTCGTTCATCTGGGGATATGCTGGTGATAGCGACTATGCAGGGAGAGAAAAGTTACGAGAGTTTCTTTCGTCCATTGACTTCTTTGCTGATCTTGAGGTGCCTCAAAACATCACAAAGACAAAATTGTCATTACCTGATTTCGAGTGGACGGCCTGGTCGGACCAAGTGGAGTATGTGGATCTAGAACCGCACGAAGTTTTGGACCCAGGAATCATTGTGCCTACAGTGGACACGGTGATCCATGAGGCGTTGGTGCGTGATATTGTGAATAAGCACTCGCCTTTGATTATGTGTGGACCCCCGGGATCGGGAAAAACAATGACTTTGCTTAAAGCCTTGAGAGACTCGCCAGACCTTGATGCTACACCCATCAACTTTTCCAAGGACACCACTCCGGAAGTGTTACTTACTACTTTGGAGCAGCACTGTGAGTACAAAATTTCCAATTCAGGCACCATCCTCACGCCCAAAATCAATGGCAAGTGGGTTGTTGTTTTCTGTGATGAAATCAATTTGCCATCGGTTGATAATTATGGCACCCAGAGAGTGGTCTCGTTCATGAGGCAATTGATAGAACACGGTGGGTTCTGGAGGTCCAAAGATCTCATATGGGTCAACCTTCACAACGTCCAATTTGTTGGGGCCTGTAATGACCCTAATGATCCGGGCAGAAACAAGTTGGATGATCGGTTCTTGCGTCACTCGACCGTGGTTATGGTCGACTACCCTGGGCCGGAGTCCATGAAAACCATCTATCTGACATTCAACTCTGCGATTTTAAAATGTGCACCTGAAATCAGGAGCTTCGCCAATGACTTGACCGATGCCATGTTGCAAGTCTATGAACAGACAAAGACCCGGCTCAACTCCTCCAAAATGAGCCATTACGTCTACTCTCCTAGAGAGCTCACCAGGTGGTGCAGAGGAATTTTGGAGACCGTCATGTCCGTGGCCTACCGCAATTTGCCAGAATTGATTCGCTTATGGTACCATGAAGGTTTGAGGTTATTCTACGACCGTTTAGTGGATAGTGACGACAAGGTGTGGAGCAAAGACCTTTTCAAAGAGGTTGCAGCCAAGACTTTCCCCAACATGGACGTACGTTCCGCTCTACAAGAGCCAGTTCTTTACTCCAAATGGGTCTCGGGTGAGTATGAGTCTGTGGAGGAAGAGACGTTGAAACGGTTTGTCAAGGAACGGTTGAGAGTCTTTGGTGAAGAGGAATCGGAGGTAGACTTAATTCTTTTCGGAGACATGTTGGATCATGCCCTCAGAATCGACCGTGTTTTGAGGCAGCACCAGGGTCACATGATCTTGGTGGGTCCCCACACAAGTGGAAAGAGTACGTTAACAAAGTTCGTGGCCTGGATGAACGGCTTGAGTCTTGTACAGTTACGGACTCATGCAGGATTCACCATTAAGGAGTTCGAGGTGACCTTGAGAGACATTCTACTCCGATGTGCTAAGGGAGAGCAGATGTGTTTCTTGATTGACGAGTCCAACATCATGGAGACATCTTTCATCGAAAGAATGAACACTCTTCTCGCCAACTCGGAAATCCCCGGTCTTTTTGAAGGAGAAGATTTGGAGAACCTCAACAAAGTGTGTGCTTCTGAATCTGCTTCTCTGGGTTACGTGTTCGATACCGATGACGAGTTGAACGACTGGTTCATCCAGCAAATCTCCGAGAACCTCCACGTGGTGTTTACCATGAGCGGACTTGAAAACGAGAACAACCCTCAGATCAACTCTTCGCCTGCTTTGTTCAATCGGTGTGTGCTCAGTTGGATGGGCGATTGGGAGCTTGGCTCCTTATCAAAGGTCTGTGAACATTTCATAAGAGATATCCCCGCAGACCAATCGAACTACGTGGTTCCATCTTTAGTGGTGCCATTCTCCAACCGGCCACTCAACAATTTGAAAGACTCCATAGTCGATTTGTTCACTTGGATTCATGCCTTTACATTAAAAGGCCAATATGAAACATACCCTATGCAGTTTCTTGACTTCAACAGGCTTTTTGTCAAACTCCACACCAAGTGTCTTTCTGAACTCGAAGAGAACCAGAGACACACCAATGCAGGGTTGGACAAATTGAGAGAAACAGTCATCCAAGTCAGTGAGATGAAGAAGATCATGTCGGAGAAGAAGATTCATTTGCAGAAGAAAGATGACGAGGCCAAGCAAATGTTGAACAAGATGATCGTACAGCAAAACGAAGCTGAAAGGAAAAGAGAGTTTTCGGTTGCAACGCAAGTTGAGTTGGAGAAACAAGAGGTAGAAATCAACTCCCGCAGAAGTCTTGCAATGGAAGAGCTTCAGCTTGCTGAGCCAGCAGTTCTTGAAGCTCAACGAGGAGTCCAAAACATCAAGAAACAACATCTTACTGAAATGAGAAGTATGGCGAATCCTCCTGCATCCATCAAAATGGCCATGGAGTCCGTCTGTGTGTTGTTAGGGTACCAGGTGTCTTCATGGAGAGATGTGCAGTTGATTGTCAGGAAAGACGATTTCATATACAGCATTGTCACTTTTGATAGTGAGACACACTTGACTCCGGAGAGACGCAAGTACATGGAAACCACATACTTGGCCCGCCCCGACTATAAGTACGAGGCAATCGACCGAGCAAGCAAAGCCTGTGGGCCATTGTTCTTATGGGTAACTGCTCAGTTGAAGTACTCTACGATCTTGGAGAAGATTGGGCCTTTACGAGAGGAAGTTGACCGGCTCGAGTCTTCCGCAAACAGATCTAGAGCTCAACTCATAGCCATTGCTCAGATGATTGAAGAATTGGCCCTGAGCATTGAGACGTATAAGACCGAGTACAGTGAGTTGATCAGAGAGACAGAGAAAGTCAAGACAGAAATGACACTGATCGAAGCCAAGGTGGAGCGAAGCATGAAATTGATCGAGAACTTGACCAAGGAGAGAAAGAGATGGCAAGCAAGCATTGAAAACTTCCAGTCGGGCAAGCAGAAGCTCGTGGGTAATGCCATTCTCGGAGCAGCCTTTGCAGTCTACTGTGGGGACCTTTCACAAGGTGTCAGGGAGAGCATGCTTCAAAGCTGGAAAGAGAAGTTGGCTCTCTACGATATCAAGTTTGACTCCTCCTTGGCGATCAGCTCGTTGCTTACCAGTACGGACGAGAAGGCCGCTTGGAGCAAAGCTGGGTTGCTGAGTGATCAATTGTTCGTGGACAACTTTTCAATTGGTGCCTGGAGTGGAGTCAAGTATATTGTGGATCCATCAGGTGGCATCATCGACACTCTCCAGGGAGCTCTACTTCCCAAAAAGCTCATAGTGACCAGCTTCCTCTACAGCCAGTTTGTTAAGGTGGTTGAAGATGCATTGAGGTTTGGAGGCACAGTGTTGATCCAGAACGCCGAGGCATATGACTCGATTCTTGATCCGGTGATACGGAACGAGGTCTTCCGCATGGGAGGTCGGAAAACAATTCAGTTTGGAAGCAAGTCGCTAGTGCTTCTGGACGACTTCAAGTTGATCTTGTTTACTAAAGACTCGAAGCTGAGTATTCCGTCATTCCTCAAGTCCCGGACTACAGTGCTCAACTTCTCCATTACCCGAAGCAATGTTGAGAACCGCATTCTCGACCTCTCTCTAGAGCATTCCAAACCCGACTTGTTCGAGCAGAAAAACGAGATCATGTCTTTGCAAAGTGTCTACCATGTTCGGTTGCTCAAGTTACGCAAGGAGCTCCTCTTTGCATTGAATGATGTCAAAGGAACCATTTTGGATAACGACGACTTCATCAAGTCGTTGGAGTTGCTCGAGACCGAATCCTCGGAGATTGACGAGAAAATGGCCCACAGTGAACTGGTCATGGTGACCGTGGAGACGTCCAGATTGAAACATGCCATGGTGGCCTTGCATGTTCAGAACGTCTATGACATCATGATGAGCTTCTCCAAGAAAAGTGCCTTCTACAACTTTCCTCTTGGAGATATCATCGATATATTTGTGGAGGTATTTGAGAACAGGGGTGCATTGGAACCTCAAGACCTCGCAGCAGCCCTTTATCGTCGCTTTTACACCATGTTCTCGCCCTCTTTGAGGAATTTGGATAAAGTATGCTTCGAGCTCTGTTTGGTGACATCCTATCATGCAGTCGAGATTGGGGGCCAATATCTTGAGGTTCTCTCGGGTCTTTTGAAGTGCATCACACAGAATACACTAGAAAAAGACCTTCCAGGCATTCTACTTCGGTTGATGCCAAGCATTAAACAGGGTGACATCAAGCAGATCTGGGAGTCGGTGAGGGAGAACAAAGATGATCGGTGTGTTCAGGTGTTGGGTTCGTTCATCGAGAAGGCTTTCATGAGCACAAGTCCCAGTTTGAACGAGGCCATAGGAGACTATACCAAAACGCTCTTTGAAACCAGCTCAAGAGACTTTGATTTCGATCAATGGGCACATTACCGAACCTCGCCCATCTTGTTCTGTACCTCCGAGCACTACGATGTTTCGTACCGCATGCACCAGAGTGCCAAGGCTGCCAATGCCAATTTGGTGGAGGCTTCCATGGGTACCAAAGAAGGCATAGAGCTTGCAGATAAGCTCATTGAGCAGGGCATGGCCAAGGGAACGTGGGTGTTGATTGAAAATATCCAATTCTCGACAACCTGGCTCACGCAGTTGGCCCCACGGCTCGAAACAAAAGTACCCCACAAGAAGTTCCGGCTCTTCCTTTCCTGCTCCTTGAACTCCAAAGCCATTCCCTCGGGGTTCCTAGATTTGGCCCGGGTCTTGACCATAGAAACCCAGCCTCCCTGGAAGAACATGTTACGTGATACCTTCAGCATGTTGGTGGAGGACGTGAGGGATGCCTTCCAATTGCACTTGTTCTTCATCTTGGCATGGTTCCATACCACCATCTTGGAGCGCCTCAAGTACACACCATTGGGCTTCAAGCACCGCTACGATTTCAGCGAGTCCGACGTGACTGCTGCTGCTTTTGTTTTGAGAAAAGTGCTTCAGGATATGAAGAAGGAACATGTTGCCCAACGCCAAATCCCATGGTCGGAGCTCGCTCACCGCATAGGAGGCATTATTTACGGAGGAAAGATCCCAGACCCAGAAGACTCAAGGTTCTGTATTGACTTGGCGGTGGGGCTCTTTGCACCCGAGTCGTTCGATGGTGATTTCGTCTTGACCAATACTCCGGTTGCAGCCAAGGCAGGCTTGAAGGTTAGTCTTCCCGACGCTACAAGTCTTGAAGAGTATAGGGCCTGGATCGATGAGTTTTCGTTTCAAGACACCATGATGATGGCCGGTTTACCTAAAGAGGTCCGGGGAGACTTGAAGGAGAAAGAGGCTACCGCCATTACCAGTGAGGCCCTCGCTATCATACAAGAGTCAGTCTACGCCAAGTAAGCAATATACAGAAGTCTGTCTACTCTAATTTATGCAATATATAAGTCTGTCTACACAGATTGATTGGCTAATTATACATAGATCATTTTCATTGATGCTTCTTATTAAGAGTTATACACATAGCGCACGCATTTACTCGTCGTCTTCCAAGGTCTGAGCGGCAATACGGTCCAAATCTCTTTGACCGTTCTCGGAGATTCTTCTACCACCCTTTGGGGAGATCTCAAGCACACCGATCTTCTCCAAAGATTGCATCACCTTTCTGTTGATGGAACCGGAGGCATCAACGTGCTTGTGTGGTCTGAAACCTCTGTTGATGGAACCACCGTATAACTTGTTCAACTTACCGACACCGACGGACTTTCTCAAGTACACCTGTCTGGCAGCAGAAGCGGCTCTCTTGTAAAACCAAGTCTCGGATTCTTGTGGAGGCAATTCGTTACCGGCGGAGGTCTTGACAAGCTCAACGTAACCTGGAACTTCCAACTTACCTTGACGTTGCAAGAATTGCGCGTAGGCGTTGATGAAGTCTTGAGCTGGAACGTCTCTGGGTTGTTAGTATAAAGTTTACGAAGCAATATTGCCTTGTCGCTGTCATGCTGACACAGATTCATGTTGTGATAGTGGATTCATATTTCGATATCTTCGTGATGTTTGGTCAAGACTTCTGGGTAAGAGGTCAACTGGACATGTCTTGTGTGATGATGAAAGTCGGGATAAGGACATCAAAGTTCAGAAGCTCTTGGAGTTGCTCATAAGGCGGTCATGGGGTCTGTGTGATCATGAAGGATCTGGCATCGTGTTTAATGTGTATTAGACATACCTAACGGAAACACCTGGCATCTTGTCTAAAGTGATATGGGGAGTGAGGTTAGTTCAAAATTTTCTTTCATTTTTTGGTGAGTGAGAATTTTCCGGCCCTGCATGTATGCGCGCAAACAAGAGCAGTCCCGCGGGTCACGTGGTAGGACTGCATGAAACCGATTCCCCAGCAAAACCAAGAAATTCTTTTGGCCAAGGTATTCTCTATTAAATTCGTTCCTCTGTGGCTGTTTGATGTTAACTCATTGCCTAATATCCCTTAAAGGAATTTTAAGCAATAGAGTTTATCACGAAAGATATTGACTACTTTAGGTCTTGTCCTGCAGACCGAGCGTTCCTAGCCTCGCGGTCCAGGTCTACAGCCTCAGTGCGTGAACGCGCCAGTCTTAGGCTCCCTCCAATTAGGCAAAGGATGAAAGGAGAATGACTATAATTCTGATTATTTATTCTCCCATGAACCAAAGGATTATGATATGGTCATAATTTTGAAGGTTTCAGCAGATCAAAAGAGATTTTCAAAGAGAACATTAAATAGAGCTCTAGCGTATAGTTATAGTAGTAGAGTACTATTAGTGTAGTAGAGTGTGTAGTGTAGAGAGTGTAGTGTGTAGACTATAGGTGTGTAGATAATAGTGTGGGCAGTGGCAGTGAGAAGTGAGTGCTCAGTGAGTGTGGATAGTATAGAGTGGTGTAGCCTAGAGAGTTAAGTCTAGGCAGCGCGCTCCTAGAGATGAAGTAGAATGGAGGAAAGTAGAGTAGAGTAGAATGGAGTAGAGTAGAGTAGAATGGAGTAGAGTAGAATGGAGTAGAGTAGAGCCTGGGTGCTAGATAAGCGTAGAGACAGAACATGTGATGACCTAACATTAGAGACATAAGAGGCAGACAATTTTGGTATACCTGATTCTTTCTATAGTATACACCAGGACTGATATACTACTCTCTAGTATACTATACTACTCCCTAGTATAATATACTACTGCCATACTTCATTACCAGAATCACATCTACGGGTAATCGACCTACGTCTACCATAGAGTAAGCGGAGT
Source organism: Metschnikowia sp. 04-226.1 (assembly GCA_002370245.1). Taxonomy (NCBI): domain Eukaryota; kingdom Fungi; phylum Ascomycota; class Pichiomycetes; order Serinales; family Metschnikowiaceae; genus Metschnikowia; species Metschnikowia sp. 04-226.1. The sequence goes on from NLAD01000748.1 coordinate 120,365, forward strand.
AACACAGGAATAGAGTAAGTGGAGCATTACAGGGAAGTAGAGTATGGTAGTAGGGTATAGTGGGGGTTTGTTGAGGCATATCAAACCGGCCGCGGAAATTACTACTTTCTTCTCCATTGCCTTGGCCTTAGTACAGTTGTCTCAGTCATAGTCATAGTCCAGTAGAGTACAGTATACAAGTACATAGTACTATTAATGTCAGTTTGAATACCATTAAATACAATCCTAATATAATACCAATAATACCAAGACTAGTTCTATTTGCTAAGATACTTCGTGTCTCCAGATATTGGTGAGTAGAATTAAAGACCAGTGAAAAGAATATAGAGTATAGTAGAGTAGAAAGTACACATGTACACATAGTCAACTAAGTAAACGTAGTACACATAAGATATTGTAGTACACATAAGATATTGTAGTACACATAAGATATTGTAGTACACATAAGATATTGTAGTAACATAATGTCGTAGGATTCATAGTTCCATAGTAGAATTGTATAAAGATTGGGATATTTCGTAGAGTATACTCTCTGTACAGACACCATTTAGTGTATTGTAGTATTGGAGTAGAGTACTGTATGGTAGATATGGTTTAAATGGCTGGCAGTTCATTTTCACGTCAAAAATTTTACGTCATTTTACAACAGAGTTTTACATCATCACCAAGATTATTGAACATCATCACCAAGTCTATTGAATAAAATTAGCAGCCTATTTTTAATTTTCCTGGATAGCGGAAATTCATGGTTCATTTGAGTTTCCACTGTCCGCAGTCTAGTCTACACATGATCGCTGATGCCTCGCTCTGCAAGAAAAAATAAAGGCGTCGCATCTCGCTAAATGGCCTGTCAACCTTGAAAATAACTTAACGTGGAGTACCATTTTTTCCATTTGTAAATGATACTTAAATATTTCAAAAGATCCCTTGTCAAAATTTATTGTCAAAACAATTTATTAATTAATTGCCTTTTTGGAATTTATGGCGGCCTATTTATCATTTGGGAGCTTTGAGGTTTTGGACTGAATCGGTAAGAGTGCGACCAAGTGCGAACAGTAACTCCATGGTAAGTAATCAAATGGGAATAAAAAGAATAAAAAGAATAAAAAGAAAAAGGGAATTGAAAATGTTTTCGATTTTTTTTTTACTCCAAGTGTAATTAAAATATAGGAAGAATTAAAATATAGGAAGGATTAAAGGTGCTAGAATGTTGGTGCTAGGTAAGATGAGCGATTAGAATAGACATTCTAAAAGGGCCTTTAAGTAATAAAACCATTCACTTTTTACTACTTGTAGCAGTGCCAGGTGAGCCTCAGATTGTGTGCACGTAAGGCTGCTTAAGTGCCAATGATTATACTTCTTTTGATATTCTTTCTACATTGAATTGACCGACCAATTGCATTCGCATATTACAATTATAGAAGTTTCGTACATACAAGTTCGCAGATCTAATTGATTAGACCTTGAAACCTCTGGAGTTTCTTCTACCTCTGGCTTTCTCGAACTTTCTACCCTTGGAGATGATTCTTGGAGCCTTGTTCTTGTTAGGACCGAAGCCAAAGTGTCTGACGGCTTGTCTGGCGGTTCTGGAACCTCTGAGGATGATGGTGTTCTCACCCTGTGGGGATCTCAAAGCCAACTGGTCCAAGGTGATGGCCTCACCACCGGCCTTGGTGATTCTGGCTCTGGCACTGTCGGTGAATTTCAAGGCAGCGACGGTGACCTTTGGAACCTCGAGCAACTTGATGTCGTTGGTGACGGTACCAACAATGACGACGGTCTTGTCCTTGGCGTCCTCCTTCTTGGCAGCCTTGGTGATCTTAGCCAAAGACACTGGTGGCTTGTTGGTCTTGGACAAGAACAAAGATCTCAAGATGATCTTGTTGAACTTGGCATCGGTACGACCTGTTAGTTAGTATATACTCTTCTGCTCGATTGGTCGCACAAAATGTACTCGCAGAATCCCGCTCTCTAGGAAGCGAAAAATCTCTAGACGAAAATTCGCTGAGAAAGTCGCTCTAGGAGGGGAAGCAGCCAATGCTGGCGCAAACCGCTGCTTCTAGGGAACTTCGACTATTACCAAGGTCCAGCCGTGGCAGTCGGATCCTGTATACTCCCCAGCACCAATTAAGGCCTGGATGAGTATTCCTGATGGTAGTAAACTTTTGAATAGTCTAGGCTTTTGGCCACGACAAAAGAACGCTTTCAAGTCGGCTAAGGGGCTTTCTAGTCAGCTGGACACATCGGGGGATCTTGCGCAAAATTGCGTGTTCCCATGAGTTTCTGTGGGTGTTCCCATTTTCTGGGTGTCCCCGTGAGTTTCTGTGGTGATCGAGGAATCAAACTTCGATATACATACGAGCCAAGTAGGTGTACAACTTAACCAAGACACCCAAGTAGACGTTGTCGGACTTTGGGGCGGTTCTGTTGGAAGTTCTGACGTGCTGCTTCTTGGTGTGGTCTTTACCCATTGTGACGTGTGAAGAGAAGTTGATTAGGGAGAATTTTTTCCACTCGTTTTTTCGAGCAGTAGGTGCGGCAGCGCACTGCGATGTGGCCGTGTGCAGGTGTTAGGGCACGAGCCCTATGTGCGGCTGTCACGTGTGCTATGGGCACGTGTGCATACACATATTGCCATCTGCTTCGTATTAACCTGACTGTCTGAATTTCAATTTGGCTCTCTATATATCACGTCGGGCCCAATTCTAGTCTTCTTTGGCTTCCTTAATGGACACCCTCACTCAATGGTGCTTCTACTACAGTGCTTCTACTCATTGACGTATTAACTATGCGTTATTCGCGCATTAAACTCGATACACTATATCGCAGTGATCAGTATCAAGCGATACCCACTGATGAGGCATTTCGGTACATCTTCAAGGCACCATGCCGCAAGAGTATTCTCTGCCCTTAAAACGCCCGAGCAGATCGCCACCTACATAAACACCTCGCATGGAAGTCTCCGTGACTTGATGCCCAAACCTGGCAACCATGTGGACAGTGCCACCGTCCGCAAGATGCTCCGATTATCCGGGTTCGAGACAAAAATCACGAAGGAAACCGAACAAAAATGGACACACGCTTTGAACACGCAGGTCGGGTTCATCAATCACTTAGACAATGGACATGGCAAGTCCAAAACGAATGCCTCTGTATTTAGGCCCATAAGCTCCGATCACAGTCCGCCAAAACCACTCAAACTTGCTGATTTGCAGAAACTGGTGGAGGAGTACCATAAGGTCCATTCTGAGCCCTGGGATTCCCGTGCATACATTAAAGACACCGTCAAACTATAGTCTGTTAATGGCTTGGTAAAATGACACTGTGCAGGCTAGTAGCGGGGCACTCTGGAGTCCATGGCCATTCGGTCGGGCACGTCCAATTCAAAGAGATTGTGCAACTTGGCCTTCAAGTCCGTGAGTGTCTTTGTTCCCTTGGAGATGGCATCCACGCTGGACCCCTTGGGGTACGAGATGTAGGCCCTCACCTGGAAAGTGTTGGACAAGTCCAAGACCTGAAGCTTGATCTTGGACTCCTGGGCCTCGGCAGCATCGTCAGTCACAAAGATCTTGAAGATCTCAATGACTACGTCACCGTGGAAAAAACGCACGCCTTTGAGCCAGTACTGGTTGACCACGCCATAACCAAGGTCCTCTATGAACTGGAGGAACGAGTCCTTGCTTTTGGGCACCGGGAGGTTTTCTTCCGCCTTGCTTTCTTCGATTGTGCTTCCTTCAGGTTTTTTTTCTTCGGGTGAGTCGATTTGCATGGCATCCTGTGTGTTCAGTTGAAGTAGGTTGTCATTGTTATTTGAGTTGGGAAGATCCACATCGATTTCTATGGGGTCCGAGGCCTCGAAGCCATGGATTGCCGGTTCTTTTCCCGGCACCGAGTCCCATAACGAAGTATCTAGCGATTGTTCTTCGACGTGTGTATTTGAGAGTGATTCATTGGCCTCTGGCTTGACCTGTGTAGTACCCAGACCTTCTGTCTTCACCTCTGTATTTCCCAGGTTTTCCTGCTTGACTTCAGTAGCAGCCGGAGTTTCAGTCTTAACTGCCGGTGCCACCTCTTTTCTGCTATGGTGATGCACAATAGTGCTCTCGTAGAAATTCTGGGCCAGAACCGGGTTCTTGCCTGCATTTGGAATGTCCAGAATCAGTAGGGTCCAATGTTTGACCTCCTTGCCTGCAAAAAGCCGATCCACATTAATCCCATCGGATGCAGTGAAGCAGGCCTTCAAGTCCAAGTTCTTGGACGCCTCGTCGTGCCACGTAGTGCTGCACTTCATGTAGTATTGCTCGATCTGGTTGACCTTGCCCGGCTCGAAAACAGGCTTGAACACATTGTGCGGCTTGGTCAAGATGTTGTAGGTGGAAATGACTTGCGGTCTGCGCAACCCGGTCAAGGCCTCAAGCGTGGAGATGGTCTGTGTATATTTCGAGTGGGGGATACTCGACGTGAGTAGGAGCTGGTGGCCCATGGCTATGGATATGAGAATGACTTCGCGCAGTGTAAATGTATCAGACTTCTAGATAATGGACAATGAAAATGGATTTGAATTTGAATTTGAATTTGAATCCGAAACTGAAACTAAATTTGAGATAAAAAGGGAAATGAAAAGAAAATGAAAAGAAAATGAAAAGAAAAAGAAAATGAAATGGAAATAAAATGGATATATATAAATACCCTGCATATACTCCACACCACCTACTACAATTGGATTCTAGCTTTAATATTTAGTATGATGAGAATTTCTTCTTTCAAGTATATTTTCCGTCCTGATGCTTAGATGCTCTGGCTCATCCCTTAATTATGGCAGTAATAATTTTTCTTATGCCTGTCCCTCGAATGGTTATGAGCCCGTGTCCTCATGGGTATATAAGACGGCAACTTACAGCCTCTATTTTCCCAATTGAGCGACTTGATAAGTATTTGAGGATGAGTATAACCCTATGGTTTTGCCTGAATAGGAAATTTAGTCGCTGAGAAGATAACTCGGCATAGTCATGGGCTCTCATTGTCTAACCAGACTAGACAATTTTCATTTTCCAGATTAGATAATTTTCATTTTCCAGATTAGATAATTTTCATTTTCCAGGCTAGATAATTTTCATTTTCCAGATTAGACAAATTCTCTTTTCCATCAAAGTGTATGAACAACGAGCGTATCCTATAGTCGTCTATTGGGACTTCATTAGCACGTCTCTTGAAGTGACTCCTTAAATATACACGTAATTTTACATTCCTGTTTTGATGTAAAAGCTAAAATAAATACCATCAAATGATTGGCTTATTCTACATGATCATTGGCTGGTGGCTAATAGAATACAATGGTGCGACAGACTCTTGACTCTTGGCCTATTCTCAGCTACAGCTGCTACAGAGGTGCGACTCATGAGGCCCTACCAAGACAGTATACCTCTGGAGCTCTTGGAGTCATGTGCAAATTTGCAATACCCTTATAATATTAATGTATAGACTGCACAAAGCTGACTTGAAACATGTATAGAATGTTCGAATACCAATTGACACTGACTGACTGAATGACTACTGGTCTTTCTTGGACTCACCCTCAGTGACCACCGAGTCTTCGGCAAAAGCCATGATAATATACGCAATCAACACCACATTGGCAGCCACCGCAGCAGAGCCTCCGCTGACAAGCGGGCTTTCAAACATGTACTGACATGTAAAGAAGGTGAACAACGGGAAGAACACCATGGCCACAGTGAAGGCCATGAGCTTTCTCACTACCGAACTGGGGTTAGTCAAATCACTATTTATATATAGTCATGGGTGGTACGTACGCAGGAACATCGACGGCCATTCTTGTTTTGGGCAGGCGGGTCTTGAGTAGGTTTGAATGGTGGAAAGGTATCAACTTCTGCGACTAGTGGGTCACGTGCGCCCATATCTCCTCCGCGCACCACTCGTAATCTCCACCGTCCCTCCTCCTCCTCCTTCACCAGTTCCAACGCCAAATGAAGTTCTCCACCTTGGCTCTTTTTGCCAGCACAGCGGTGGCGTTTTCCGATACCGCGGCCTTCTACGCGTCGGCCGGGCTCGACCCTCGCAGCTTCAAATATGTGACTGCTGCCGGAGACTTGGACTCGGCACTCTCCAAGTTCTCGCTGCACTTTTGCTCGGCCAATTCCGATGAAAAGGTGTACATCTACCGGGTCAACAGATTGCGGCGGTCGAAGCCTAAGGCTGTTGAAGGCGAAACTTATATCAAGCACGTGCAGTACCAGTCGGGGTCTGCAGTGGACATGACCATTTCCGACTCGTGTGTTGTTGAGTACTTGAACTCGAAACCCTCGGATGTCTCTTCCTTGTCCGGCAATGTGATTGTGGTAGACATCGAGGACAACAACGAGCATTCCATCCACGAGTTCTTGGGGCCTAAGTACGTCTTTGTCCAGGGCAAGCCCCTGTTTGAGTCTCAGGGCGAGACCTTCAAGGAGTACATCAAAGACAAGTTTAGCCACGGGCTCGACGAGTTAAGCAAGAGGTCCCTGGTTGGCATCGACGAAGTGGAAGATGTGGAGGACGATGAGGCCACTTTACAGGAGGTGGAGAGCGACTTCCGTGTTGCTGAGTCCATGATCGCTGCGCAGGAGTCGGATGCCATGGTCACTGCTCTCAGCGACGACCACACGCTTGGAGTCTCCGGTTCGAAAAAGAACAGCACCCACACCAAGTCCAACCTCTTTACAAACTATCAGTTTTTCACGCCTGGGGTGTGGCTGGCCTTGATAGTCTCGTTCTTCTTGGTTTATGTGGCCTCGACCGCAGTCAGTTGGATCACCTCCATTGAATTGTCGTACAAGAGTTTCACCAAGCAAGTCGAGTATGAGAAAAAGACCGAATAAGTATTACAGTGTAATACACACATACAGACCATTAAACACCTCCTACAGTCTTTAATCTATCAATTATGTTACACTTCATCTAATTGTCTAGACCCAAGTGGTCACCATTCTTATTTAGTCTTGGGGTATATGAACACCACTTAATAGACGTAGGGCACGATTTTATAAGGCACCTGTTTCTCATACTCCTCCCATGCCTTTCCGTACTTGCTCCGGCACTTTGCCTCATCCCGCGTTTGTCTGTGGATCAACAACGTGGCAAAGTAGATCACGTAAAAGTACGTGAACACCGTCTTGGTGCCTGTAGGCAAGCACCAGGACCAGCCAATAAGCCAATCACCAAAGTAGTTGATGTGTTGACTTGTGCTCCACCATCCATCAGCCAAAAGCTTCGAGCCCGTCGGAGTCTTGATGCTCTTCAAGTGGTCAAGCTTGCCTTGCTTGAAATCTGACTTTTCCTGGTTGGCACTGTGGAAAATGTAGTAGCCCACAAAGCTCAAGACCAATATCAAAGCCGAATTCAAGTAGCCCAATTCATAGTAATTGTCCTCGAGGGCCAAGTACCTGCTCTGCAACGAGTAGGACCACGGAAGCCAGGCCAAATCACCGAAAGCCAACATGAAGCCAAAGCCATCGGTGGCAATGTCCATCATAGTAAGGCAGCCCTCCTCATTCAAAACACCATCGAAAATGTAGAATGCCTGCAAGAAGTTGACTATCAAGAGAGAGTCAGCCACCTTACCCTTGGAATGGTACTGGTTATGAATACACGACAAGTTGAGGAGAAACAATAAAAGCATTCCAGGTCTCAACTCACAGAACAACTTGATGTCCCAAGCCCCGATTCTAGGGTTCAACTCGCGGCCAATGAACCAGTCGTAGAAAGGAATCTTAGAATTGCCATTAATAGAGAGAATTCTCTCATTCGTCTTGAGACCATTTGGCTTGCGCAATGGGATGAAGGAAATCAAGTAGACAAAGTTGGCCACCACAAACGAGAACATGATGGTGACCAAGGTCAACTTCAACTGGTTATCGTAAAGAAACTGAAGCTCGGGCAAGTAGTAGTTTTGCAGCGAAAAGAGACGGGCGGCCAAAATAGAGATCAAGAGCCCGGACATGGACAAGCCATTGATCCTATAAGTGAGAGTGGAGCCATCCCTAAGCACCACGCCCGGAATATCCTTTCCAGGAGAATACACATCAAGAACAGCAAGCGAGAAGAACCAAGTCAAGTAAGCCGCCCAGCATTTTTTATCGAAGCAAAGCAGCCACAATTGGTCTGCATCCGGGATCTGGTGGTATATCTTGTCAAGGTCCACTGACCAGCCCTCCACCGAGTAGTATTCATTGGTAAGGAACTGGAAAAGCACTAGTAGAATAGGCAAAAACATGGAGATGACCAAGGCTCCAGGAACGCCAAAGAATTCCACGTGTGTGGTGAGAGGATTCAATTTGCTCATGTCACCAGTTGGAGTAAGTAGTAGATTTAGTGAGTAGAGTGAGGGTTGCTGCGATGTAGCGAGTCCTACGAGTATACGAGATGCGACTGCGAACGAGCAGCAACTAAACAAACTCGTAGACAATGAAAACATTTAGACAGTCAGTCATGTGGAAATAATCTTTTTTTGTTGGAGGATATGCTGGGGATTTACTGGGTTTATATAGACCGATTTGGGAAGTACACAAACGGAAAGTTAAAGAGAATTTGCATCCACCTCCAGCAGAGTGACTAGGTTACAGTGGACAATTGGTGAATGCAAGTCGCAGGTGAACAATCTTCGCAGCCCAGTATGGCACTGAATATGGATAATGGACACGAAGTGGTTAAGTGGTTAGAAAGCAAGAAAGGAAGGAAAATTATGGTTAAAACCCAGACATCTGAATAGATGTGAAACGTGCGTGAAACGATCTGAAATCATCTGAAACGATCTGAAACGATCTGAAATGACCTGAAACATGTGAAAGTCTACATGAAGGTCAAGCAGTCGAGCCTAGTTCAGTAGTCAAATGTCCGAATCAGAAGGTGTGTCCAAATCAGGAAGTCGAAGGTATTATAAAAATAAGGCCAAATTCATATTTAAGAAAGGGAATTTATAGAATCATAGGGGAGATCATTTTTGGGTCTTGGTGTTTGGTGTTTGGTGTTTGGCTTAGAGTAGACATGAGCAGGTGCAGGCATTAGTGATGAGTAGATTGAATGGGCAGTGTGGGCAGGTCGATCTGCGCATATATTATATATTTTAAAAAGATATTTTTACCCTTTAGACGAAGATGCCGTTTTTGTATTGTTCATCCAGCACCTCGTATCTGTACGTATTGTTAATCCAGCGGTTCGTATCGCTTTGTATTGTTCTTTGTCTGCTCATGTCATCACATGTCACTCTTAACTGGCTCGACGCGGCGCGACTTTATCCTGTCCTCCAGTCCACCGTCCAGTCCACCGTCCAGTCCAACTCCTCCACTCCATCCTGTCCACCTCTACAATTTCTATTAATTCTTTTTTCACAACTCTACTATGTCCTGTATACTCCTCCTCTACTATCAACTAAGTTCCACTCTCTACTGCCTACTCTACTTTGGTGTAATTATATGGTATGGGATTATGTCACTCGCGGGGAGAATTCCCGTCAAATTCTCAAAGCTGCACATTCCCGTCACCTTGCGAATGACCTCGGCCGAGCCTATGAGCTCCATCAATACAATGCATCTCGGCTCGACACCTCTTTGCAGCTGATAACGAGCCACAATTTCAGATTCACATCACCTTCATTGACTACAACCACTGGCTTATGGTGGTTACACTCCTCGAGTAGATTTACTGCTAGCACTATTATTTGTTCTATCACTATTATTTGTTCTAGTACTATTATTTGTTCTAGTACTATTATTCTGGTACTATTATTCTAATACTATTATTGTAGTACTATTATTCTAGTACTATTATTGTAGTACTGTTATTAGTACTATTGTTTGTTCTAGACATTTTAGTAGGTTATGAAACTGGAAGATCTAGAGACTGGAAGATCTAGAGACTGGTCGCTTATTTTAAATTGATGCATCAAGTCATTCTTTTAGAGGCAGATGGGCTGGGTGCACCCCGGGTGCAGGAAGCCCAGGGCCGCGTTGCAAGTGTTTTGCTCTTCGATAGGGCCCGCGCAAAAAAGATTCCGTTTTTGGTGTTTATTACTCGCATAGAACGACGCACTATGCAGATGGACCCGGCACACGGGTCGCCCGTTGAGCTGCCCATTCTCTCTTGAGATTGTTTAAGTGGTCCATACGGCTGTGATTGTAAGCAGACTTCCAAATGGGGCCACTGCAAGTGCGCTAATCTGCTGCCGGTCCCGGAAACCCCTATCACTCCGGAGAATGCAGTTTTCTCGCCAAACTCCCCCGTCTACGCCATAACCGCCATCACTACCGTAGAAGTACAGTAGACCAAAGGCAGTCACAAATCAAGCCCCAGAGGGATGCACTGGCTTATCTTTCGGCCAACGGCGTGGCTTTCTTTTCGGCCAACGCTCTGTTCCTCATGTAGGATGGCTTATGATCCTCGCTGCCTTCATGCATATAAGCGGGTCGGAAACCCTCAGCACATATGCCGATCATGTACGTGGAAATCCCAAGATAATAAACCGCTTCATTTCATCGGGCCGCCTCCCTCCCTGACGCATATTGGCTTACCACCTCCTTATTATTCCCCTGCCTGATCACCCCATCCCGGCCCTCTTTCCCCTCCACCCTTCTCACTCAACTCCTTCTAGTGGGGCTATAATTCTCGCCTATTTCCTCTTTTTCAACGATCGTCAGCTTTCCTTCATGTCCATTTTACACTCGGAACCGGTAGACCCCCCGGTGAAGCGCAAGCGGGGCAGACCCGCCAAGCTGAATAAGGATGACGGTAACTATCCGACGTTCACCATGCAATTCCGTGCTTTTCCCGAGTCCACCAGCCCCAGTGCTGAGTTGAACTCCAATATGATCATGCAGATGGGCGAACCCGATACGTTCACGCCGTTGATGAAGGTGACGCCGCCGTTTTCCCGGAAAAAAGCCCGGAAAAACAGCTCTATTTCCACGCCTTCCCTGGACTCGCCCTCTTGGGAGAACCTCGCTACCTTGGCCAACTCTCAGAAACCGAAACACTATATGGGCCTTACGCCGGCCACCATCAACAAGCTCTCATTGATCACAAGCGATGAGATCTCGCCGCCGGCGTACTTGAACTCGCCTCCAAATAGTGCCTTGAAGCCCAGTCTTCGTATGAGCCCAGACTTGAAGGAACTGCGGTATAGTGCGCTGAGAGAACTGCGGCACAGTGAGAAGAGATCCCGGATCCTCAAGTCGCTGCCGCTCCAGAACCAGCCAGACTACTTCTTGAAAGAAAAACACACACCCCAAAAAAGAAATCCCCAGAATATCTCGTTCATTGAAGACAATCTTTTCTCGTTTAAGTTGACGGTGGACGATGGTGGAAGAGCTGCGCTCGCACTGAAATACGACGAGCATGAGCCAGTCTCGGCCAGCACGAGAACAAACTCCGACCCAAACCTTCGCTCGTCCATCGTATCGCTAAGTGCTGATTCTTGCATGTCTTTGGATACTGGCTCCATCTTGGGCACGCTGGCTCTGTCGGTTTCGGATGGAGGCTTTGAACAAACTCCTGGAGACAAGTTCATCGTGCCCCAGACACCAATGCAGAAAGATTGTGCTACGCCCCGCATGGAGTCGATTATGGAAAATTACAATATGGCCTTCAATTTGACCCCGCAGTTCAACTCCATGATGTACTCCATGATGAACATCAACTCGCCGCTAAACAAGCTGGTGTCTTCTCCGCTGGTGAGGTACCTACAGTCTCCGCAGCACTTTGCAGGCATTCAAGAAGAGCATCGCACGCGCAAGCCCGATCTGGTGGAAACTGCTATAAATACTGCTGACTTGGTGGACGCGGGGCAGGCCGGTGCGGCTGATTACGGTGGTGATGAGGGCGATGCCCGCTTGGCGTTGAAGAGAGCCTTTAAGAAATTCTAGACATTCACCACGTGCTTTCTAGGACTCGGATGATTGAGTCTCCGGTCCATGTTTAATTCCCCACATAACAATTTAAGAACTTGGTCTACTTGACAATTGGTCTGTAAGAATTCCGGAATAATTGATCGGTAATGATATATCAGTCACTACTTTGATTGATTTCAGTTGTATTGATTATTTTTGTTTGCTTCAGTACACTCTTAGATCAGTACTTCTCCCACTTCCACAAAGACTCGCCTGGGTTAACAAACTCGTTTTGCGTGGTGCTGAAAGAAGCGCCGCTCTCCTCACCTTGAGAGACAACAACGTTCAACCAGTAGAGGAACTTGCTGTAGTCGGTACCGTCCCAAGCAGCTTGTGCTTGCTTCAACACCTCCTCCTTTGGAATGGTCTCCTTGACAGTCAACTTGACATCGTGAGACTCCTCGTATCTCTTGATCACGTCGCCCTGGGTGATCTTGTCGGAGTGCACTCTAATGGTGTTTGGGAGCTCCTGGTTGGCCTTGGAGGCAACGGAGACAACCACTCTTCCAATATCCTTCAAGTTGGTGATGGAGAGAGGAGTCTCTGGGGCACCGAGGTAGGTGACGCTCTTGGACTCAGTGTCGACACCCAAGTGGCCGACAATCTCGTACAACCATAGGCCACCGGCGAAGAACGAGGTGACAATGTCAACCACCTTGATACCGGCGTCTCTGACCTTTTGGGAGTGCTTGGACTTGATGGAAAGGAACGTTGGGAGAACCTTGTCAGCCTCAGCAATGTCACAACCGAATTGCGATGGAATGTAAAGCTTAGGCTTGACCAGAGTCACAATCTCCTCGATGGCTGCAAGGATTTCTGGAGTAGGGTGCAAGAGCGAGATGATCACGTCAATGCCCTTCAATTGCTGGATGGTGTCCTCCTTGTTGCCAGTGATGTCAGCGGCAACATACTTGATGGTTTCAGTGGATTCCTTGGTTGCTGGGTCACGGGTAAGAGCCAATACTGGGAAAGCAAAGTTGTCCTTGAAGACAGGGCTCTGGAAAGCCTCAATGGTTGGGGCACCCAAGTTGCCGTTGAGACCAATAACTGCGACAGAAATTTTAGACATTGTAATTGAGTTGATAGGAGATTGATAAAAGTGTTAGGAAAGGTTGATGATGATTAGAGAGAAAACGGGGCCGGCCAAGGGGTCTTTATACTTAGCAATCATTTGTAATCCCTTAGTAATGTGGGCCCCTTTCCACGCCACGGGCTGCCTGAGAGGTAAGTGAGCCGCACGCGGTGCGGCGAGGTAGCGTGCGGCGCAGTGCGGCTTGGAGCTCTACGCTGACAAACTTTGCTCAATTTAGTAATTTTGTGTGCCCCGAGACGACGTGCCTGCACGAACGAGGCAGTGCGGCACGCATCTTCTGAGGATATCGTCTTCTTCGCATAGACTGCCACCAAAGCACACGTACACTTTTGGAGCCACAGATTCTTAAAGAAGACCATGGAAGGTCAATTGGGCTCAATTGGGCTGAATTGGCACCCACACGACCTTGACGGATTACAAACAAATATTTTGGGGGGCTTGGCTGTAATTTTCTTTGTGCCTCAATTGACTGGAACTTGGTGGGGGCCGGTGATCGGGTGGGATCTACATTGGTATGCCACAGTGTGTAGTACCCTGGTAGTTAGATGCTATAAATAGTGAGCGTTCTACATGGGCACGAGCCTTTTTTATGGGCTCGAAGGGTGGAGTGGCCAATTAAGAGGAGAAGTATCGAGGAGTGTCTATAGTGTAGAGAATAAGGTTTATTCAATTGGTGGAGTGGAAGTAAGAAGGTGTGGTGTGGTGCAGTGGTTAATGTTGTAGTGCGGCAGAGACGTTGTGTTCTAGAAGAAGATGTGGCTACGGGAATGTCACGTGATCTGCACGTCTGAATACGTGTTCATAGTCTAACGGCCAACGGTGGAGAAATCTTAGGATGCGGAACTAAAATGATTGGCTCAGAATTAGCGAAAGTCTAATTTTCTTGAGAATTCTCGAAAATCTCTCTTGGCGGACTAGATAAATTGACCTGAGTCAAGAGGTCGGAACTGGATATAAGGCCCGGAAGTCGCCAGTTCCGACCAATACACCCCCGGAACTCATTCTTCCCGAAAAAATAGCAGTCTTTGTAATTATCTGGCGAGATGTAGGCATATTAAGCAATATTTTCTATCCTAACTGTTAACAATGGATACTCTAATTCCTCGTACATGCACTCTCGGCTTAATTGTGTGATGCGCATGTTCCACGTCACACATCAACACATGAAAGATTAGACAAACATGTACGGACTATCCACAGACATGTACGGACAATCTACAGAAACATGTACAGACAGAATTACAGACAGAACGATTGGCAATTGATCCACACCCCTTAAGGTAAAATCCCCCTCTTTATCAAGGGGCTTCTCCTTGTTCCTCTAATTAAGCACACAACAACTGGGAACAGTATGCAGGTGGATACCTGAACACTTGTACATCACATGATGTATTATACTGGCTATTTCTTTCCGGGTAATACATTGTAACAGACCACCTTGTGGTTCCCATTGTACATCTTTGCACCTATACTTTCCACTAAGAAAAATGGAGTAATCTGAACCTCACTACAAGCTCATAGTCAACATGACTGTCACTATACATCAAATGACTTTTGTTTCTTTCTCCTTCTCTTCTGCCTCCTTTCGCTTTCTCTTCTGTTTCTCTGTTTCATACAGGACATGTCCATGATGCAGCTTCACGTGATCTACTCTTTGCTGTCATTTCGATGAGTATTGGGTACTACGTCTAGAGGCATGACGTGTCTCTGTCTATCTGTCTCATGTCTCATTTGTCGAATTTGTCTAATTTCTCTCTCACTCGCGCATTTCTCACTCACTTATTATCTCACGCTCATTTTCTCACGCTCATTTTCTCACGCTCAGTTTTTCGTAGACTTAAATGGAGCCTCACATGAGACCTGACATGAACATGAAACAAGAATGAAACAAGAACAGCACAAAACTGAAAGAGGATTAAAAAGAAACGAAACAAACATGAAACAAAACTGAAACAAAAACACAAAGACTCAACAGAAAAAAAACACTCTTTGGGCATGAAGTTCCATTAAGGCCAACCTCTACGTATATATCTGGACTATGGACTCTGAAGGACTGTATATCCTGTGTATCCTGTATATCCTGTATATCTTGTATATCCTGTATATAGAAACCTTCGAGTGTTAATACGGTCTAGATTGATGTCATTTAATCTATGGTGTCCAATCAAGTGGTTCTGTTAATGTTACGGAAGCTCATATTGAGGAGTGTTGCATCCAGGTCGCATCTCGCAGGGGCATCGAAGAACGCCTTGCCTGCATGTAGCGCCAGTGTTACCCGGCGAGCAGCGAGTAGTCGCACGCTATAAAAAAATTTTCACTGAAAAAAATCTTTCTTCCCTACTTCATTCAACGTAACATGTCTCACAGAAAGTTTGAACAACCAAGACACGGTTCCTTGGGTTTCCTCCCAAGAAAGAGAGCTTCCTCCCAAAGAGGTAAGGTCAAGTCCTTCCCTAAGGACATCAAGTCTAAGCCAGTTGCTTTGACCGCTTTCCTCGGTTACAAGGCTGGTATGACCACCATCGTCAGAGACTTGGACAGACCAGGTTCTAAGATGCACAAGCGTGAGATTGTCGAGGCTGCTACCGTCGTTGACACCCCACCAATGGTTGTCGTCGGTGTTGTCGGTTACGTTGAAACTCCAAGAGGTTTGAGATCCTTGACCACCGTCTGGGCTGAGCACCTTTCCGAGGAAGTCAAGAGAAGATTCTACAAGAACTGGTACAAGTCTAAGAAGAAGGCTTTTACCAAGTACTCCGCCAAGTACGCTGACGGTGCCAGCGAGATCAACCGTGAGCTTGCCAAGATTACCAAGTACGCCTCTGTCGTCAGAGTCTTGGTCCACACCCAGGTCAAGAACACCCCATTGGTCCAAAAGAAGGCACACTTGGCCGAGATCCAAATCAACGGTGGTTCCGTTGAGGACAAGGTCAACTGGGCTAAGGAGCACTTTGAGAAGACCGTCTCTGTTGACTCTGTTTTCGAGCAAAACGAGATGATCGATGTCGTTGCCGTCACCAAGGGTCACGGTTTCGAGGGTGTTACCCACAGATGGGGAACCAAGAAGTTGCCAAGAAAGACCCACAGAGGTTTGAGAAAGGTTGCTTGTATTGGTGCTTGGCACCCAGCCAACGTCAACTGGACCGTTGCCAGAGCTGGTCAAAACGGTTTCCACCACAGAACCTCCATCAACCACAAGGTCTACAGAGTTGGATCTGGTGCTGACGAGGCCAACGGTGCTACCGAGTTCGACAGAACCAAGAAGACCATCAACCCATTGGGTGGTTTCGTTTTCTACGGTAACGTCAACAACGACTTTGTCTTGTTGAAGGGTTGTATCCCAGGTACCAGAAAGAGAGTTGTTACCTTGAGAAAGTCCTTGTACGTTGACACCTCCAGAAGAGCTTTGGAGAAGGTCAACTTGAAATGGATTGACACTGCCTCTAAGTTCGGTAAGGGTAGATTCCAGACCCCTGCTGAGAAGAGAGCCTTCATGGGTACCCTCAAGAAGGACTTGGAGTAAATCCTGTTCTCTAACTTCCTCGTGTTATAGCTATGAATGTATGATACGAACAAATCGTGCTGTAGAATCGATAGTGTAATTTATAGTAGTGAGTGCTCATTCCGTGCAGTCGTGCAACGCGATTGAGAACGCGAATAAACACCCCAATTTATCAATCCATACTACTTTATAGATCCCACAATATGTCTACCTTGACCACCGTGGTACAGAGCTCCAGCTCGGTGTCCAGCACTTTCCTATCCACTCTTGATCATCTACCCTGTGACATTGTGCGGTCTCTCTGGGTGGTGCAGAGCTGTAACATCACAGCAGAGAAGGAGAAGCATAAGCTCCATGAACTCTTCCAGAAGTATCCATATCAACAGACCCATCTGCCGCAGGCTCTGGCCGAAATAGCAGAAGTTTTCCCTGTGTGTCGTGATTCCATTGGGCGGGCAAACAGAGAGAGTGTGGCCGAGCTCCAGAGTCTCTATGAGCAGTTGAAAACACACCACTCCAAGCTAAAACACAGCTTGGACCAGCTAGAAAATGATATCAACCGGAAACCGCAGGACGGACTGCTGCAAAATCTTCTTAGGCGGCAGCTCAAGGAACATTACGAGAAAAACCCGCTTACTTCACGGGTGGAGGCTCTTCAGGAAAGAGTGTTGAAAGAACTGGGGAAGGTGATTATAAAACAGGCGCAGGGAGGCGCCACGGGGATACGTATCATTTTGAATCTTTCGAAAAAGAAGGACCCTATAGTGAAGAGTGCAGAAAGAAGAGTGGTGAAACCGAAGGCCATAAAGAAGGACCTCAGGCGTAGAGCCTCCAAGCCGCTGGACAAGGTACAGGATTCTCCAAAAAACAATGTCACAACCACTTCAACAACCTCAAAAATCACTATCCCAAAGACCCCTAAGACCTCTAAGGCCACCTCAAACACCACCTCAACTGCTCAGGTGTCTGCTGTGGATGTTCCTGTACAGCCGCTTCCACCTAAAGAGGCAGTCGTTGAAAGATACTGTTTCTGTAACCAGCCGTCTTTCGGCGATATGATTGGATGCGATAACGACAAGTGCAAGAATGGAGAGTGGTTCCACTATAAATGTGTGGGCCTCAGTCGAGCCGATGCCGTGAAGGTTAGCAAGCAGAAGTGGTACTGTTCCAGCCAGTGTAAAGAAGTGGCCGAGGCCAAGAAGCTGAAGAAGAAAAGAAAAAAGAGCCACCGGTGGTGAAGACATTCGGGACACTACAAGCCACTTTACCTTTAGCTATGTATATAAAAATGAACCGTGGTCCACTATATGCAAAATCCGTCTATACGGCCAACAACTCCAACATGCCGCTGATCTCATTGGCCTCTCTACACTTCTTGACCTCCACCTGGATCCTCTTGGTGAGGGTTCCAAAGGCCTCTTCAAGGGCCACACTTTTGTCCATCAAGTTGCCGTACATCTCAAGAATTACCGCAATAAAGTCACACACAATGTTGAAAGAATGCACGTCATCCAAGTTCTTGATGAGCCACTGGAGAATGGGCATAAGCGACACCTCGTCTCGGCCATATAAGGCGATTCTGATCTTGCCTCGTTTCTTCAACTCGTTGAGTAGCGTGACCGTCTGCTCTTTGGGCAATCGGCTGGACACCGCACTATCTAGAGCCTCGGCCCATTTGAACGCATTCAAGTGTCTTTCGAATTGCTTGAGTCTCTTGTTGCTGGACGACGTCGAGTTAACAATCTGTGTTTCCTCTTCTCCCATGTAGTCTGCACCCTTGGTGATTCTGGCGTAGGCACTGGTGCGTGCCTGTTTCTTTTCCGGGGCTTTGGACTCCATTTTGCGTGTTCTAATGGCAAGCAAGCCGGAACTCAATCCGGTGACAAAGTGCTTGGCGTTTGGCGACACTGCGGAGCACAAGACTCCTCCCGAACCGAACTTCCAGCCGAACTTGACGTCCCAATTGGTCGTGGTATAGTCAAACACCTTCACGTGACCATCCAACGAGCCTACAAGCAACCCACGGTCTCCGGTATTGTGTAAGGTGGTAGCAGTCTTGGTGAAGTTGTGGAACTCGTGGATCTTGGAGCCTCTGGATAAGTCCCAAACCTTGACCTGAGGGCCTCCTGCAGAAACAAGAGTAGTAGGTGAGAGAGCCAACACATCCTCCACAGGGTTGTCTTGATTGAACTTGGCCACAAGCAGCGGCAGTCTGGTATCGAAGAGACGCACCACTCCATCGTAACATCCCGTAGTTAGCAAGTTAGGGTTTCCGGGAATGAAGTTGACGCACCGGATATAATCGCCATGGAAAGACTCGTCGAAATGCGCAATGGGGCCCAGGGCCGACTGAGAAATGTCGTAGATTCGGAGCGACCGGTCGTCCGAGCCGGTCACAAGCTGGTTTCCAATCGTAGGGTGGAACTTGGCCACGTGTGTTGGGTGCGACGATGGGTTAATGTTGACCAATATGCTTCTGGGCTGGTATGCATCGAAAATGGACACGAGACCCAGTGCATCTGCAGCAGCAAGAAGTTTTCCGTCAAAACGGTACTCTCCGGAGAAAACGGTGTCGGAGAACCTGGAGAAGGTCTTGATGACTTGTCTTGTTTTGGACGAAAACACCTGGATTCGTGTGGAGGAGGTGACGGCGAAATCGTAGGGGGAGGCCGGGTTGAAGTGGATATGGTTGATGGGGAAGTTCTCTTTGACGAGCTGTGGATTGACATAGCCTTTCCAGTACTGTTGCTCTGCCGATAACTTGCCGGGCAAGACCGGGTTCTTGACCTCCTGTACTCTGGGTCTAACGGATGACATGATGTTGGAGAATAGCGCAGAGATGGAGATGAGATATAAAATTTTTGGTCACGTGCGCGCATCGTCCATGTAGACTACACCACCAATTACCCAGGGCATTAACCAGGCTTTTTTGATTTTTTTTAATTTTATTTTTGGAATATGGAAATTGGAATAGGGATTCGGGAATATAAATCCGCTAGACTGTCTGATGTTGTCTTGAGATGTAGCGTATGGATGGCTCTACGGTGTGCCAGTTGTCAGACGCATTCGCACTCAACTAGTAGGCAGTGAGGCGAGAGACCAGAGTTGGTACTGAGACCTATTACACTGAGACACCTAGTCGACAGAGACTGGGCACTGTAAACTACTACGAATTACCAATTACTATACTACCATAAATCCTGGATTGTTATAAATACTGGATTGCTATAAATTACTCTAATTACTATAAATTACAGGTATGCTGGAATTGGCATAGTATGGTGGATGGCTTATACTTCCTCCGGTTAGCTCTGTTGTGGGGTGTAGCTGCGCGGCCTTTCACATGCAGAGTGTTCTCAGTGTAGCGAGTACTACATTACTTCACGCTCCCGCCATGATCCGAACGTTAGCAGAAATCTTCCTTCTACCGATTGCCACGTTCATAGCAAACCACACGCCGTCGTTTGTGTGGCTCCTCATCGACTTCATTCTTGATATCTGGATGTTCTGGTTCCGAAAGCTCTACTCCATGCACACTCGCAAAGATAAGCTTAAGGAGGCCGTCAATCTGCTTGCAAATGTCCAGACTTACCTGGAGTTTAGGGATACCGTTGGCGAGATCGACCGCTTGACCAATATGGACTTGTGGAGACAGGACTTTGTGTCCCACCACTATGATTACATCCTCATCAACGACCGCATGAACTTGTTGAAGGAGGCCCGCTTGGCGGGCGACGAGCGCCTGGTCATGTCCATTTTGCGTTCGGGTCTTATCCGTAACTTTGCTGGAATCGCCCAGAAGAAGTTGTACACCAAGGCTTATTTGGGCACCAAGTTCCATATCCAGCAGTACATCTTAGAGGTACTAGATTGCTTGAATTACTTGCACCAGAGCATAACTTCCGATCCGGAGGACAACTATATCATGAATAGTCGCCAGTTGAAAATCAATTTCTTCCATGACGCCCGCCAAAGTTTCGGCTGTACTGCCCTCATTCTCCAGGGTGGTTCGCTCTTTGGTATCTGCCACTTGGGTGTGGTCAGAGCACTTTTTTTCAAAGGCTTGCTACCCAGAATCATTGGAGGCAGTGCTATTGGCGCAGCGGTGGCTTCACTAGTGTGTACTTTGTCCGAGAAGGACTTGGTGCCAGTGCTTTTGAGCATCACTGACGTCATGGGGGACATAGACCAGCTAAACCATGATGTGGATGAAAGATATGGCAACGTGATCGAAAACGTTGTGAGGAAAGGTTATTCGCAGGATATTCTTATCTTCTTGAAGTTTGTCAGAGATACCATTGGCGACTTGACGTTCGAAGAAGCGTACTTGAAGACAAGGAGGATATTGAACATCGTGGTCCACCCCTCGCATCTGGTCATCCCAACGCTTCTCAACTATATCACTGCTCCCAATGTCATCATCTGGACGGCCATCTATGCCTCCATAGGAACTGGGGTCTTGTCGGATGATGTGCAGTTGTATGTGAAGGACTTCACTGGCGATATAGTACCAGTTGAGCCCAACTTGCAAATCAAGTTCTTGAAACCACAAGATGCAAGCTACCTGCACCAATACTTCCGGTCTAATTCATCCTCCACCCATGCATCGTCAGTGAAATTCTCAGAGACAAACTCGCCTTATACTAGATTGACCGAGCTCTTCAACGTCAACCACTTCATCAATAGCTTGGCCCGGCCCTACTTGGCCCCATTGATAAACAATGATTTGAAGCACCAGGTTTCTTACGGCAAGATCAAGGTGCCCGATGACGACGGAGAAGATAACCCCGAAACCCCAACTAGCAATACGCCCAAGATTAAAATGGTCAAGGTGAAAGACGACCCCAAGAAGGTAAAGCTCTTGAGCAAGCTGCTCCCCAAAGAATCGGGCGTGAATTACATCAAGCACTTGAAGTGCGTATTAGGTATGGAGATCCAGTTCAGGCTTGAGGTCATGAACAAACTCGGATTGTTGCCAGATCTTGTCAAGCGGCTCTGCATCGACGAAAAGCCCACAAATGCTCAAATGACCACAGGCCTTCGTGAAATCACTGTTGTGCCAGAACTCCGCTACTTGGTGCGAGATTTCGGGCGGGTTTTTGATGTGCATAAAACAATGGAGAACATCCCCTACTGGATCTTGGTGGGCGAAAGGTCAGTGTGGCCCTTGTTCCCCATAATATGGTCCCGGTGTGCCATTGAGTTTGCATTGGATGATCTATACACAGTGCACAAGAAGAAGGAAGCAGCCAACTCCGGGGTGACTCGGAAGTCCTCATCGAAAGTATAGTTTGACACTAGCTTCTTTGGACACATGGTATACGTACTCTCTCTCGCTGACCTTGAGTCCGGAACTCAAGCTCTGCGATCCTTTAGACACACAAACGCTGCCAGTAATGTCTTTGGCTTTTCCTGTAGTAAGAGGTAGGATGCTTATGTTCAACGATGAAGTGTGGTGCAACTTGACGTAGAAGTCGGTGATTCGGAAAACTGGATCACTAGCAATGGTATGATTCACATCTATAATAGAGGAATCCGTGTTGACCAGCACCAACAACGCATTGCACTCTCGGTTAAGCTTGACAAGGTTATGCATTAACTCATCACTGGACAAAGATGTTCCTGCTAGAAGCAATTCAGGACACTCCACCACCACCACCCTACGGTTATTCTTGGACAGTGCAAGCTTCTTTATTATGTCATCAAACATGCCCTGGACCTCCAATGATGGGTTCAGCGGAGTCTTGATCTTATTGCTGAATAGACCGGTGAAGTAGTCCACGAACTCAAACTCCTCATAGGTCTCGAGGTCTAGGCCTTGTTTGCGACAGCTCTTGATGACCGTATCACGAGGAGAAGCAAAAGATATGTACGTGAGCATAGCCCTTGGCTTTGGCGTTGCCACAAGATCTCTATTGACCAGATTGGCAGTACCTGCTAGGCAGTTTTCAATGAAGGCATTGATTAGCCACGAAGGCTTGGTAGCTGCGTTATGGGATATGACATGCAAGAAATGCTTTCCTTGAGCAAAGTGAGCTTCGGATAAAAGAGTGTTGTCGGAGAAGAAGATCAAATCCTGTTGTTGGGAAGTCATGGCTTGGAGGATCTTGGAGAGCGCCTTGAGATGAGAAGTGCGATGTGTCGCGGCAAGTAATAGTAGCTTAGTGAGCTATCAGAAACCACCTAAACAAGCCATATAGTTAGCCACGAGGTCAAATTTACATGTAATTGGTTCAAAATAATCCTTGGAGTTGGGAGAGTAATCTTTGAGACTATGAGATTTATACAACCATTTTTCGATTTTTGCATTGGAATTACACTTTCGCAGTCCTTAAGTGTGTGCTGAAATAATCATAAATACCAAAAGTGACCTATTATCATCTGAACTTAAGGCACCGTGAAGAATTCAATTGGTACTATCAAAAACATTATAATACCAAAATATTAATTGAAAAAAAAAATCAGAAGAGTATTATTGTGATACCTGTATAATGTCTCTAGTATTGTCTACTATCTTACTAAATACCTTGCTTTGACTCAATAGAAATTACGTCCATGACTACAAGACTGTAATTTTCCAAACTAATACAGTGCTGACTCTAGTGATTACGATGCTGATTTAATATTATAGAGTAGAGTAGAGTAATGTACAGTGGTAGAGTAGTAGTGCGATAGCGTAAAATAGAGTGGGGGAGTAGAGTAGTACGATGAAGTGGTAGTATAGAATAGTAACACATAGCGTGTCAAGGGAATATCAAGCCATTCGACTTGAACTTTATCACATGCACGTTTCCTTCGTGTACATGAGTAGTTGCTGAAATGTGGGGCAGAATCTCTTATCAATTCGCAAAGGACGCATGCGCTAAATACTGCAGGTCCCAAAACGACATGGCACTATAACGCCCCATGGTGATATTCTAAGAGAAAATGATCTTGCAATCCTGTAGATGACTCTGAACCTTCCATAACAAATCACGTAGCTAATGTACCTTCCTGAACCAGGTCAATGTGTCTTTAAGTACCATTGAGTGAGGCTTGGTTTGACTCTTAGTTTGACTCTTAGTTTGACTCTTATGCAAGTGTAAAGCACTCACACCGTTAGGTCGACATTCCCTTAGGCCGGTAGAGTCCATTAGGCCAGTAGACTCCGCTAATGCATCGCCGTCTATAGCAATGAGTATGAATCTGGAGACGTGGGGATGCAGAAGGCCCTATCAGTTGGGGTCGTTAGATAAGGCTCTGCGTGCAGTCTTGAGGGAAAAAACGCGGATTCAGGCAAAAAAGTGCGGGCCTACACTATATAAAACCACGGCATGCCAAGCTTTTCGCACCAATGGCGCCCTCATTTGTCCTTATCTGTTAGCGCATCATTCTGCACAGTGTAATCAAATGCATCCTTCGTAGCCCGTATATATAACTGATAAGATCATATGGTCAAGAGCCACCGGATCCAAATCGGTTGTGCTCTCAAAGCTTACGGTTGAATTCTATACACAATAGTCAGTCACTCCAAGATGCCAACGTTGGGCCTGCTATCTGCTGAAATGCTCCTCAAGGCAAGAGATGCTTCCACGCTTGAGGAGCAGACCAAAACCTTGGTTCCTGTCGATATGGCATACATCTTGTTTTGTTCGTTTGGTGTGTTCCTCATTACTCCTGCCATTGGGCTTTTCTATGGCGGCACTTTAAGGCGAAAGAATGTCGTGCAGATTCTCTTCCAGACTTATATGGTCACATGTGTTGTGGTGATAATATGGTATTTGTTGGGATACTCCTTGGCAGTGTCGCCTACTTCCACTTCGGCGATAATGGGCGACTTTAATAATGCTGCTTTGTACAACGACGAAGCCAAGCCTTTAATCGAGGGCGGAAACCTTCCTTCTGTGGTCAACTTCTGCTTCAATGTGTTCTTCCCGGTGGCAACTGTCCAGATTTTCCTTGGTTCCATTGGTGAACGAGGCCGCTTTTTACCTTCCATAGTCGTGGGTGCTATTTGGGTGATTGTATGCTACTGTCCTTTGGCATACTGGGTGTGGGGCCTTAACGGGTGGCTCTATAAATTGGGTGCATTGGATTTTGCAGGAGGTGGGCCAGTGCATATTGCCTCGGGAATTGCTTCCTTATGTTACTCGTGGTACTTGGGTCCCAGAAATAAAAACTTGCACAAGTCCAAGAGTACCCGGGGCCATTCGAGTGTAACTACATTTATTGGGGTGACCTTGATCTGGGCCGCTTGGTTCTGCTTCAACTCTGGAACCTTGTTGTCAGTCAATACCAGGACTGGCTATATTTTCCTCAACACCATCCTTGCGTCATCCTTTGCCTCTCTCACTTACACAATTGTTGACAAGTTAATTACAGGGAGGTACTCCTTGATGGCTGCATGCGAGGGATCCATTGTTGGCCTAGTTAATATCACTCCATCATGTGGTTTTTACTGGCCATGGGCTGCAGCCGTGACCTCCATTATCAATGCTGCTTTGTGCCGGCTTCTAATTTACTTCAACAAGTGGACGCGGATAGACGACTATTCCTACTCTGGAGTGATCCATGGCTTTGGGGGAATTATTGCTGATGTCTTGACTGGAATCTTTGCTACTAAAACCGTTGCTGGATACGATGGTATTACTGAGATTGCAGGCGGATGGATTGACGGTAACTTCGTTCAAATAGGATATCAATTCGCCTCATGGGTTTCTATTGTGGCATGGACAACCGTTTTCACATTGGTCATTCTTTTTATCGTTGACAAAATCCCGGGATTGAAATTGAGGGCTACAGAGGAAGAGGAGTGCATGGGAATGGATTTGGCTGAAATGGAGGAAACTCTTGACGAGTTCGGCAACGATTATGAGAAGTTTTTCCAAGAAAACGCTTCCGTCTTAAGAGCCATGCTTAACCATTATACCGAAAACGTTGAGGTGATTGACGGATCATCTATTACAGAGAACCAGTCAGTTGAAGCCATCAACATTCGAAACCGGGAGAAACCGGAACTATACAGTTGATTATAATATTTAAATGGGGCATTATACTATTGTGCGAGGTTATGATAAGCTGTCAAGTTTATGCGCGCTAGCTGTGCATTTCATCTCTTTATCGCATTGCGCTGCATAGTAACACTTGGCACGGCTCTGGGAGTGCCCCGATGCGTAGATAGGGCATTCAAAAAAATATTAAGCGTGCATTCGGTTGACCGTTCTTCCCCTAATAAGCCTACACCCCCGGCTCATTCTGACACTTTCTCATCTTTTGATACCAATCATGTCAAGAAAAACAACAGACAATTTCTCTGAAAAAGAGGTGGATCATGAATCCCAACATGATACTTCGTATGATCAAGAGGCTCAAAAAAGTACCAGCAAGGGCGACTCTGATTCAGCTCATAACTTTATCGACAAAATCGGACTTAAGCTTCATGCGGAGATTCGGGGCGTGGAAAGAGTTCCTGAAGACCAGAGAAAGGGTAGTTCTTGGGCTGCTCCATTGACTGTGTTCCTATCACCTAATTTGGCCATCTCTGCCCTCAGTACGGGAATGTTAGGCCCCACTTATTTTGGGCTTAACTTCAGAACATGTGTTATATGCAGTGTGTTCTTTCCTATTATCAGTGCAATTCCAGTGGGATTGTACGCCATCTTTGGGGCCAAATTTGGCTTGCGTCAGCAGATTTTATCACGTTATTTCACTGGAAATATAATGGGACGGGCTTTCGCATTATTCAACGTCATCTCATGCGTTGGGTGGAATGCCGTGAATGTCTTACCTGCAGTCCAGATGCTCGTTTCTTTGGGCCCCTTACCCCCTTGGGCTGGATGCTTAATCTTTGTTGTTATCACATGTACTTTAGCCTTTTTTGGCTATAAGGTGATCCATACATATGAACGTTATTCTTGGATCCCCAATATGGCCGTGTACTTGGTGATCATTGCTCGCTTGGCCAAGTCAAAGAGATTTGTATGGGAGCCTGAGGGTGGTGCGCCTAATACTGCAGGAAATGTCTTAAGTTACATTACTACTATTTTTGGTTTTGTTGCCGGATGGTCTCCTTCCGCTGCAGATTATTTTGTCTATATGCCTAGTGATACTGCTCCCTGGAAGATTGTTTTGTCAATGGTTATCGGAATGAGTGTTCCCTGCATATTCACCTTTATTCTCGGTGCGGCATGTGCAATGGGCACTTTTTCCGATGCTCTGTGGTCCAATGCTTTTGAGGAGAACTCGGTTGGTGGTTTAGTCAACGAAATTCTTGTTGTTGATAGTCTTCATGGATTTGGCAGATTCTGTACCGTGGTTTTGGCTCTTTCGGCAATTGCCTGTAATTTGCCGGGCTCCTACTCTTTGTCCTTATCTATGCAGGCCATCTGGTCTCCATTGGCCAGCTTCCCCAGATTAGGATGGTGCATCATTGGAAACTTTGTTTCCTTGGCCTTGTCCATTCCTGCTTACTACGTCTTTGAACAGACCATGAGTAATTTCTTGAGTATCGTTGGTTACAACGTGTCCATTTATATTGGAATCACTCTCGCAGAGCACTTTATCTACAGGAAAGGCTTCAGAGGGTACGACGTGACCAACTTCAATGACTTGGAGACATTGCCTGTTGGAATTGCTGGAGTCGTTGGATTCTGTTTGGGGGTTGTATCTACGGTACTTTCTATGAACCAAACTTGGTACCAGGGAATCATTGCCAGAGAAGTGGCCGGGGACATTTCCTTTGAGCTTAATGTTGCCTTCTCTTTCATTGGGTACAATTTGGCCAGGCCATTGGAGCTCAAGTATTTTGGAAGATAATGTGGAGGTGTTCGAAAAGAACTAGTTTGTGCAGGTGTGTTTAACCAAAACACGGACCTGTTTATGGTGAAGACTTCCATTTCTGGGAGCACACATTTTAATAATTTCGGTTTAACCTTGGCTTTTCCTGGCTTGAAGAAGGAAAAGTTAAGGTTTGTTCTATTACTCGAAGCTTCGCGAAGAAGTACCCCCTGCTGTTCAACAGTGGGGCACATGTGCATTTCGCTAACAACAGATGACAGAGTCCTTCGATTTGACTGTGAGTGAGGGGTAGTGGCGGTGAGACTTGAGACTGGCCGGATCTCCGCGCATGGCATTATTGAGATGCAGATGCAGAAATACGCAGTCAACAAGCGTACTTTCATGCATACAGATGCCATCATGCGCACGGTTGGATTCCTTTTGGTGATTGGGTAAGAATGACTAAGGGACGAAGCCTCGAGCCAATGAAACGATGCACCACCACTTGTTCCCATGACTACCTGAAACACAAAAAGGAGTCATGACTGCACTTAATGAGGTTTTTAGTAATGGTGATTTTGATTCTTTCCCTCTGTAGAGAAACCGTAAATCACCATGTGATGTCCAGTAAATGGTATAGGTATTCAGAGGGCCTTCCTGTGGTGGAGAACGTTTTCAATGTCTACGTAAGTGACTTGATTATGATCTTCGCAGAATACTGATGGAGTATCCACCATCGTAAAATGCTTCGCTGATCTCAAATACTACGCTGATCTCAAATACTACGTTGATGAGATCTGAAAGGGAAGATCCGAGTGATTGAATAGATAAAATATTTTCGCTGGCATACGAGACCAATACATATTTCGAGGCTAACACGCCATTTTTTTTTTTGCTCGAGCCATGCAAAAAACCCGTCGGGCCGTTTTATACACAGTGCCAGGTCCCCGACTCGCATTCCCCGGGCAGATGGCATCAGATAATAAGTTTCAGTTTTACAAGGGCAATTTGGTCGAGAAAAGACGGCCTTTTCTTGGGAAAATCTCTTTATTCTAAACTGAAACACAACCCCCAGCAATCGGCCAATCACAGACCGAGATATTTAACCTAAGAATGTTGCCACCAACGAGAATGTCTCTGCCATCAACTGCACCAGCTGCAAAAATGACGCTCGAGGGTTTCCATTTTCATCAAGATATTGCGCAAGTCGGCATTGATTCCGCGATTTATAGCCAATCCCCGGCGAAGAATTAACTTAGGGCGACCAGCACCCCAGTTTGCATAGACTTGAAACCTGGTACTTGCATGAAATTTTTACGATGTTAAAATTTAGTCGACATGTGAAGGTGCTGCCTATCCGACCCTCTTGACACATTGCCAAGACTTTTCTTAACCTAGACCCTAGACCCTAGACCCTAGACTCTAGACTCTAGTCTGTAGCGTGCCAGTGTAGACAACCACGTTGTACTTTTAAATGGAGAATAGAGAAAAATTGCTAGGACGGAAATACAGGTCATTGGAAAAATACGAACGAAGGAGGTCATTTGGGGGTCCGCCCTGAATAGAGTGGAGTGTGTCAAGGTGAATTTAATCAATGTGCACTTGGCCGCACCATCCAAACACCTCTATGCAATACGACACTATGGAGTTTTACTTTTTTTTTAAAAAAAAAAAAAACTCTATCAAGAGTTCTCTATATTATTATCAAGAAAACATGAGGTGTTTTTTATTGTGAATGTCTGGAACTTGTTTTGGAGATCCTTCCATTATTGACTGGTGCTTGAGGGAACTCTCATTTTCGAAAAAAATCCTGTATGTCGCCAAAAAGCGTTGTGTTTTTTTCTTGGCTGCAGTTGTCAAAGTTATCTATGGCATCTACCCGCATTGACTAAGTACTGATTGGATATCTCCTAATGCACGAACTATTATTTTCTACCGCAAGGCTGATGTCAGAGCAGCTTCAGCATTTGTATAAATACTTGGTCCGCCGGATCTTCTTCCAAGACCATTCCAAATTTTGAGCTCTCCAAATTCCAAGGACTGCAAAACCTGAGCACCAAAATCTGGCCTTCCACCATGCTTTTGGTCACTGTTCTCTTCTTCTCTCTTCTCATACAGCTAGGCTTGGCAGGGAAACCCACCAACCTCAAGCTCTACAGTTTATCTGAGATCACGTACTGGGGGTGTACGGCAGAAGCACTGGCTGAGGCCCAGTGGAGCGCAACTCCTTATGACTACACCCCTTTCTGCACCGACATCAATGCCATGGCCACGTTGGTGGGGTGCTTTGCATACAGGGGTAGAGACACCACGTCCGGGCTCAAATTCCTCATCCAAGAATGTGCTGAAGAGTACTTCACCACTGTTACTTGGGAGAACATCACCGAGAGTTACCAGTTGCTTTTGTCAGAGGGCTTGACCGTTGCTGGAATGGGGAACTACACTTTTGGAGACCCAGTGACGCACCCAATTATTCTTAACCAGACGGCATCCTTGCTTCAGATCAAAGCAGAGGATATCTTTCTCGAGAACTATAACCACTCTGTTTTCTACGGTACAGGTCTCATTGCCTACTGGGGATTGATCTGTATGATTTCTGCCATTGCTAACTGGAGCTTGGTTCTTTTTCCAGGTCTTCGCCGTACCTTTGATGGTAAGATCTCCAGAATGTGGAGAAAGCATGTGGTGTTGCCTGCGCTTCTCCGCAAGAAGAATGCCTCCCAGCAAAACTTCTTCTATATCTTTTCGTTCTTGGTGCCATCCCGGGTCGAAACCATTGTTCTTTTTGTCTTTTTCTGGTTACTGTTTGGGCTGTGCGCAGCTGAGATTCACTACCTTAAGGGCGACCCAGTGTTTGCCCTGAGACTCGAGGCAATCAATCGGTATGTTGCTGATAGAACGGGAATCATGTCTCTTATGCTCTTGCCGCTTTTGGTTTTGTTCGGTGGCAGAAACAACTTCTTGCTCTGGGTCACGCGGTGGAAATACTCCCGGTTCATAACCTACCACCGGTGGATCGCCAGAATGTGTGTTCTTTTGGCCACTATCCACAGTATTTGTTACTTTAGAAGTTTTGTGATTTACAATGATATGGCGGAAGAAATGGCAGAGAACTATGTTGTGTGGGGAGTCGTTGCTTTTGCCTGTGGAATTCTCATCATGTTCCAAGGATTGCTTGTGTTGAGAAGAAAGTGGTACGAGATGTTTTTGGTGATTCACATTGCTTTGGCTGCCTTTTTCATCATCGGTGCATGGTACCATGTCTACGAGCTCTCGTACTCTCAGTTCATGTATGGAGTGTTTGCCATATGGGCATGTGACCGCATTGTCCGAGTGGTCAGAATGGTGATGTTTGGGTTCCCTAAAGCGGACGTGGCCATTTACTCCGATGATACCATAAAGGTTACAATCAAGAGACCTTCGTACTGGAAACCTATTCCTGGAGGCCATGCGTTTGTCTACTTCATGCACAGCTACCACTTCTGGCAATCGCACCCATTCACTTATTTTGAGGATGGGGACAAGCTTGTTTTCTTCTGTAAGGTGAAAGGAGGCTTGACCAAATCCATCTACAAGCACTTGGTCAACTTGCCAGGAAAGGCCACACAAATGAGAGTCAGTGTGGAGGGTCCATATGGAGAATCCAGTCCGGTCAAGAGTCACAGCGATGTCCACTTTATTGCTGGAGGTAACGGTATCCCAGGGCTTCTTTCGGAGTTCCAACACTTGGAAAAGGCCTCTGACAACAAGCAAAGATTAAAGCTCACATGGATTGTGCGAGAAATCAAGTCGTTGACGTGGATGTTCAAGGAGTTCCAAAGATTCAGAGAATCCAACACCGACATCACGATCTACGTCACTCGTCCCGATTTGGTTGGTGGCATCGAAGACCTCTACTCACTCACGTCTACAGACGAAAATTCCAGTAAGGAGCTTAAGGACGAAAAGTCCATCAGCGATATAATGGAGCATGTATCCAAAGAGCTTCCTCACGTGAAATTTCTCGAAGGCCGGCCTGACCTCCAACAAATCGTCGAGACAGATATTAGTGAGGCTTCCCATAGTATTGCATTTATCACGTGTGGTCATCTAATCATGGTGGACGACCTACGGTATAGGGTGGTGCAGAATATCGACAAGACCACCAAGAGAGTCGATTTTTATGATGCCGTGGAGATCTGGGCATAATTGTTTCATATTTAATTCACCATTTTATTTCTTAGTCTCAATGGAATTTTTAATGAACCCTGCGCAAAGATAGTCTGGATTAAGGTGAATGATTGAGTCCGTAGACACTTGCCAAATTCAAAGGACAAGTTACGAGACAATGCGGGGTATACTTGAAACCCATATTTCGTAGTCTGATTTGAAATTACACATGCAAGATCCATCTAAAAGTTAAGAGTCATGTGGATTGCTTAGTCGATCGTGCATACCAACCTTGCATCTGTATAAGAGCCATACCTGTATCTTGGACTATATACGCCCACTGATTCCTGTACTTTGAACCTACATTTTTACCATTTTCAAATACATGCAAACCTAAATAGACCTCATCTCGGATTAGTAAGTCTTCAGTCATTAAACAGATCGTTTGCTGCTTGCTGAATGACGCGATTCCTGCATGGTTTGAAGCCGATGTGGTGGGAAGAAGAGTCTTCGCAGTGTATTCCTGCAAAAGGCTACGGGCTGAGTACTTTTGCATGAGTAAGAAAATCGATGCTTGAGTGGCCACGTGCATCAAAGAGTTTGTGTTATGGGATGTGCATAGTTTACGAGCCGTTGAAAGCGGTATGCGGGCGTCATCGAGAAGGTCATGTCAAGAGCATGACGGGCTTGTGTACAGTCCTTACATCTCATCTCATCGTATCACTGGTCACGCGCGCTGTCAACATCCAAAATGGGGTAGCTCATCCGATTAGAGAGTAGCCATGAAACGGCATCCCTGATGCCACACCCACACTCTCAGAGTAATGACGACATGGGAGAAAGAGAAGTGTTATTTTTGGAAACAAAGAAAAACGGGATTTTTTTGGAAACTTAAAAAATATGCCTGTAAACAAACAAATTCTGAAACAAACAAATTCTAAAACAAACGCATCTACTTACCAAATACAGCATTTACAAGGGTCATTGTTATTTATCGTATTCCCAATCAGTAGTAAATCTTCAGTCTCCATGGATTGTGGTGAGAGACTAGCGTGCAGGATGGCCATCATAAATTGTATCAAAATTTAACATCCTGGGTCCAAACGCATCGTTTTCTCAGGTCGTGCCTACCGTCTACAGAGATAAACGAAACCGGGGGGTTCCGTCCGCTTAAAAGACGCCCTTTCTGCAGAGCGCCTATTTTGCGTGCTCGCCTTCTCTTCCGAAGGAACCCTGTGGGTCGATCCGAGCCATATTCTGGGCGTGCGCGGCATTGATGCGCCCCACCGATAGGGCGACTTTTGGTCACGAACAAAGGCAAATCTGCACCTTTTACTCACGGTACTTCAACAAAAAGGCCGTTCGGAGAAAATCCCAACGGGGCTGTTTCCTGAGGCGGGCAGGTACATGGAAGTTTAAATATATCGTACCATACTGAGTGCACCCTACTGAGTGTACTGATTGTTTACCAATTGTACTATAGTAATCTCTATAATAATCTCTATAATAATCTCTATAATAAGTATAGTAATATCCTGTACATTGTGCTATGCCAGTAATAGTCATAGGTACACACAGGACTATTACAGTAATAATGATCTGGGAGCTAGATGAGGGGAAATTGGTTTATTTGCTCATGGTGAGTGCCTAGCGAAGGAGGGGCGAGCGGAGTGTATGCAAGCCAACCGTAAAATATGAAACTCGGCTATTCAAGTTTCCCCCTATATTTTTTTTGGTGAGCTTTAAACCTGGTTTCTGTTTCTTTGTATTTGTAAAATTTAATTTTCTGTAATTGTTTGTACCTTGGAGTTCTATCTGGTTTGGAATATGGATGTGTTATACTGGGCAGTAGCTTGGGTTGCGGTCGGCCAATTGCACGGATGACTCTTAGCTCTCGTCTACCTGTATGATCTTCCACATACAGGACTGGACGATAACAATTGAAATAAACGAGCTAATACGAGCTTCCACAATGCGTATTTTTCTCTCGTAATATTTTGCCGAGACGTTCGGCATTTTCTTCACCGCTCCCGTTTTCCTTCGAAAAAAGGACTGAGTGTTACGCACAGGCGATGCATGACTTGAGGCGCAAGGTGACGTGCGTACGGAACAGGTTGGCCAGGCCCTGCAAACGCGCAACTGTTAGTTTCCAGGCGATTCTAGTTGGACTTTTGGGCTCAAACACCTCAATGCTTTTGTTCATGATCTTTTTGATCTTTTGCTCAAAATTAATTGAAAATCGGTAGCTTTATCACCGAAATCATTTTTTTTGGTTGTTGGAAGAAGCTTACCTGCCCGGTGCGGGCAGACTTTATGTTAGAGTTTGCATATGCATAGTTTTCGCGTAAGGGATGCATTTACGTAGAACGTTGTGCACATGTGTTAAATCATGCTGCAGAGCATGTTCCGCACACTAACGATGCTATGCGGAAGAAAGAGCTTTCCCGCAACCAATGAGGGTTGAGATTCCTTAGCATCTGCAGCAGGGATAGTCGCCGAGGAAGCGTCTCAAAGATTTCTTGGTTCTCTAGCGAGCCTGTTGAAAACTCCGCACAAACACATAAACTCGGAATTTTTTCTACAGATGTGGTATACCATTGAATATGAAACATGGTGAGCAAACGCGACGTTATCAGTGAAACAGTTTTGAAACAGAGAAGTGGAGTGATATGTTTTGAAGCAAAATCTTGCAGTACAGCGCCCTGAATTAGGTAGTTTAGTCCACATTGTCCTGCTGAGAAGTGTCAAAAAAAGAACCCACGAGCATGGCTTAGACTCGAAAATAGTACCATGTGTGCAGTACAACACTGCAGACAAGCACCATGCAATATGCACGATAAATTATGAAGACTATTGTGCTCAATTCACACATGCAGCTCTCTAAAACACTTTGTAAGCAAAATTTAAGAGGGGCAACACTGTTTAATGCATCTCGGAGCTAGCTCAATTAGGTAATTTGATACGAACACTTTTAGAACGTGTGCTTATAACAATTGGCCTCTGCCTGCAGGACGCATCTACTGTCCCTACAATACGAGGAAGAATATGCACTGGGCCATACTGACTCAGAAGAGAAAAGGAACTATCTTTCCTCGAAAGGGTGAAATCGAAACCCTTGAGTGGGAAAATTCAGGAGACAAGTGGTTGCCTATGACGCAGATTCTCCCGCTTACCAAGTTTCTAGAAAGCGCCCGGGATTTATATGCAGAGCATACAGACCTCCTTTGGCGTGCATCCGCATTGAATGCGCTTTTTCCAAAATCCCTGCGAACCAAAAGGTCTAAATTCCTCAGCACAGTGTCTATTCATACCCATGCACCTATGATATTATCTTGGTTGTAATACAAAGAGCAAATATCGTACTCTTTTAGGAGCCCGTGGGCGGAAAACGACCCTCCAAAAATAAGCATGCATACTGTAAGCGAATGAGTATTGGGCCTTGCATAGCGTCTTCCATGCACGTTTTTATGTGCCGGAAGAATACAGCTATCTTGTGTCAAATCCCTTTGGCCCGATCTGAGATCATGGGCTGTGGGTGAATACTTGCAGCAAATAAATAGGAAGTGAAATCCCCAAATTATTCTTCTGTAAATCAACACTTGCTCAATGCACAGTTTCTTTCTTTTTTTTCTTGCTCTTCTAGCGAGTTGCATGGCCGATGAAGGATGCAAGCCTGACTCGGTGGGCACCAGAGGTTTCCTGGTGGGATTCTACAAGTACCCAATTCATGACGCACTGGGTTGGGATAAAGATTTTTTCACCAATGAATATAAGAAATTTGGATTCATCAAGCTGATCAGTGGAGTCACCACTTCCAATTTTGCAGTCAACAACGATGTTTCTGAATACACAGTTGTGAATGGCGCCATCTATGGACAATCCGTCACCACCACAAACTACACTTTGGAAATGAGTGGTTTCTTCTATGCTTCCGAATCCGGTTCTTACACTTTCACCCTTAATGCAGACAATGGTGCATCCTTGCAATTTGGAGCCGGCCAATCGTGCTGTAACGACGCAAGTGGAAGTGTTACTGGTAACTTCAGCATTTTCACTCTTGGTCCTGCTGGAGGAGGAGGTAGTGTGGATGCAAACTCTTACACTGCAAGCTTCACCTTAAAGGCTGGTGTGTACTATCCCTTGAAGATTGTGACTTTCAACTGGATTCAAAATGGTGGTCTCAGGACTACTTGGCAGACCCCAAGCGGACGTGTTTACCTGGACATTGCTTCTCAGGTTTACCAGCTTACTTTCAAGAACTCCGTTTGTTATACCACCTTGACTTCCATTTGGACCAACTCCTACACTTCAACGACTACTCAAACTGGAGTGTCGACTAATACTGTGGTGGTTGAGATTCCAAAGTACACCACTACGGTGACTCGGACCTGGACAAACTCTTACGCTACTACCACCACCGGAATTGGAGCTTCTACAAACACCGTTGTGGTCAACTTGCCAAAGCCAACTACTACTGTTACTACCTTTTGGACTGGCTCTTTTATTACCAGTACTACTGCCCCTGGAGGTACCGGCCTGTCGGACACCGTGATTGTTCAGATTCCAAAGTCTACTTCTACTGTTACCAAGACTTGGGGAAGCTCTTATGCAACCACTACTACTGGTACTGGAGTCTCGGTGAATACAGTAGTGATCAATGTTCCTACTCCTACAACCACAATCACCACACCATGGACTGGCACTTTCGTCTCCACCACCACTGCTACTGGAGGACCAGGAGAGTCTAACACTGTGATTGTGCAGGTTCCAAAGGTGACTACAACCGTGACTAATACTTGGGGCAACTCTTTTGCTACGACTAGTACTGGAACTGGAGTTTTTACCAATACCGTGGTGGTCAATGTGCCTACCCCTACTACTACAGTTACTTCGGTATGGACGGGCTCTTTCACATCCACGACTACTGCTACGGGGGGACCAGGACAATCCAATACAGTGATTGTTCAAATCCCAAAGTCTACCACCACCATCACCAACACTTGGGGAAGTTCCTACGCCACTACAACCACCGGAACTGGATCTTTCACTAACACTGTGGTGATCAATGTTCCTACTCCAACTACAACTGTTACTACTTACTGGACTGGTGAATTCACCACCACTACCACAGTCACTGGAGGACCAGATCAAACCAACACAGTTATTGTGGAGCTTCCAAGATCTACCACTTCGTTCACTAGAACTTACAATGGATCGGTCACAACCACCTCGACTATTACTAGTGGAGGAACCAACATTGTCATTGTGGATGTCCCAACGCCAACTGAGACTGTCACCTCTTTCTGGACAGGTAGTGTGACCACCACTCGCACTGTTACTGGCGGAGAGGGAGAAACAAATACGGTTGTGGTTGAGATTCCAAAGTCTACCACTACCTTGACCAGCACTTATGGCGGTTCGGTTACTTCTACCACTACAATTACTGGAAATGGTACTAACATTGTTGTTGTCGAAGTTCCAACGCCAACTCAAACGGTGACTTCTTTCTGGACTGGTGACTATATTACCACCACCACTAAGACTGGAGGACCGGGCGAAAACAACACTGTGATTGTGGAGATTCCAAAGACTGTGGAAGTCGTGACCAGTACTTACAACGGCTCAGTGACTACCACAACCACCATTACTGGGGAGGGCACGAACATTGTTGTCGTGGAAGTTCCTACTCCAACCAACACGGTTACTTCTTTCTGGACTGGCGACTTCACTACCAGTACTACAGTCACTGGTGGACCCGGAGAAAACAACACCATTGTTGTGGAGATTCCAAAGTCTACTACCACTTTGACGAGTACCTATAATGGATCAGTCACTGCCACCACCACCATTACCGGCAGTGGCACGAACATTGTGGTCATTGAGGTGCCCACTCCAACTGATACCGTTACTAGTTTCTGGACTGGCTCGTTCACCACCTCCACTACCATTTCTGGCGGTCCTGGAGAGACCAACACTGTTGTCATTGAGATTCCAAAGTCTACTAGCACGGTGACCAGTACTTATGGAGGTTCTGTCACTACGACTACCACTATTACTGGTGACGGTACTAATATTGTCGTTGTGGAAGTTCCTACTCCTACTGATACCATCACTACCTTCTGGACTGGAGAGGGAACCACTTTGACTACAGTTACTGGTGGCCCAGGTGAAAACAATACCGTCATTGTTGAAATTCCAAAATCAACTAGCACGGTGACTAGCACTTATGGCGGCTCGGTGACCACCACCACTACTATTACCGGAGATGGCACCAATATTGTTGTTGTGGAAGTGCCTACCCCAACCAACACAGTGACTTCGTTCTGGACTGGAAACTTCACCACCACCACCACTCAAACTGGAGGTCCTGGTGATAACAACACTGTGATTGTGGAGATTCCTAAATCCACCACCACTTTGACCAGCACTTATGGTGGATCTGTAACTACTACTACCACCATCACTGGTAGTGGCACGAATATTGTTGTTGTGGAGGTTCCAACCCCCACCGAAACTGTGACAAGATTCTGGACTGGTGATTTCACTACTACCACTACTGCTACGGGAGGACCAGGTGAGAACATTACAGTGATTGTTGATATTCCAAAGTCTGTCAGTGTTGTGACTAGCACTTATGATGGATCGGTTACCACCACCACTACAATCACTGGAGACGGAACAAACATTGTGGTTGTTGAGGTGCCTACCCCAACCAACACGGTCACTTCTTTCTGGACTGGAAACTACACCACGTCTACCACCGTGACTGGTGGCCCTGGAGATAATAACACTGTTGTTGTGGAGATCCCGAAGACGACAAGTACTTTAACCAGTACTAATGATGGCTCGGTGACTACTACTTCTACGATTACCGGAGATGGAACTGACATCGTTGTGGTTATCGTCCCTACTCCAACTGTGACTGTTACATCTTTCTGGACTGGAGCAAACACTACTACGACCACCAAAACAGGAGGTCCAGGCGAAAGCAACACAGTTATTGTTGAGATTCCAAAGTCCACTACCACGATGACCAGCACCTACGGCGGTTCCATTACCACCACCATCACTGCTACTGGTAATGGTACTGATATTGTTATCATTGAGGTCCCTACCCCAACAGAAACTGTCACTTCTTTCTGGACTGGTAACGTGACAACTACTCATACGATTACCGGTGGAGAGGGCGAAACAAACACTGTGATTGTGGAGATTCCTAAATCCACCACCACTTTGACCAGCACTTATGGTGGATCTGTAACTACTACCACCACCATCACTGGAAACGGAACCAACACCGTGGTTGTCGAGGTTCCTACGCCAACTGTCACTATCACAACTTTCTGGACCGGTGACTTCACTACCACCCTTACTGCTACTGGTGGCCCAGGAGAGAATAACACTGTGATTGTGGAGATCCCAACTACCGCCTCATCAACACTTGCACCATCATCAACACTTGCACCATCGTCATCAGTTGAGTCGTCTTCGTTTGAGTCGTCTTCGTTTGAGTCGTCTACGTTTGGTTCGTCTACGTTTGAGTCTTCTTCGTTTGAGTCTTCTTCATTTGAGTCTTCTTCGTTCGTGTCTTCTTCGTTCGTGTCTTCATCGTCTTCATCGTCTTCAATTGAGCCATCATCAGCTCCATCATCAGCTCCATACTCTATTCCATCCTCATCTTCTTGGGCACCATCGTCAGCACCATCATCAGACGCTCTGTCTTCTTCGGCACCATCGTCATTTGCTCTTCCTTCCCCATCAATCAAGCCATACGACGGTGGCGGATGGAACTCTTCATATGTTCCTTCCTCAGCTAGGGCATCTAGCTCTGCGCCTGAGTCCCACACTGTGACCCCAATCAGTGATACAAGTTCCGGTTCTCCAACCAGTTCTACTGATGATTCATCCACTGAATCAGTTACATCGAGCGCACTGAGTGTGGAACCTTCCAACACTTCTGTTGCTTCTACCATGTCGGCACCTTCTGGATCAACTTCTGAGACAGAGTCTTCTACAAACTCATCTGGACCTTCTTCTTCCGAAACTGCTTCCGAAACTGCATCTGCATCAACCTCTGAAACGGTTTCTGGAACTACTTCCGAGACTTCCGAGACTTCCGAGACTTCTGCTTCCACCACTTCTGGAGCTTCTACCACTTCTGGAGCTTCCACCACTTCTGGAGCTTCCACCACTTCTGGAGCTTCTACCACTTCTGGAGCTTCTACCACTTCTGGAGCTTCGGTTTCTGGAACTACTTCCGAGACTTCTGAGACTTCTGAGACTTCTGCTTCTACCACTTCTGGAGCTTCTACCACTTCTGGAGCTTCCACCACTTCTGGAGCTTCTACCACTTCTGGAGCTTCTACCACTTCTGGAGCTTCGGTTTCTGGAACTACTTCCGAGACTTCTGAGACTTCTGAGACTTCTGCTTCTACCACTTCTGGAGCTTCTACCACTTCTGGAACTACTTCCGAGACTTCTGAGACTTCTGAGACTTCTGCTTCTACCACTTCTGGAGCTTCCACCACTTCTGGAGCTTCTACCACTTCTGGAGCTTCGGTTTCTGGAACTACTTCCGAGACTTCTGAGACTTCTGAGACTTCTGCTTCTACCACTTCTGGAGCTTCCACCACTTCTGGAGCTTCTACTACTTCTGGAGCACCAGTCATTCTGGAAGCTTCAGAAACACCAAAGACTTCCGGTTCTCTGAACACCGTTCCATCCGACAACCAGTCGGGTAAACCAGTTCCTAGTTCTGAGGTCAAATCTGACGAAAAATCGAGCCTGACTAATACTCAAGTCAACAAGCCATCTGGCACAGTGTCCTCCGCATCTCCTGCAGGACAAACGACCAGCGTATCTACACCACAAGGCCCAGCAAACCAACCAGCTGAGTCTAAATCTATACCCTCGGGTCAAAACCCAATTAACCCTGGGTCGAAGCTGCCATCCAATGGTTCTCCTACCAAGTCTACTGAGACCACTGCCAACCCAGTGCAGACTGGCAATGGTGGGAACAACACTGGTGGCTCGCCTCACCCAACTTCGAACGCGGAGAAGCAAAACCCTTCCATGAGCAAGGGCTTCTCCCACAACTCTGCTACTATGTCCTTCCAGACCTCCAGAGAAACATCTTCTGCATCTAGTGTCTCATCACCACCTTTCCCTGTGTCCATAGCAGAAGGTGCGGGCCACAAGCAAACCATGACCTTGCTCGTGGTTCTCTTGCCTCTTTTGTC
This sequence comes from Metschnikowia sp. 04-226.1, assembly GCA_002370245.1. Lineage (NCBI taxonomy): Eukaryota > Fungi > Ascomycota > Pichiomycetes > Serinales > Metschnikowiaceae > Metschnikowia > Metschnikowia sp. 04-226.1. The sequence goes on from NLAD01000748.1 coordinate 161,039, forward strand.
TTTGGCAATTTAGACTAATTTCTTCAATGAATAAATCAACGATAAAACACTGTAGCCAACTATTTAATTAACTTAGTCATTGCAGTACTACACTAATAATACTACACTATTGTTTCTTATTTTAAACCTCAATGAGTAGTGCACTACCCACTTCTAGATGGAGGATAAGAGAGACCAACCATTCCCTCTTTTTGTCCTGCATGTAACCACCAGGCTCAGGTATCACCATCACATTTCAGTATCATCGAGTCTTTGTTCCATTTTTATCGTTTGAGTCATCTTTCAATGTTGTTGTGTCTTCTCTCATGCTTCTATATTTCGCCTCTGTATCCTGGTATTAGCCAAGCCTGATCAATGCCTGCACACAGTCAATAGCAACGAATGCTTCCAGTAAAAAGGATCACACCCTTCATAACCAAAAATTTCTTTGGGAATTACTAGAAGGATTATTACAACGTAATGGTCGTTCAGAAACCCAACACATGACCATTGGTGTAGTGATGCTTCCAAGTGTCTATATGCCAGACAAACTCTATATACTGAGCAGAAAGAAGAGAGTTTCATATCAAACAGGAAAGAGTCGAGTCAAGTGTGAATACCGATGGTATTAAAGGTATCGTGAGCGAGCCATGGTTCTGTATTCTTTTGGCAGATTTAAAAACTGAAGTGGTACGTGTTTCAAGTGTTGGTGTGTCTAGACACAGCCAGGTCTCGACCTACTCAACGGTACTGACACTTGGCGTACCAGCCACCATTATTTAAAGGCTAAACCATAATGCCTGGATACAAGTCTTAGAGATTGAACGTCTTGAAGAAGAGGTTCATTGGTTAGTTGACGATGAATCAGATGAACCAGTATCCTGCATACAGAACAACTCCATATACAGCATACCTGCATATATCATGTTGGCACTGCATACGGAGCGCGATTGCTCTTACATGCAGTACATGCAGTATATAATCTTAGATAAGCTTGTGACTCACTATTCCACTATTTAGCAAGCACATGGATTACGGATGATAGCTGGAATCTTTGAGTGACCTAAAATGTTTAAGATCTACTATACTTCACTAGTCTAGAATCTTCTACAAGACTCTCCAATTATTCGAACGTCTACATCAATAGCAGAAGAGCTTTTGTAGCTAGCTTGATTGTGGAATAGAACAATTCACCAATCTTCCCAGTAAAGATCAGACCAGAGGGATAGAGGACACTTCATAATATAAGGTATGTGAGAAGAGTAAAGGTCATAACCATTATATGGAGTTTCAAATATAAGACCTCTTCACATTTTGTTAAGCTCCTCAGGCTTCCAGCACATTTCATCTTCCTCCATTTCATAGGCCAAGCAATACTTTTTCCTTTCATCAGTCAATGTTTTCGGTCCAATACTATCTTTATCATCTCCTCTACCATCTGGTACCTTTTGCTGATTCCCATTGCTAAGTTGCAACTGAAAAGTCTCAGTTCCAATATCATAGAGCTTGTTTCCATCGGGAAGTTGAACTATGATAATCAAGCCACTGTATTGGTGCCAGCTAAAAGCAACGATTTTCACCGGGTAATAAACTCCAGCTTCTAGATCGATCAGAATAGTCTTCACATTGTCTCCTGCGCCACATGGACCAAGAACGGTGAGATCCAAGTCACTCGTGACACTTCCCAAAGCATCGTTGATGCATATGGCCTCAGCACCAAACTGGAAGGAAGCCCCATTATCTGCTTGAACTGTGAATTCGTGCAGACCTGTCTGCGTAGCCTTGTAAAAGCCGCTCAATTCCAAGGTGTGATTGGTGGTGCTCATGTTGGTGTCATAGATCTCCCCGAGGATGGTTTTGGATTTGCCAACGTTATGAACCAAAGGAAAATCGGTTTTTTGAACACCTTCAATCCGGTAGAGGAAGCCAAAACTCTTATAGCCTCCAGAGAAGAAACCAACTTCCCATCCCAGATCATTCGGTAAGGGATACTGGAAAACATTCACCGTAAAGCCTTTCAGAGTCACCGAGTTTGTTGCGCAACCTTTCTTAGCAGCTAGGCACAGCGTCAAAAGCATCATAGAAATCATAGATAAGCCATGCATTTTTCAGGTAGTGAAGAGAGTAAAAAACGTCGAAACCCATGTCTTTTAAATACCTCGAAAAGGGCTATGTTTACTTCATCCAATTGTCTGACGCCTTTGCATTGTACCGTATTTTGAATTCCTGGGAATACGCGTATTGCCATATTTGAGAACCTTTGAACAAGCAACTTGATCAACAATGTATGGATGCAGAGAATTGAAACGTACGGAAAACGCGGTATATGGAATGCTGCATCAGATGTTTCAAGATGTGCCCTTAATTGCCCTTTTGAGAAGTCTGTACCTGCACGCGAAGAATTGGAATGTTCTCCAGGTTGACAGATCTACCGTTTGGCAGATTCCAGATCTAAAATTGACAAATGTACCCCATATCTCCAATGTGAAGGTTATATCCAATATGGAAGAATGTTTATAATCAAATTAACAAATTTCTTAAAACCACACCCATCAGATAGAATTGTGGTACACGTTGATACCAATGTTTATTGCGAAGCTGGAGTTTGTTCTTAACAATGAGCGGACTGCATATAACCCACAATGTGGGGGTAGCCGTTTTTGCAGCTCGAAACTGACTTGAAATCATGCTGTTTGATTTTGTTGCAGTCAAGTTTGTTCCGGTAACGTTTTGGGTGGTAAAAATCAAGGGTGGAAATGGACAATACTGATTTGGATTTGATCCCGTATATAGTTGTACCTGATCTGTCATTGGTATGGCGACGGTAAAAAGTCTGTCTCACGTCGGTATGTTGATGGTTTGATGTTGGTATGATGTTTGTATGATGTTAGAATGATGAAGGTATCAAGGAAAGATAGGCAATACAGGCTTCAATTGTTCTTTGTCATGGGGATCTGCAGGATATACAAATCCTGAGCCTTAGACCAATTGTATTGTTCCTAAGATCCATGTTATGGACCAGCTTTATTTTCCAAAGAGTTCCTTTGTCTTGGGTTGTTAGAAATAGCAATTTGAAAAATAAGTCCGAGTATTTTTTGTTAAATGTCGTATAGTCAGTTCCTATCCGTAAGATGTATTAGAGCATAAGCCCTTCTTGAATTTGTCAGCGAAAACACCAGTAATCAGGTACCATCTATCAAGAAGCGTATTAAGTACTTCGATTATCTGATAAAGAGCAGATTTGTTAAGTGTCCTTCTTTTAGGAAAATAATAATTCTAGCCAAAAATAATTTTGGAGTAATATCATTGTTGAAAGTAGAACTATCACAATCAGCTCCAAATTCTCCCACGTGCTGACTCCCAGAGTGTAAACCCACTATAATATATCAATCTTGTCCTGTAGAAGCTCTACTGCACCTTAAATGTCATTGAGATGGTCTCTTCCTATTGATAATCCTTTTTTCGCTTCTATCATCATAAGATTCACATCCTATATCACCAATGGTAGTTCAAAGGGCAATGGTTGTCAAAATCGTAAGCTGTGAGGATTGGAATTGGGTCTTAGACAGAATAAAGACTGACTCTGTAACTGAACAAAAGCGGGGATACTGGAATTTATACCACTTTTGGTTTTGTGCCACTTACCCCTCTCTGTTTCACTTTTGAAACAAGGGTTGCATTTAATCCCGCAAAGGTATATAAGGAGGCCCCTCCTCCTTCGCAACCAATATTTATGCCAGCCGCATCACGTGCGCGGTCATGTCGGCCGTACAAATCATTACCATTCATTACATACTGATCTCTTCATGATCTCTTCATGATGCTTTCCAAGATTTTATTGGACTTTCAACACTTTCACTAATTTCAGTTTCTTTAACTTTCACAACTTTCGTGGCACTTCATGATACTTGACAATATCATTGATACTGAGCTGTTATATAAAGGCTATACCAAGCAAATATAACAGTGGAGCTAACACCATTCAACTAACAATACTCCAAGACTGATAGTTTCTTGTTGATATGTCTGGTACCTGATATTAGTGAGTATTCAATATAAGTTAGAGGGAAGGGGTTTTGTATGAAACATGCATGCAAGCTATTAATAGCAGTGAGTACTCTTGTGAAGTGACAGAACAACATCGAATAGATGTCAGCACATTTTTGTGGTAGCTCTTAAATGGCCATTATTGGAACTATCTAACCTCTAATCTGAACGGACTCTTTTACTCAAGTATGATAAAATCAGGGAGGTTGATCTTTCGGTGTCATGGAAATTTACATTTGGATATTGGATCTACAAATGTTTTTCAAAAGAATTATAAAAAAAAAGGTATGTACCACATAGCATCAGCACCAATAAGATGAAACCAGTTTCAGAAAAGAGAAAACATTTTGAAGGGCCAGTGTTCAGTTACCTTCAATACGTGAATAGAGATCATGTCTTCCCGGACAGCTTAAACCTCCCAAAAAAAGACAATCATCTCAAGTTCACCGTTTTTTCGTCTTCTTACTCTACCCCACATGCTCATCTTCTTCTCTCTTGTGGCTTCTACGTGGGTAACTTCTATGTAACATCGCTTCAAGAGGAGAGAAAAAGTAGAGTTCCACAGGCATACATTTCAAGAAGGGCGAAGTTATATCCTTGTTAACCAAGAAGCCCTTGTACTGGCCGCACTCATAGCCACACAAGTGAGGATTCACATTTTCAATCTTCTTCTCCGCGTCCAATTCCATTTTGAGGAGCCTTGTTTTTGGATACCTACCGAAGACTATATGATCGTCTGAAAGCCCAAGATATTTCACACCTGAATCGTCCGTGAAAGAAGCGTATCCCTGGTCCCCAAGAAAACTGGGAGCGTTGGCAGCATCGATATCTTGAAGGGCTAAGTAATAAAGCTGGGGGGTCTTCGCAATACTGACCGGCTTGTACTGCTTATTGACCTTGATGTATAATCTCTGCATAGGGTTTGCCCAGACAGAAGAGGCCACAAGAAAGACCAGGAAGAAGAGGGATGTTTTCATGATGATCTTTTATCTTTGATGATTGCGTTGCTTGTCGATAAATTTCAATGACTTTGATGGGAGAAAGAGACATTTATATAACCAGCCCATAATGCAGACCCCAAACCGGAATGCTTTGTCCTGAAAAAAGCTGCAAGAACCCGTGGACATGACCACCAGATCCTTGGAATTATCCTGCATTGTTGGGACTAGAATCTGCCGTTCAGAGAATTGGCCATGTTAGAAATTACCGGGCTGTTTCGTTCCAGTCCCAATAGTACAGTTCTGGAGGATGGTGTAGTCTTCAATTACTGCAACCTCATTTTACCAAGCCTGATTTCACCAAGTCTGATTTCATTCAGTTCAATCTCAGAATCTCCACCAACAATTTGATTACCATCAATTCCATCCCTGCGCCACTTTGCTTCTCCTTTCCGCAACAATTTACTATGGACAGACTTAGTCATTCGCGGCCATGTATGTTTTCCATGTCATTTTCGTGCACACGAACCCTAACCTTTTCTTCGCCGACAATGGAATCAGTTCTTTCGGGCCCAAATACCTTAGGAAATCGTCTACTTTAGAAATGTCCAATTGCTATATACACACTTCCTGATGCTCTCCACGAGCTGAATCTTTTAAAAGGAAGGTATACTCGGCAGATAAAAGCGATAAGGCCTCTCCGTTATATAAGCTTTGTCTAAATCACCATCCGCGCGCCTTGGAAGACATATAAACATATTTTCTAGATCTACAACCACGAAAAGCTCATAGGAAATAACCACTTCAGACTCGATCAATATTTTATTTTTTCGTCGGTCTCCACCACACATTAAGAGCATAGGGTAAATTGAAGTGGAAAAAATATCGGGTGATTTCTTTAGAAATTATAGAAAAGTGGTGGCAAAAGGTGGTGTACTGATGTATGTTGGGAGTGTAGGTCGTTTACACTAGTGTAGAAGTGAACAGTTTGTATCCACAGAAAACCCCAGTGACTCTCTTAATCTGTGATGCATTCTTTTTTATTTATTATTTGGAATGACAGAGTGTTTGATAAAGGAGTGGAACTATAGCTCTTTAGATTCTGATCACGTGACACAGCGCATTCACTTACTCAATCCGGTAATATATGTACAACTGGTGCGCGCATCTTATGCATTCACACCCGTATCAACAGCCAAATATCCATAACGCCTAATCTCCCTACATGCCCACAACCCAATTGTTCCCAAACATCGGCCTGTGTTTATTCTGTCTAGAAACCCAAACCGGTCATTTCTGTCCTGAAACAGATGTTTGAATTGACTTGTCATGTGATAATGATCTCTGAAATCATCATAAAATCTCCAAGTTTCTTCTTGAAACACGGTTCGAACAATGTGGATCTGGTGTGGCATGGTGGAATAGTTACCACTAACTAGACGGATTGTGCGCCAAGTTTTAGAAAATACTTGTGCGAGGCGCGGCCATTGATTGTCTAGGATGTGCAAGTAAAGGCGAAACTCAAGACCAGTTTCGCGAAAGGGGGGAAGTGCGGCCGAAGCAAGGAAGTGAAGTCATTGGTTACTATTAAGAATTCTATAGTATAGGATTTTAGGGTAACTCGGAAATTAAAGCTCAAGAAGCTCAAGGGATTGAAGCTTAAGGGTTGAAGCTAAAGGGATTGAATGGCATGAAAGGCTGATATTCTGGGTGGTCATGAAAGAAAGGTGGTTCTTAAAAGAAAGGTAACTTTAGACGAGGCGGCATGTCCACATTCAGTTTCTCATTAGACTTCGAGCTCGAGCCGATGATTTTATCTGATTTGGAGCCCAAAGGTGGACACATCGAGACTATTGTTTATTGTCTATTGTCTATTGTCTATAAAGCACTGAGCAATACACTCCCACATCCTGGCACCATCCAATCACATGAGAGACAGAATCAAACAATCACCATTTCTATAAGAAGATGACTTCCAGGGGATATTAGCAAGAAATGCCCTTCTTGTCCTCACAAGATATTCTCTGACGTGTCCAATGTTACCCTTGTGTCTTTCGTTGGTCACGGCCTGTATTACCCTAACACCCTCTTGAAGTTAGCCAAATTCTGTCTGTCTTTTTTGGTTCTGATGTCAATGCTTAGAAGCCAATCTACTGAATTTTTGTGTTGCAAATTGGTCAATATCAAGATGCACCGGTGGATTTTAATACTTTGTGATTTCATGTGATTTCACTTGTTAGGGCTTTCTGCTGTATCAGGCCCCAACTTCTCATTGAAAGAATTCGTGCTGCAAACATGTTTCGTGGATTGTTTTCAAGTGCCTGGCCAGATACTGACCGCTTCACTTTACTAGCGTGGAATACTGAGTTTCTAGGGTCATCACGAAAAATTGAGTGAATGATTTGTTAGTACAATACTCAATTGGATTCTAGAGAAGTTCTGGAACCCCAAGACGAACTGGTGGAGATAATCTTGAGCATGCAGTCGGAAAATTACTAACTATAATGTTTTTGCTTTCCAGTCTTTTTTTCCAGACTCTGAAAACGTCTAGACTTTGTCTGGGTTGGCTGGATGGAATCGTCTAAGCTTTCTAAGTGTCTGAGTTTGTCTAAGTTTTCTAAGTGTCTGGGTTTGTCTAAAGCTGTCTAAAATTTGTCCATTCTGTCTCAAATGGACTAGACTATCAGATAATTGTATGACTCTGTAGATTAATTGTGTAGCACGTTTAGTGCCCAAACAGCAACATTTTTGGCTGAAGGTTTTTCAAGGGAGTCATTGATGCTACTGATAGACCAATTCGGCAGCATAAGCTTCCATTATGTGCAGTAAATCATTCATAGTAATCAGACAGTTTGACTGTACCAAAAAAAAATTCTAATAGTCTCTCAAATAGTGGTTACGAGTATTTGTGTTGGAGGGGGAGTGATTCTCATTACTACCTCCTGGTCTGGCTCACACTCTTCGCAGACCCTCACGAAACGAATCCCAAATCCAGCCAGTATAAACTGAGACATTGAGAACAATAAATATAAAAATAGCTTTACTAAGGAATTTATCTTGTTTTGAGAACACTATCAATTTGTACATTACAGTTTTAATTCCGTTGGTCTTAAGGTCGTCAAATTCCCAAGCTAAATGCGCTGTGACGCAGGGTGCTGCTGGTGAGCCAGGGTGGAACACTTGTGTACACACCATGTTTCATGTTCCATACCGCATTTTAATTTAAAAGGAGACCCTTTCCCTCCCTCTTTTAAATACTTATAAAAGGGAGAAGCTTTCACAAACATGTCGTCCAATAACTGATCTCAAATATTTCACATATAATCAACAATATTGACTACAATGTCATAAACATTATTGAAACTCCCATGAAGTCTGAACCCGGAACTGTATTAAGCTTTTCCCTCGTTTATGGTGACCAGATATCCCAAATTTTTCTGAAAAAGGTTTCATTAATTATTTTGGGTATAATTGCTGTTATTGTTTGCTGAAAATGGAAAGTTGCCCACAGAATTATGCGCTATATAATTCACCGGTGGGGCTCCGTCCAGAGGCCAAAGAATCCTCTGCTTGACCAACTAAACAGTTCAATGGAGGAAAAGAAATAATGTGGCTGGAGGGTATTTTAGATTCCCTGATGAAATGAGTGATGAAGAGCTGGTGAGGATCCCAGGATTGGACCCCCGTTTATGGCAGTCATGATTTCTCAAACAATAGGACGCGCATCCAAAAGAGGCCTCAATCTATCCCGGACCCCTTTATACAAGAAACGTGCATGCGTGCATTGCAAAATATCATACATTTCCTAACTATGTTTTTGAAGACAATGCGAGAGTATAGAACGGTCAGTTCTGTGAGTTCTAGAATCTCTCTTGGCAACCAAATATAAAAAGCCGTGTTTCCGCTCCTAGGGTGAATGGAAAAACTACATGAAATTTATTCAGTTCGCCCTTGCCTCCGTTATTGCTGCCACTGTGTGGGCAGATGCCAACAACCCTTTGGTCTTTTTCGCAAAAATCAATGGCACCTTGGAGCCGCTTTCCGGAACCGTAATTAGCACACTGAAAGGGAATGCAAGCCTTTTGTCTTATAAAGACCCGTCGGCTGTCCCTGTCAAGTTCATCTTAAAGGGAAAGTACGCTTTTACTGATGAGACATCTACCCCGGGGTTCATGGGACTTCACGGAGACGCAGTTACCTTCTCTCCTTTTGCCCGTGCAACTATTTTGGATTTGGACAGTGAAGGTAGGGTTTTGAATGGTACTTTACACTTGTGCAAGTTTTTGAACCGTTTCCACTTGATTCGGTTTACACAGCCGTACAAAAGCTTTCACAAATGTTTCCAAACGGATATTTACCTCTTGTCCCCCGACAGAGCAGCGGTTTTGAATAATGTGCATGTGCCTGATACAAAGTCATTATCTAAGCTTATTAGAGTAATGCGGGATGCTATAATTATTAAGAAGCTGGTAACTAAGCCTCCTCAAACGCTGGATTTTAAGCCTATTGAAATGCCAGAGACAAAGCCTATTGAAGAGTCGACGGAGCTTATCAAGAAGCCAGAGACTAAGCCTATTGAAAAACCTATGGAGAAATCTGTTGAAACACCAATGACCAATCTTGATGAAATGGAGACCAAGTCTGCTAAAAGATCTGTGACTAGGTCTGTAAAATACACTCTGCCAGATAAGAACACACCTAAGTTCAAAGGCAAACTTGGGCCTAAAGGAATTGAGAGTGGTAAGCTTGAAGAAAATGGGAAAGGTGAGGCCGAAGAAATTGAGTTTAGCAAGCCTGAAGAAAATGCGAATTATAAGCTTGAAGAAAGTAAGTTGATGAAACATGTCTCTCAGAAACGTCTCCCAATGAGTTGGAACGATGGCTCTGCTGTTTCTTCTGGTAGTGATCCAGAAGCAAAAATGTTGGTCTCTGAAACAAAGTCCATGGCCTCTAAATCTAAACTTGTTTCCCCAAAAGCGAAGAGGTTTGTTTTAACTGAATCAAGTCCGCCCGAATTGCCTCTTACAACCTCCTCTTCTTCTCACTGGATAGATGTGGTTGATAGCACGGTCGCTGACAGCATTCTTCACAAAAGAAGCTTGTCAGAAGCTTCTGAATCGAAGGGGGTTGTTCAAGGTTCAAAATGGAATGCCACAACCACCCTGAAAACCTCTCCCACTGCTACCATTTGCATCGAGTGCGAGTCAGATCCCCACATTACTGTGCGTAAGACCCTCACCTTCTACACCACTTTTTGTCCACAAGAAACTACCATGACCAAAACAATATGTGAAGAAGAGTGCGATCCAACTAATGTCCCAGTTTGTACTCCTACTCCCAAGGCTGTCGACGGAATTTCCGAAACGACCAGGGTAAAAGACACCGCAAAGAACCTCCGTGCAGAAATTTTGAGAGACTCGTTGAATCCCGTAAGCCTTGCAAAGAGCAAAGTGAAAGACTATACCCCCAAAAGAGTCCAGGTGAAATCTCCCGAACCAATTGAGGAGCAAGATTTTAAGTCAAAAGAAGAGCAAGAAGAGCAAGAAGAGCAAGAAGAGCAATATGAGCAATATGAGCTAGGAGAAGAAGAAGAAGATGATGACGATGAAGGAGAAGAAGAAGAAGAAGATGATGATGAAGGAGAAGAAGATGAAGATGAAAAAGAAAAAGAAAAAGGAAAAGAGCAAGATTTTAAGCCGATCAAAGCAAATGATCCAAAGCCAATTCAAGCCAATTCCCCGAATCCAACTCAAGCAAATTCCCCGAAGCCAACTCAAGCAAATTCCCCGAAGCCAACTCAAGCAAATACTCCCAAGCCAAAGCCAGTTTACAATGCTGGTGAGAAACCCACACAGAGTGTCAGCAAAACCAATTCAAAGCCAAGTATTTCCCCATTCGATAATACAGCTTCCAAGAATGCTATTGGTGTATTTATCCTTGGATTCGCTGCTTTGTTGTTATAGTCACATGACTCTATTTGATACCTTTTTAACCCTGAAAATTTTCTATTCGATTGCCGGATTCCTTGATTTCCACATCCAGCTTTCTTTTTTCACCATATTGTATGATTTAACAATGAGTGTGCTCGACCAGAAGTTGACCCTTTAACGAGTTATGATTCATGGGTTCTTATTTGAACTGACAAACTATTACCACCAGTATTGATGGAAGTAGAGAGAGATAAGACTACTTGAATTCATAAATCTTTTGAAGGCTCAACAAAGGAAGGAACCTCACTTCAACCCAAATTTTGACAAGTTATCAGTCGAATATGTCGCGAATTACTTGAAATGAGCTACTTCTTATAGTTGAACTGAATGGCTTTTGTTTATAATGTATTGGTAATATCTGATTACGTAATGTTCCAATTCTGGTAATGCTGTGATCACAAGAATACACCTACCACCCGTACAATATCGGCCACTTGCCCAAAACCAGTCACATCCAACACTCCTCCCAAACCTGCCAATACATTCTTGGTAAGACTCTTGACCAAGGGAATATAATTAGTCCAGCCTCTTCTCTCCATTCTGTTTGGATTATTGGATTTGACCGTAACACCAGGCACACTGACCATATCTTCCAACAACATACCGTTCATCTCAGCAAATTTCTCAGTGTCAAGGAGTGAATTATTGGTCATCTTCCCAATAACATCCACAATCTTTTGGTTTTGTTCAGCATCTGGTTGAGCAGATACAGCGTAGGCAACAGGAAGAAGAGCGAGGGAAAGAAGAGAGAGTTTCATAATGAACGAGTGAAGAATCTAGACTTGAAATTATTGATGATCAGTAAAATTATAAGGGAAATGTTGGCTTTTATAGTCTTCTACTCGTGTCTGGATTTGTACAGTTGAAGAGTCCATTGTCGATGAGTTACACGATCAAGTATCGTCTCAGGAAATCGTCAGATAAAGATGGAATGATAAACAAGTATACTTTTAACGATAAATTTGGCGAAACTTTAATATTTAGTATATTTTTAATCAATGGAAAATCACCAACTGTTTATGTTGTTAGAAGCCCACTTCAGCTGGACATATGATCCTCGGTGACTCATACATCCAGTGGAACCCTAAAAGTTCAATATGATCCTTTTGGCAAATACAAGTTTGATGATGATAGATCAAATTTGGCAAGTTAATTAGACGAGTATGATTTTTAGTTAGGGTTGATGGCTTGACGGTTTTGACATTAACGATTCACTGCACTATGTGCAGGACACTAAGTTTTTGAAATGATTCTTCCATTTCGGCAGAATCAACAGTACTTGTTGTAATCTGCAATATCAATGGTCCCACTCCTTCGGTTGCTATTCGTCTTATATGACTAAGTGTTTTTACAATAACAATAGAGTGAACCTTAAGCTCCAAGTCACGTGATATGGCGCATTCATTTACTTATTTGGGTAATTACACCCTTTGGTTCAACATGGCTACTACCTAAAGCACCATACAACGGCTGTACTTTATCTAATTCAACATTATTTCACACTAATATTTTATGTCCAAATTTTATTGGGGTTTTGATCAAAATTAGTGGGTAAAAGGTAGAAAATGGGTTAGTTTGATTAAAATTCCACCAATTGCTTGGCAAACCTCAAGAAATTGTCATGAAAAAGTATATGGTTAGAGTGGGGGATTTACGGAGAATTCATTAAGTATTTAAAAAATGGTTTCGGAGGTGGTTCTGATTTTCGGCGTGTCATTAATAAGTCTGGTGTTTGTTCCTGTACTTTGAAAGTCCCTGAGAAATCACGAACGCTACTCCAATTGGCCCTCGTAAAGTTAAGTAAATCAAAAAAGATATCCATAGAAATTCTAAATGATTGGTCCATTTTCCTGTTTGGAAGAATCACCCCCCACCCAATTTGGCCGGTACTCATAGTATGTAGTAGTGCTATAGATCTCATTAAGATCTCATAAGATCTCATGCGTACACAGTGCAGCATGTTCGCACCAGATCTACCATGCGTCAGATTACGCATGTCCTTAGACGATAAGCAAATGTCACCTCGAACCCGTTATCACGTGGATGGAGTTTGAAAAAAAAAATTTGATGCCTTCTATTTGTAAATCTATGGGTTTCCTAGGATTTTTCAATATCTGAAACGTCTAGTTTACAATGTACTACGTACCTGAATAGTCCATGGTGCATCTTTTAGCAGCCAATCCATAGCACTAGAACAATTAAAATGGAGCCCTGCCTTAAGTTCTTTACTAGTATTCTCAAAGGCTCTTGTTCTGATCCACTTCTTTCTTTAAACAATTTATGCATGTTTGTTACCTTCGATTACCAGATTGCCTTAATGTCTAGGTCAGTGTTAAGCGATCTTTTATTACATGTCAATCGTTGTGTACTGTCTAAATGATATACTGAGGTTATGTTTGATGATACGTTTTTTTCGCAGTCCATTTTAGATTATGGCCGCGTGAGCCGCGCCTTTTGGGCACGTGACGTATGGACCCTTTAACTACTTTTACTTATATAAATCGGTCTCAATTCATTTCTTCTTGAAATTCATCAACAATGCATATTAAAGAACTCTGTCCTTGAAAGAACAGACGTATGGAAAAAGTATCTTTAATATGAATTCATTTCAAGATTTACTTATGGGTACCAAATACCACCACAAATCAGGTCACCAAATGTTACTAAGAGTGTTCAGCAGGGTCCTTCTGCTACACTCAACTGTCAGAGCAGAGGTTTTACTTAAGTATACTTCAAAAGATTTTTTGACTGATCCCATCTTATAGTCATATACTGCAGTTAAGGGGCAATAGAAAGAAAAGGGGCAGGTTTCACGGAATGTAATCGGTGGCCCCACCAATGCAGAACGTGTGCATGAATAATAGCATCTTCAGGAACCGTTTGCTATTGTTCCGACGAGAATGCGTGACATGAGGAATCTCCACATTCTCTTGCCTTCTTGTGAAACAAATTGGCTTTCTCCAGGACCATAAGAAAACATCAAGAAAAAAAGTCAGTTGATGATCATTTCCCTCTTTGCAGCCACTGCATGGGCAGACTCACAATAGCCACGGGCATGTTTTGCAAGAATTAAGAGCAGGCTAGTGCCACTCTCAGCCTTGGCTAACGGTTTCAATAATGAGTATTTTCGTTTATGGAGTTTCTCTGTAGCCCTGTTGAGTTTATCCCTGCGACAACCATGCTTTTACAAGGAAAGGTTCCATATGGAAGTCTGTGGGGTTTCGTTTCGGCGAATTTGTGTTCGGTCCTAGAGCCGTTCCTGCCTACAATAGAGAATCCGACCCGGCTGTGCCTTCTGCAAATTTTCCTAGGCCTGGGGAAGATTAGGCGTTTGAAATGACCTTAAGGGGCCACGTGACATTCAGTTTTCTGTGGAAAAGGCATTTGAAGACATTGCCGAATTCTTAGGGTATTTCATTGGGGCAGAGGGCGTGACACATACGTCGAAGGGGAACTTATGTATAGGAAGTCATTTGAGTTGTGAAGAAGTTTAAAGGAACGATAACGGGCCATTGCAACCTTATTAGACGGCCGCAGCTACGGCAACACTTTCCCATACAGTGCTCATTTCATTTTTGGAGTGCGTGATGCGAACTATTGATGCCATCCACTCCTTCCATGCATTACTTTGATTATAGACATTGGTATGTGAAGATGGGGTGACGGGGCACAATTCTTAATGCAGATATGGCGTCACTTGTACAGGAAATGGGGTATGTTTCAAAGTTATTGTAAAAAAAAGTGACACTCCTCAAAGAAAGTGGCTCGATGAACCCGAATTGGTTCTTGAGCACCTGTAGAATGAAATGTACATCTCTCATGAGGCTTTAGCTACTTAGTCACGTAGATCTGAAAGAGTATCCTTCAACAACGTCACAACAACATCCTCTTTAGGTATAGGACTATTTCCTACAGACAAGCTTTCCATCAAGGGCCCTAGTTTCCTCCCTCAGTAAACACATCAGCCAAAATACAGTCATAAATATGACAGGTGCTAGAATCTACCTCTAACCTTAAACATATTGTAATTTTTCTGTAATGCCGGAAATCTATTCTAACGACATTCACTGTCCCACTTTCTTTTTTCCAGAAATTACTGGGCTGATGATTACTTGCATTACAAGTAAAACCATTGGTCTAATAAATGCACTCCCCTTTCTGTCTTGGCAGGATCCACAGAGGATCTTCCCCATAAAAAAAAATCATATAATTTTTTGGATTCATCGATGGCTAGTGGGGGCCAGGGTTTCTTTGAGTTGTAGCCAGTAAAGATCTAACTATATGCATTAATCACTGTTACGTCTTCCATTCAATTTTTTTAAATCTCAGGAAACTAATCCCAACAAGAACACAAATAGTAACGCAAATTTGGTGCTTCTTCCAAAAAAGATTTAATTGCCGATATGCATCTTTTTTGATGTTATTTCCAGGAGCAGAACGCGGCTTCTGCAGCTAAAAAATAGTGATGGTAACACCCACAGGGGTTCAGAATGTCCGCTTTTTTAGAGCAGTTTACGGTTGGAGACATAACGGATCCAAGGACAAGAACTAGGATTCATCTTTTTTTATTTAAAATAGAAACACGGAGAATCGAGAGAAACCCGATGGATGGAAGGCAGACCAAAAGAAAGCGTCTGGAAAGCAAAGACGTAGCACTATGTACAGGAAGTATGCTTATGCAAGGGTAGGTTCAGGTTCCACTATTGTTTGATTTTCTCTTACTACACATTGTTCTTGCAACAATGGAATGTCCCAAAGCGGAAACATGCTGTAGAAGTACTTCGGCGTACCTTGGTTGGCCTATATAACAGCCGTTTTCCCATTTCCAAAAGATTCAATAATTTTAATGAAGAACACTCAATTGATTCTCTTTGCTCTTATTGCAGCCGCATGGGCACACCCCAAATTCCCAATCCCAATGGCCTTCTTCGCAGAAGTCGATGGTTTTTTCTGGCCTCTCTACGGTACTCATTCAAATGAAGCAGGTCAGGAGATAAAGGCATTATCGTTTGGATCTATATGGTCCCTGCCCACCGAGTTCACTTTAAAAGATGGTTACGCAGTCACTGGAGCCAATTCAACCGGGTTCTTGGGGGTGTTTCATGGTATGCTTGGCTTTTCTGCTAATATCTCTAAGCTTCCATTGGAATTTAATGAAGACATGAAGGTTCAGAATTCTTTGTTTGAAGCATGTGCTTTATTTCCTGGTGAATGGTATGGGATATATGACAGAGATCCCCAATTGCCCGATGTCACGTGTTCCGAGGTGGACATCTACTTCTTGCCTTATAATAAAAAGACAAAGGAAGCCGTGAAACCATTAGCTTTCCTTCATAAAAATGGAGGGCATCAGATTGAAGAAGATGAGACACTGCTTGACACCATCATTCTAAACGACGAGAAACTTGAAGGTGGAAAGTTTAATCGGAAAGGAAAGAATGGTCGGAAAATGAAAAGACAGGGTAAAGGAAAACCTAAACAAAAGAAAGATGGAGAACAAAATGTTGAGAAAAAAGCCCTTGAAATTAGTGAGAAAATAATCTTTTCTAACTCCATGTTTACCAAACCGTTACGCTTCTTCGCTAGAATAAATGGTACCTTCATACCGCTCAGGCCCACCCGGTATGATGACGCTGATCAATTATTGAGTGTATTGTCCTATGGAACATCGGACGCGAATCCCGTCGACTTTTACTTAAAAGACAAGTACGCAGAGACTCGAGACGTCAAAACACCAGGATACTTTGGGCTTCATAAGGGCATGCTTGGCTTTGGATTTCATGTTGTAAAGACTCGGTTGAAATTTAATCACAAAATGAGGGTTCAAAATGCTATCTTTCAATCGTGTAAGGTATACGAAGCCCCTTTGCGTTTGATTTTTTACAAGACTTCACGAATAACCCATAGCGATTGCTCTGAGGTGAAGATATTCCTTTTGCCTTTTGACGAGAAAACTGGGGAAGCAGTGCGGATGAAGGTTGTATCTAGCCAAAAGACTCTTGCCAAGCCGGAATTGGGGGAAAATAAAGGGTTTAAGATCTTGGGCAACAAGGGCCCCTCCAGTGGGGCTTCATCCGGTACTAGCTCTGATTTGAAGCCGGTGGGCCCTGAATTGTCACAGGAGAATGATCCATTAAAGCTGGACGTGACTTCTCCAAGCCCGAAGTTACCAGATTCAGTTGCCTCGGACGCTTTGGCCACGTCTACACTGACTAACATAGCGTGTGATCACCTGTGCAATACATCCACCGTGACTGTGACAACTGCTATCACGGTGACTGTCACAGCTGCACCCATCACCTCCAACATTGGGTTTTGAGGCACTAAAGCTTCATTAGTTAACACTGCTGGATTCTTGGAAGATTTTCTTGAAAGGTGGTGCTTTTTGGTGACTATTGCAAAGAAATCTAGTCTTGCTCTGGAGCACGTTGTAATAATGGTCAGTAATGAAATCTTAAGGTGACTCATGGATGTTCACTTACATTTGTCTCAGATATGTGGGGACCTAGCTATTACTGCACAAGGAAATATAGTATCCAATTAACGCCTCTTATATGTATGTAGGCATTTCCAATTCTGTTATGTTATCCATCCACTGAAAAAGTTTGTCAGGTGTAAGTTTCCTAACGCAATTCAAGATTGTAGTGCATATAGCGCACGGTCCTCTAAAACGGACGATTCGAAATAGAAACACGTATATAAATAATACAGTGACTTTTTCAATCTGCAAAACCCACCAAAATGCACTCCTCTACTATCAAGTTGTCCCGTGATTAGGAAATCAAAACTCTTGTCAAACAATACGTGGTGACGGTGTTGAGAAATGAGTAAGCGCAGAGGTTTTGTGCACTCCACTTAACTCAGTAGAGGCGCGTTCCATTGGCATGCTTTTTTCAGATCCAAATACAATAAGAGAAATGAGAGAAGATCTTTAAATTGAAGATGCTCTCTAAAAGTGACCCCTCAGAAACTTCCTCTATTCAAATATCAAAAGTTGTACAAACCCAATGATTCACAAAGATGTGTACGTATCTTATTCATTAGTACTAAATAGCTGTGGCTCGTCTGCACCTGGAAAAAGACTAATTAAGCAGTCACCACAATAATCTATTATTTTTGAAAAGAAGAAGGGAAGAAGGGAAAGTCCTAGACAATAGGCTCATGGACTTGAACTCGATGGCTTGATTATTTTGGTCATGGACACGACGTGGCAGAGGAGGTCAACAAGTGGTTTTTCACTATTGTGCAGGACATGTGCATAGACTAGGGCTTGTTAATATATTTTTATGACTATTGTTGGGATGACAATGCGCCATGTCTCCCAACAACTTGGTCTAATTGGCCCAAAGTATTTCTTGTTAGGTTTCAACTTGTCTTTCCTATAAATAGGATGTGTTTCCAGGTTTCGGGACCATAAGTTAACCCTCAGATTTGTTTCCAAACTCATCATGAAAACAGCCCAATTGGTTTTCATCTGCTCGATTATCGCAACTGCTTTGGCCTACTCCACCAAGCCGCTTGTATTCTGTGCTAAAGTTGGACATACCTTCATTCCGCTCTCGGCAATTCTGTTTGACGACAATGGTAGAAAATTCAATGTGTTGTCCTATAACTTAATGGACCCAGTCCCATCCGAGTTTTTCTTGAAGGACAACTATGCAGTCACTGATCTTGATGATAAAAATATCCCAGGGTATTTTGGACTTTACAAGGGTCTGCTTGGCTTTGGACCTGAAATACCAAAGTCTCACTTGGTCTTGGATGAGAATCTGAAGCTTCTTAGCGTTCCATTCAAATCGTGTTCGTTATTTAAAACCGAAATGCGTGCGATTTTCTACACTGCTTCATTCATACCCCATGGGGCTTGTTTTGATGTCGAGATCTACCTTTTGCCTTACAATAAAAGAACTGGGACTGTGGTGAAACCTGCACTTGGGCAATAAAAGATTGTGAAGTCTTCGATGTCTCAATGTACTTGAGGCTTGTTCTAGTGTTGACTGCTGGAGCTAAACTTGAGTTGATTCCGGTGTATTAGAGAAAAGAATACAATTTGGATGCTCAGACGTATGTTCATCTGTCTTCTCATTCTCAAGATCTACATTCTTAGAGAGAGCACAAACCTATTGATACGATCGATAGTTTGGGCCTAAGCGCAGATTCAGCTCACGCTAGATCATAGATATAGCTTCTTCATCGAGCAGTTACAAAGTATCATACAGCTTAACAGCCAGAGAAGTACTAACTACATCCACTCAGACTCTCTGTTCACCAATAGAAACAGCGCATTGACCATCACCACCAACATGTACTTTTTAAGTCAAATGCTTGTTTTATGAAAAAAAAGAAGCCTGATCTTTCTAATATTGTCCAGAAATTTCTTATCAGATATAGGTTTATCCGATGGGGAGTGAATTACGCAGACTTCATCAATATCTGTCTTACAATGCACTAGAGCAAGGATTTCTTTCGAAACAAATTAAACTGAGTGACATAAAGAAACTGTTTAAAGTCGTCCATTCTTGTTGGAGAGGAAAATGGGCAAGATTCACATCTCTATTCTCATGCATGGATATGAATCTTGCATGCTATATACACCCCTTGCATGGACTCAAACAGCTGACAGAGGTTCTCAATAAAGTATATACATCGTCACGCATAATAATATTTAGGTCTCATATGAATTCCCTGAGTTATCTTATAGCATATATAGAGTCCCATGATTGGTTTAAATAGCAAGAGCCATTGAATACCGGCGTATGAGTGTCTATGAGGATCGCAATAGTAACGAACTGCTAAACTGTTGGACTCAGTAATGGGCGTAATATTCAGTGCTCCTTCAGGCTCCTTCTATTGTCAAAAGGATTTGTCAAAAAAAATTAAGTCCATATTGAATGGAAAGAGGATTGGATGAGGACCGAGCAGCTCTAATGGCCGGGGGAATAGTACTACTGACAATCTCCACATCTTCTTCATCAGTACATCTAGCCTGGGCCAAGAAGATCTTGTTTCTCCAAATCAACCACAACAAGCATTTTGAAAAAGTTTCTCATAAACTGGTTTCGTTCAGTGGCTTGTATCCCGAATTCCTCATGGATCCAAAAAAGATCTGTACTTATCCGAAATCTGCAGGAATATGGACGATGAAGAGAGACTTTCACTATGTGTGAGTGAAGAGTGAAGAGTGAGGTATGAGGAAAGCTATATCTTCTGAAATCTTTTAATGGACCGTTTGGAGTACTCGACCAAATTGTCAATTTAAGAAGGTGCTTCAAATCTTAAGACAGTTGTTGGAGTAAACAGAATTGTTTCAGCACAGTTTTTGGAAAGCTAACACAATCTCCTTTGAAAAGGTACTCTCCGACTTGTACCAGCTGGAGTGCCGAGCAGGTGCTAGTATTAATACATCTTCACTGATTCTATATTCAAATTTGGACCATTTGTAATTTCAAATCACGTCTGACGCGTACGTATGTATTTCTTGGCCGTTACACTGTCATATCGAGTTTTCTTGTTCTCATGCGATGCGAGATCTGTTAATAAAATCGCCGCGCACTACCCTCTAGGTGTCAACATGCGCACTCGGTTATGATCTTTCAATACTTCAATGAACTTGTCTTCTAGTAAATAAACAGAGCATGGTGCTCCAATTGTTTCACATCATCCAAAGAAGATACTTACATGCAGGTATTCTGAACGTGTTTATTCACCATACTGACTTGTTTTCATCACAATTGGTAACAATGCTTACCATTTACTGATGCTCGCTGACGGCTAACTCCTATTGAACTGCAACCAGTCCCGTCAAGCATGGCTCCATATAAGTAAGAAACTTTTTTTTTTTGACTAACTTTTGTTTGAAATAAAGACGATTAGCGAATATTTACTATTGATGTCTAAATTGGTTTTCATGACTGGATCATAGACTCTTTCCCCTCTTTGAACCTCGATGTTTCGTGGCGTGGAGATTTATCATTCTTGAAACAACAATCCCGATCGAGGTGTGCAGGAAGCTCGCATGTAATGGTACCTGGTCGAATAATACCTATTGTTCTGGAGATGATGCGAAGTACCTGAACAATTGGATTGGGAAAACGATTTGACGAGAACTGGTTGATGAGGAATGGCTTGACGCAAAATGATTTTTGAACAGAACTGCATTTTTTGTCTATAGAAGGGCAGCAGCAGGAAACCCTGTCTTTAGAGGGTGTCGAAATTAGCATGAACATCATTCGCTTGATATTTGCCTTCCTTGTGGCTGCCACTGCATCTGCAGGCCCCAAT
>NLAD01000762.1:0-59235 GCA_002370245.1 Metschnikowia sp. 04-226.1
TGGTAAGCCTCCAGCCGGTGGTAAACCTCCACCACCAGGACCACCAACCGGTGATAAACCTCCAACCGATGGTAAGCCTCCCCGCGAAGGGCCTCCACCACGAGGACCACCAACCGGTGATAAACCTCCAGCCGATGGTAAACCTCCACCAGAAGGGCCTCCACCACGAGGACCACCAACCGGTGATAAACCTCCAGCCGATGGTAAGCCTCCCCGCGAAGGGCCTCCACCACGAGGACCACCAACCGGTGATAAACCTCCAGCCGATGGTAAACCTCCACCAGAAGGGCCTCCACCACGAGGACCACCAACCGGTGATAAACCTCCAGCCGATGGTAAGCCTCCACGCGAAGGGCCTCCACCACCAGGACCACCAACCGGTGATAAACCTCCAACCGATGGTAAGCCTCCACCAGAAGGGCCTCCACCACCAGGACCACCAACCGGTGATAAACCTCCAACCGATGGTAAAAAACCAACCCATGATAAACCTCCAACCGATGGTAAGCCTCCACGCGAAGGGCCTCCACCAGCCAATGGTAGATCACACGAAGGGCCTCCACCACCAGGACCACCACCAGCCGATGATAAACCTCCAGCCGGTGGTAAACCTCCACCAGAAGGGCCACCATCCAAACGTCCGCGGCCAACACCAGAAAGCCCCGATGGTCCACCAGCCAATGGTAAACCACCAGCTCCAGGCACACCGCCAGGACCAACACCCAATGGCCCAGAAGGACCATCGCAAGGAACTCCTGGAGCGAAGTCTTCGAGCTCCTCACATTTCGCCCCCTCTGTTCCTTTCGATGCGGATAGCGGTCACAGGAATACATTATCGCGCATGTTGGTCGGATTATCGCTCATGGTTATGGCGGTGTAATGACGCAACATTTATTTGCCCCCTATTTTGCAGGTGGAGTCATATGATACGAGCAGACCTGTCTTTAGTAGACTAGGAACGAAGGTAAATGCAGGAGATTTGAAGGTGTTCGTGAATTGATGGAACTGAAAAATGTGCCATACAAGAAGTGTGCTGAGAAGAGGTGCAAATGAAGGCGATGCAAAATGTTTTGTACATTTCAAGTCACCATGTGTGGATCTAAGGCTTGCAGAGCAGGTGAGCATTTCACAGTCTCCACGAGCTTAGGGGTGCAAGGAAAGAAAACTAATGACTAAAGGAAAGAAAAATAATGACTATATGAAGTACTGTTGATTGAATTGAAGATTGAGTGAATACATATTCCTCAAGAGCTAATATATCTCTATGGTAGCACTGGTCTATCGTATGAAATACGGAGTCAACTATGGACTCTATCGTCCCTATGCAGTAGTGATATATATTGGTACCTTGAATTGTCTGTACTGAACCAATGAGTGCAGTTGAGGGTTATGAGCCTTGATCCTTTAAACATTTTCTACACCACCCATTACTTCTATATTCCTAGAGCTAGGGCTATATGCAGGTAGTACATATATATTGAAGACTATATACAGTATATTCACTATGTGCAGGTCCGCTGGGGGTCTGTTTTCAGGGTTCCAGCCATGATACTGGCATGAAATTTTAGATTTAATTATAAAGTCATGTTTTAATGAAGTGAGCCGATTTTGGATCTATTAAAGCTAGTTTGTGGCCAGAAAAGTACATTTCTCTCATTCACTACTGCATGTTCCGGCATATAGTCTACTGCACTTCTATATTCAATAAAATTTCACATCAGTGCAGAACCATAAATAATAGCTTTAAAGTAATTATAAACTCTACTTTACTTTCTACTCTGGACTTTGTCAATACATTCACTTTTTGTCCCTTTTTTCTAGTTTTTTCTAGCTTTTTCTAGTTTTTTCCCCTTTTTGACGCTCCTGGGCCGTGTCCAGTCCACCAAAAAGTCCACTTGACAGTAAAATTGAATAAGAAATAATCAAAAAAACCAAATCCTTAAGTCAAAAAAGTCAAGTGAAGGAAACCAAAAAAATCCATACACTATTGGAAGCTATTGTGCAGGATGAAAGAGAAGATCGAGACCAGATTCTCTGTCTCTTCATTCTCTGGTTCTTCATTCTCTGGTTCTTCATTCTCTGTCTCTTCATTCTCTGTCTCCTCATTCTCTGGTTCTTTATTCTCTAAATTCTCCAGGGCTGGAAGGGCCCATTCTCGGTGTTTTTGTCTGAAAATTCAAGCAGTTTGATATAAACGTCCAATAACGGCCGGCGATCTTGGCGTATCTCACCTCGGAATCCACATTCTTCTCATTGAACGTTCTGATTGGACGTTCTGATTGGACGTTCTGATTGGACGTTTTTATTAGAAGTTTTTATTGTTCCCTGAAGGTGCTTTGTTGTTCCCTGAAGGAGATTTGACCAGTTTCCATAAAAGAGCAAACTCATATAATCAAGTTTGGGCTCTCCTTGGAGAAAGAGGCCATAGACCAGATTGGAAAGGACATGGAGCTGATCCACGAGGATTATTCCCAAGGATTTCGAGGCCTTGGGTTCTGTAGAGGAAAAAAAGCAGCCTGGTTTCCGTTCAGGAGAGACCAAGGGGCAGAGCCAGGAGTTTGAGCCTCAGAATCGGGAATTCCAGGGCCAGGACCGTGAATTCCAGGGCCAGGACCGTGAATTCCAAGGTGAGAACCAGGAATTTCAGGGTGAGAGAACCAGGAATTTCAGGGTGAAAACCAGGAATTTCAGGGTGAGAGAACCAGGAATTTGCAGGGCAGAACCAAGATTTCGGGGAGTTTGATGAGATAATCAAGCCGTCTGAAAAGACTGGTAACCCCGACGAAGGCCTAAAAAACAATCTCGACGTCAACATGGACGACTTAAACCAGTTTTTGGCCGATTCCAACCATGAAAACAACGACATAGACGACATGAACGACATGGATGACATGAACGACATGGACGACATGGACCACATGGACCACATGGACGACATAGACGACATAGACGACATAGATACTCCCAAGACAGTGTGACCAGATAATGAAATGACACGTAATCATCAGCAAGTTTAATAAAGAAGTCAGTTTCTGGGATGATTGAGGGAAGAAAAAGATCTATCTCTAGATTCTCGTGTATCTGTAAAAGGTTCTGGTTTTCCATAACAAGTCTATAGTCTAGATCTAGTTCAATGGATATTAATCACCTTACCATAGTAGGTACATTAGTAACCAACATTCTGGACATTAGATGGCGTATTTTCTCCAAGAAAATCGAAGATATTCTTTTGAAAAATCGAAGATATACTTTTGAAAAATCGAAGATATACTTTTGAAAAATCGAAGATATACTTTTGAAAAATTAAAGCGAAAATTGTATCTTTATCATCGGTACTTGTAGTTTCTTATTTGTCATAAATATGTTTTGTTGATATTCATTTTACAAATAGCTACAAGATTTTCTGTTCATGCTGCGATCCATGCGCACTTCCTGCACAAATGGCTCACTTCCTGCACAAGTGTTGCTAGAATGCCTCGTGGGAAGTATTGCATAGTAGTATAGAGTAGAGTAGAGTAGAGTAGAGTAGAGTAGAGTAGAGTAGAGTAGAGTAGAGNGTAGAGTAGAGTAGAGTAGAGTAGAGTAGAGGAGAGGAGAGTCTGCTCTGTCTCCTAGTATACACCACTGCAGTAGTGTATATAAGAGGGTATGGGTGTTAAACTTTGTCCCTTAATTAATTCATAAGCTGTAAACTCTTCCATAATCGGTATCTAATCCTCTAGTCAGCATGGCACTTCAGTATCCACTTCAGTATCCACTTCAATTATTTGTATTCTGGTTTGTCTCTAAACTAAAACTAGGAAATCGCTATTTCCTCTCCTTAATTGAGCTGGTTCGATCCCAATAAAACCCTAAAGGGGGACCTCCTTTCCTATGTAGTCTCATAGTGTACTTTTCGGCCCTCGGGATTAACCGGTCCGGAAGCTTCGGTAACTCCTGCATTTTAATGACCACCATCTATTTCATTTGCTCTTGCTTATATTCAGACACGTGAGTATTCAGTACATCAGCAGATGTATTACTTCCTCACCTTCAACAATCCTTTGGGAGAGGGAGAGTACTTTTATGTATAGCATCTAGACAATATAAGTAACCTATTGGGGTAGCATTATTCCATAGGTCTTGGGATGACTACAGTCATGCTTAATCAATACTTTCAATATGTTAATATCAATACTTTCAATACGTTAATATCAATACTTTCAATACGTTAATATCAATACTTTCAATACGTTAATATCAATACTTTCAATACGTTAATATCAAGACTTTAATATCAATTTTCTACTATACCTCTATCTATTTATTAATAGACAAGATCAGCTGTTGCAGCCAAAACGTGTGCGACTTCAAAGTATGCGACTTGCTAAAGTATGCGACTCTTGCTAAAGTGTGCGACTGGTGCGACGACTGCCGCGTTTTCTCCAAGGCTTGGGTGCAGGAAAAGATTTTTTTAAAAAAAAAGGCTTAGAAATTTGGTCAGGAATCTCTTTTGCCATTGGTATTGAAAATGAGATCCTTAAGATTTACTCAAAGAAAATTCCAAAAAAGCTGGAATCGTTTACTTTAAGCCAGAGGTTCAAAATCCAGAAAAAATTATATATGAAATTCATTATCCATTACCCATTACCATATCCAAAACACCAAACGTGGCGGGAAGGGAACTTAACGATTCCATTCAGGTTTGTATGGATTTGGTCCAGATTTTGAACTCAAGCATTCATGATTGCTAATTACATCTTGATTCATTTATTGATACTATTATAGTTATATTCCTTGTTATCCTCGTTGATTGAGTGATCAAGTGATATAAATGTGAAACAAACGTGAAACAAATGTGAAACAAATGTGAAACAAATGTGAAACAAATGTGAAACAAATGTGAAACAAACTTGAAACAAAGTGAAAAGAGTCTAGAGCTCCAGAAGGAGATTCTAGCTTAGTTTTCATGTGTTTTCAATGCAGGTCAAATACAGAGTTATAGATGAACATTACATCACGATACATTACGATACATTACGATACATTACGAAACTCAAGTACATTTGCCTTGGTGCAATTTCTGCAAAGTCTAGGAATGATGAATTCCACAATATGAAAGTTGTATTTGTGGATTTCATAGTTGAAATTTTCAAGTCATATGCTTTACAATGCTAGTTTATCATTGATGAGGTGCTCTACAATTTAGACAATTACAGAAAACAGAATGGGAAAGATAGGGAATTTATACTTTTATGAGGGGAATAGAGTGAGGGGAATAAAGTGAGAGTGAGAGTGAATAGAGTGAATGGAAAGATTATGAGATGAAGAATCTTATGAACTATTGGCCTTTCATTTACTCAGTCATCAACAACAGTCCCAAATCTCTCTACATTTTGAATTACTACAGGACTATACTGTATATTACTTGACTCTAAACTGCAGGACTATATTATACTACAGTTCTATATTATACTACAGTTCTATATTATACTATAGTCTAATATTGTCGAATTTATGTGGATTGATTGGGTTAAGGACGACCCTTTAAGATTGTCAAGGAAGGAATGAGTCCATGGCTCTCTATATGCCGTACTCGCCTATAAATATTTCTTAGGGAACAAAGGGTCGTCATTTTCCATTGTTCCATTTAGTCAAAATCGAGGAATTGGGGGTTTTTTTTACCTGATACGAGAGGTCATCAGAACAATACGCCCAGGACGGGGTCAAAATCACATGGAACTCCTTTTCTTCAGAACAAAAACTTAGGGGTTATTGAAGATTTTATATTGAACAAAATGCAACGTTGTATTTGAATTAGATCCTTGGAGTCGGTTTTATGGAAGGATCTGGAAAATTGGGGAACTGGAAAATTGGAAAATTGGAAAATTGGAAAATTGGAAAATTGGAAAATTGGAAAATTGGAAAATTGGAAAACTGAAACTGGAAAATTGGAAAACTGGAAACTGGAAGACGGAAGAGATTAAGACAACTAGACGGGAATACCCCCAATTAAGGATTAACTCCGAGCAATTGAACCGAGAATTGAACCGGATTTGCAGCCATAACCTCAATTGCCTTTGAATAAGATTTAAATAATGGAAAATCCAATAGAAAATAGTCCAATAAAAAAATCTATAGA
The DNA here is from genome assembly GCA_002370245.1 of Metschnikowia sp. 04-226.1. Lineage (NCBI taxonomy): Eukaryota > Fungi > Ascomycota > Pichiomycetes > Serinales > Metschnikowiaceae > Metschnikowia > Metschnikowia sp. 04-226.1. The sequence continues at coordinate 6,122 of NLAD01000762.1, forward strand.
GGGGTCATGCATTTATTCTGGGCATAGCGTGCGAGGACCAAAAAAAGGGTCTAGGATCTCAGTATTGTTTGAGAAAACGTGACTCATAATCCTCCCCTACTTATACGCTCTGAACAGAAGCGTTTTTTTTAAGAATTTATCAGTTTTTTTTTTCGTTTTTCAGACCAGTTTCTAAACGCTTTAAAACTTTAACCCCTTATTTCCTTTTTTTATTTTTTTATTTTTTTTTCGATGACCAAAATCCTCCATTTCATCTTTTTTGCAGCCACTGTGTGCGCGCAGACAAAAGTGATTTTCGCCAAGGTGGAAAATAAACTTGAACCACTCACGGATTTCTACCCCGGAAGAAGTTATGAGAATCTGGCATTTTTTGGGTATGGAAAAAAAAATGCCAATCCCGTGGAATTCTTTTTGGAGAATGACAAGGCTTACATCAGCAATATGTGCGACAAGCATTATTTGGGGTTTTTCCAGGACGAATTGGTGGTGGGTCCCCGGGTGACCAATCACACGGTAACGTTTGGTTCAGATGGGAAAATTGGGCCGGGTAAGTTCTATGCATGCAGGTTGCCGGTATACATGCCCAGAGCCATTTACCATGACCTTACACCGGGCCTTGCCCTTTGGTGTTTGAAGGCGGACTTGTATCTTTTGCCTTATGATAAAGCCACCAAGAAGCCAATAGCCGCTGACTCCTTACCCGCTGCCTCCTTACCCGCTGATCCCCTTCCCGCTGACCCGCTTTCTGCTGATCCCCTTCCCGCTAACCCGCTTCCTGCTAACCCCCTTCCTGCTGACCCCCTACCAGCGGTTGAGTCCCCCCTGATCAACGAGGTTCCTCTGGGTCCTCTGGGTCCGCTGTCTCTGGATCCGCTATCTCTGGCTCCTCTGAGCGTTGTTTGAGTCTCTTTTTCGAATTCTCGGGTCCTAGTTAAGTATTTTAACCTGCCATTTGATATCAGTAATGAATCAGGTAATACAAGATGTTTTCCTTAAGTACCTTTTTTCAAACAAACGGATCCATTTTTGGCATAGCCTTTAATTGTCCTTTAATGTTCTAGACATTAGTATGGAGTAGTATACAGTAGTATACAGTAGTATACAGTAGTATACAGTAGTAAAGAGTGGAGCTTTATCTCTCAATTTCTTGAGAGTCAATGACACGTGTCTTGTAGAAGTGGTGTTACCTGCAGGAACAATGTAATAAACCCCTTTTCCATATATTCTCAATTAACAGTCAAAAAAAAAAGCTCTTTTTGAAGGGTAGGTTAAATATGCAAATTTCCTTAATATCCTCCAGTAAAATCGGACGTAAAGCCCTTCTTTAATCATTAGTGCTCATAAACAGGGCTCATAACCGTGCTCATAATCAGCTTAGTAAAACACTGCTCAATACTAAATTAAACTTGATAGAGGTACTGGGGTAATTCCAGAACTGGGCCACTCAATAAACTTCTCTTTATCAATCAAATCCAAACTTTGAGGGAGTCTTCCAATTTATCTATGGCCTTTAAAAACCAATGATTATGGTAGTAAAGTTGGAATGTTAATGGGTGTAATTTGCACCCCGAAATAGCGTCTTCACGGAGGTTCTGGTGGTGAAGACTTATAATTCAAATGATAGAGTCTGGTAGAAAACCAAATCGAGTCAATCAGTGATTATATTGCACCCTCAATACAATGGAGTGCCCCTCATGACAAACCTTATTGGACAAGGTGAACTGTTCATGTTTTGCAGGGCAGGAGTACCATGTAGTATTGCCATTATAGGTCAAGAGTCCTCCTCTGGTGGAGAAGCCCGTGGTAGCATGATGACTGCTAAAGAACCCAACGACTCCCAAGTCACCAGAAGAGTACAAATAAACAGCATGACCGGCTTGGTCGTATAAGGTAGATGCATTTTTGCCAAACTTCAAGCTAAGGTCATCTCCATTTTTTCCACCCACGGCAAAGGCGTGGGGGTAGCGTCCAACCTTTTTGATTGTCGCGAATTCCTCAAAATATTCCTCGCTATGAAAAGCCACGAGTCCGAAGCTCTTCTCCTCCTCCTTTTCCTCCTTTTCCTCCTTCTTTTGTTCCCTCTTCACAGTTTCTCCCTTGACAATCTCCTTTTTTGGCGCCACGTTCTCGACCGTCTTGGAGTCCATGATCCTCACCACCACGCCCACAATTTCCTCCAGTCCAAATCCATCAACCGCCAAGCGGTTATCCAAAACCCCAAACCCAGTGTTTCCCTTATACGCCAAGTATTTTGAGGAGAAATTAGAAATGGAAAAGCCGCTCTGAGCTTCATCTGACAAATCAACGTATCCTTCTGAATCAATATGGATATACTTCTGAGAAATGGTATCGACCAAAGTGGAGTCATCGTTTAAAACCAATTTCATGATAGGGTTTGCATTGGGCACCACGTGATCTCCAATATATCCTAACAGGGCATATTGGTAAATGGACCTAGACCGGATAAGAGTAACGGTAAGACTTTGGCCTGCAAATGCCAGTGCGAAAAGAAAAAAGAGGAATTTCATACTTCTTAATTCCTAGATGTCTGGATGTTTGGATATTTTCTTGATGGATATTTCTTTTTGATTTAAATTAAGCCTTTTTTTTTTATGGACGTTTTCTTTTCCTTTTTGTGATTCAGGAATAAATTCTGTTTGGCTTTTTTAAGTTGGGGGGCCGGGGGGTTGGTATTTATATACCTTGCAGCCATTAAAGAATATCTCCGTGTTTCACATTGAATGAGTGCGAAAACGTGCGAAAAAGTGAGAGCAACTGACCATCAATGACTGTTTCAGTGACTGTTTCAGTGACTGTTTCAGTGGTCATCGAGTCAAAAATCAAGGTGTGAAAATTAAAGAGAAGGTGTGAAAATTAAGGAGAAGGTGTGAAAATTAAGGAAGGTGTGAAAATTATGGGGAAGGAGTGGATATTTGTGAAAATGGGTGATTTTTGGAGGGGAAGTTGGGGATAGGAACAATGGGGTGGAAAATAGCTTCTGCAGAATATCCTAGTTTTGGTTCTTTGTCATCTTGGATTTTGTGATTTATCATTGGGTAATTTGTCATTGGGTGATTTGTCATTGGGTGATTTTTCATCAGGAGATTTGGGATCGTGTGATTTGGAATTGGATGGACTATCTCTATACTGGTGCATGAAAGTGTGGGGAAATATGAGACCGCCTTCTAAAAATAAGAAGAAAAAAATCATTTTTTTGGATCCTATTCTATGCATCGATTTGTCTTTTTTACTCCTATTTTACTGACACCGTTCTGTCCAATCTCTGTCTTCTGTCCATTTCTCTGTCTTCTGTCCATTTCTCTGTCCATCTGTCTTCTGTCCCTTTCTGTCCATTTCTCTGTCTATTTATCTAGACGAACTTTTTTTTGTCTATTTGCCATTTTCCTATCTGTCGATTTATATTTTCAAATTGTCTATTTTTCCATCTGTTACTTGCTCGACTTTTTGTCTAAATGTCCATTATTCTGTTTATTTTTCTGTCTGTCTATCAATTTGTCTCCTGTTTTTTGTCTATCTACGGATATATCGATCGTGTATTTTCCTCCATCTGTCTATCTGTCTATTTGTCTATCTGTCTATTTGTCTAATCAAACTATAATTAGTTGCTCGTCTTCCCCGTCTAGACAGTGTTGCATTACAATGTGTCGGAGTGTCTATAATTTACGTCGAACAAAATGGCATGACTTTAATGACTCCGAAATTTCCAGAAAGTGTGGAATTCAAAGATCTCCTCAGTTGTATTTTTTGTCTAATTTTAGACTAAACTGGAAAATGCCAGATTTCCAGTTCTCCAGAGCTGATTTAATAATCCTAAAAAAAACATACTTTCCCTTCTATTCCCTCTACCATTTCTTATACTAAGTTTAGTCGAGGCCTCGTGGAAGCTTCTTCATTAACAATGGAATTGAAACTTCATCTGCATGGCCTATATGCAGTACACAAATTTATGCAATGCATTTCAGATGAATTACCCCACGTTTCAACAATCCCACTTTCGATCAAACCTTCATTAATTTTAGATACAAGTATTAATGAACCAATACCTTTTTAAAAAAGAAAAAAAAAAACAATTTCTAGGAAATAATCAAATTTAGTTAAGATACTTTAGATCAGAAACAAATCAAAATCAAACATTAAATTTAAATTTAAAGTTAATAAAGAAGATTCTAAAAAAATTAACAAATCTAAATAATCATAAATTGGAAATTTCAAACTTCTTCTCGAACGTCGAAAATGGGGAAATTATAGATATTAATGACACGGCGTGCGTTGTATGCAGTACACGCATTATAAAACTCGTTTCTCCTTTTAAATCATTCGCATTTTTTCCCTATTGTTCTCATTTCTTTCCCTATTGTTCTCTTTTTTTTTCCCCCCCCCCATTGTTCGCATTTTTTCCCTATTGTTCGCAGCAACTCTTTGTTCCATATATAAAAATTACAATTAGACCATCTCGGCCAACCATTCAAAACGTGGGCATGACTCATTTAAACAATCTATCATCTGAATTTGGAAGTTATTATTTGGAGAAGCATAATGGATTAAAAAAAAAAATGTAACGTCAGTGACAGTCAAAACCAGAGAGGGGAGAAATAAACCAGAGAGAGGGGGGGGCGGGAGGGAGGGAGGGAGAGAGGGAGAAGTGGGGTTAGCACCAGGTATAAAACCACCACCATTTCCAGTCAAAATTTTAAGATCCATTAATTTACAAACACTCAATTCTTTCAATCAATCTCGAATACTTATCAAAAAAAAAAAAAAAAAAAAATTTAAAAATTTTTTTTTTTNTTTCAATCAATCTCGAATACTTATCAAAAAAAAAAAAAAAAAAACATTTAACAATTTTTTTTTTTACAATGAAATTTGCCATCATCTCCGCTCTTCTTGTTTCTGCTGCTTCAGCCATCGTTTTGCCTCCTGACAGAAATATCTTTGCAGCTAAGATTGATCAAAAATTGGTTCATCTCGAAGCACGTTACGTTAATGGTAACTATAGTGTTTTGGGATATGGAGGTTCTTCTGAGTCTCAGATCTTTGATTTGTATGGTTCATTTGCCTCTACAGGAACTGTGGAGAATTTGATGTATATGGGCCAAGTGGATTCCAAATGGTTGGGTTTTGGCCTGGAGAATGAGCCTTTGGATTTACAATTTGATAACGAAAATAAGATTTCCAATCATCACTTTTACTCTTGCAAGGGTGTTTGGAGGGATGAGAGTAACCTGGTTATACCTTTCAGTCGGATTCTGTTTGAGGCTGATGCCCAACCAAATTGTGTTCCGGTTGAAATTTATAAGGTTCCACTTTTGATTTAATGCAGGAAAGCTTTATATAAAATACAGTTTTCTTTGTTCAACTACTCTGACTTTTTTTTATATGTTTATCAATACCCATTTTTTTTAAAAGAAAAAAAAACACAAATGTTCACTTGTATTATTTTGGGCCGCGCACGTCCTTCCAATTTCCTTTCCACGCTAACCTAAACACCCATACATTCAGTCTTGGCTTTACGAGATATAACTGATTAAAGGGTTACTTTTAATATTGTTGTAGTGATCTTTATCTTGGGTCGTGCGCGGCCCAATTATTACTACCAACACCACCACAACAATACCATGTGTAATTATAATCAATTAAAACAGCCATTTTGATTAATAAAAATGACTTTAATACTTATTATAGCATTTTTGGAAATATCCAGCTGTTTCATGACGGTCAAGCACTTATATATATATATATATATATATATATGTCCTGCATATAGACATCCACCCAGACTTACGCCAACCACTTGAAACAACCGGTTCAGATCGACCATACTTCAAACTATCATGACTGCGAAATAAGTATTTATCCTGAGCAAATTGTTTCAGAGTATCATGACTACTGTACGATCGAACTGAACTTCACAAGATGTACGGATGTGTGTATATAATTGCCTATATACCGGAACATGCACCAGTGCACAATTAAAGGGTATGTTTCTCGCCACACACAAAGTCAAATAGTCTGAAAATAGTATTAGTTCATGGTTTCACTAGCTAGGTTTATAGTATCAAATCTTGTCTTGCTGCCATTATTGGAACTTCGAAAACCGACCCCAAGCCGTCCTGCAGATAGGATATATAGTGGTTATATGCAGTATTACTACTCTCTACATGGTATCTACACATTAAACTACCAGTACGCTACTTCTATATAACACTTCTATGCACTACTCTACACTTCCATGCACTACTCTACACTACTCTATACACTACTGCTTCTACATTAGTAGGGAGTGTGGTAGTTCCTGTGAGTTATGTGCAGGATATATGGACAAATTTCCCCAGAAGCTCAACACTTTGAATTTTTAAACGGGACAAAAATTCAAATCAAATCCATTCCTTAGTCAGTACACTTTATGGGATTTGGTACGTACACGACTATAGGCTACATTTTTCCCCAGACAAATATCTCTACTTCCAGAATTCAAACTGTTCTTTTCCTTGGGATTACTAATCTTTTTTTTAATCTGCAGTACCATTTGAAATAAAGACTTTAAATTAAAATTTTCAAATTGGGAGTGTGTGAATAATTGGTTGGAGATGTTGAATAAAGGTGCTCACGTGACTTGGGTTTCTTCGCGTCTCGGTGGTTGACCTGCACATGCTCTCTCTTCCACTCTCCTAGATAAACCCGTACACCAAACCCCTTTCCCCCAACCCCCTAATTCCAAGTCCAGAATCTTATCAACGTCCCAAAAAGGAAATATATTCTTTTTTTTATTACTCTAGCTTAAACCTTTACTAATTTGGCCAATATGATAACTACTCTATGCATTATGACGCACTGTTTTGAGGTTATGAGCTCTGTATCTTTATATGGTTACGAGCTCTGGGCCAGTATTATAAATAGTAGTGTACTGTATACCAAATAGTATGGTATATAGCATAACTTTTGGTGTAAATTTCCCAACAAAACTAGGAATAGACAGTTTTGTTGTGGAAAAAAAAAAAAAAGAAAATATTGGTGTCCTGCATATAACCCAAACATTAATATTTTAAAGAGTTACAAATATTTAGAGTTTTTACGGTATACTTTAGGGTTTTACTGCGTGGTTAAGAATCTTCGTTAGGTCTCAAAGTGTATTTTTTTAGTGTTATTTAAAGAGGAAAACTTGGTAGTGCATGTAGTGTTTCAGAATGGTTTCATGTGTGTTTCAAATTATTTATAGGTACACGTTAAACGCCAGTAATACGCCAAGCTTTCTGCATATAAATTTACATCAAGCTAGACTGTACATAGCACCGTTTTAACCGTATCTCATAACGGACAAGTACACCGAGGTAAGTGTAGCCGGCTATGTGCAGGACAAACGGTATATACAGGTCACAGAGTCACGGGGTCATTTAGAATGTTATTGTTGACTGCAGCTAATATTAGTTTAGCTAGTATACAGTCAGGGACATATCGGTTAGAGGAAAAAGAAGTTCATTAGAATATTTCCTAATCGGGAAATTCCTGCATATAAGCTCACTCATCTATTGGTTTCTTTCTTGGATTTTCAATATACAGATCTCCGTGAGCTCATTTAGCTGGCCTATACCAATTTAAGGTGTTGTATATTATTGCATTATGACTGCCTCTAAAGGAAGCCTTGAGATATTTGAAAAAGTGGGTTATATGCAGGATATAATCAAAATTCACGTGTTTCCCACTCTACGCTACCAGTTCACTTTTTTTTACCTGCATATAACATAGTTCTAGACGACGACTTTGAAAATTTGCCATTGGCTGTTGTTTGGGTGTTTGGTATTTGGTATTTGGTGTTTGGTATTTGGTATTTGGAAGGAGGTCTTTGTATGCAGATGCACCTGCACCTTGGATGCAGGATGGCTGTGCAACCGCGATTTGCAATCGTCAAACAATTTTGAGGCGATACTACACATGACAATGTAAGACACAAAACAGGACCAATTGGGATGTGGAACACTGGTGAATATTTACAATATAAGGAATTTACAAGGAATTTACAAGGAAATGTCAAGAAAAGGGCTCAAGTGAATTTTATTAGAAAACGTTAATTATCGAAATCAATTCAGTATCTTTAAAGCAACAAAGCAGCGGCACCAACAAGACCAGCAACACCGGCAACGTTCAAAGAGTTACCAGCGTTAGCAACACCAGTAACACTTGGAGCAGCGGAAGAAGCAGGAGCAGAGCTTCTAGCAGGAGCAACAGAAGATGGAGCAGCAGCAGTAGTACCAGGAGCATCAGCAGGCGAAGGCTCAGCATCGGAATCAGCATCAGCAGGAGCAGCAGTTTCAGCAGCAGGAGCAGCAGGACCAGACTTGACAATGGTAGTTGGCACAATACACTTACCAGTGACAGTAAGAGTGGTAGCCTCAGTGACAGTCACAGTGTGAGGAGCACAAGTGTCATCACAAGTGGTGATAGTCAACACAGTAGAAGCTGGGCAGTAGGTGGTGTAATCAGTCACGGTAATGTCAGTCGTAATGGTAGAATCTGGAACAGTTCCGTTGCTAGCAGCACCAGTAGGGAAAGGAGCCTCAGGCTCGGAAGGTGTGACCTTAGAGGCTGGAACAATACACTTACCAGTAACAGTAAGGGTAGTGGCCTCAGTGACAGTAATGGCGGTAGGAGCACACTGGTCCTCAGTACAAGTGGTAACGGTAACCACAGTAGAAGCAGGACAGTAGGTGACGTAGTCAGTAACAGTAACGTCAGCCACAGGCGAGGAGGCGTTCCAGGCTTGAGGGGTGGTGGCGGCAACAGAAGCAGCAGAAGCAAGAAGAGTAGCGATAGTAGAAGATCTCATTGTGGAATATTTGGATGAGGGAAAAAAATAAAAGGAAGGTGGTGGGGGGGGAGGTGGCGGCCTTTTATATGTCTGGACATTGGCGTGTTTCTATTTTCAGATGCAAGGAACGGACTTGGCATTACAACACATTCCGCGCAAACCCGCGACGCAGCCTTTTGGATGAGGGATGAGCAGCATATCAAACAATCCTGAAACAAGGTGCTACAGATGAAAGTAGATGGGACCATACGACCTTATTTCTGTATCATTAGACAAAATCTGTTTTTTGTGTCTTTTCTGTCTTTTCTGTCTTTTCTGTCTTTTCTGTTTTTTTGTCTTTCTGTTTTTCTGTATCAATTACACAAATACTTAGGGAATGCTTGGGTTGGAGGCACTGCCTCTGTCACGTGACCCTGAGGTTTATAGGAGTCGCCTGTGATGCAAGTGGTCGCCGCGCCTAAATTTAGCTATTGTCGAGAAGATCCAAATATAGTTCGGATCGACGGACTGCATATACTCGCCCCGAGATTCGCCTAGACTAAAAAGCAATCATCGATTTTCTAGTGGGTACCTTCTATTTCTGTTTCCATGCATTTCTTTTCCATCTTCTGTCTATTTCTGTCTATTTCTGTCTACTTCTATTTCTGTCCGTTCTGTCTCTGTCTTGTGTCTTTTCCCTATTGTCTAATTCTGTCTTTGTCTTCTGTCTTTGTCTTCTGTCTTTGTCTTCTGTCTATTGTCTTCTGTCTGTCTTCTGTCCGTCGCCTGTCCACTGTCCACTGGACAGTGTCTAGTCCAGTGCGCATAACTAACGCATAACTAGCACGTAACGTTTAGCCTCGAGGCTATTGTTTGAGTGCGCAACTACATGCTTAGCTTGTTTCTTTTCCTTGCAGACGCATGCGTCGCCACGACCCCGGAAGTCTCGCCCGCGCTGTGCGCGCGCTTCGCACCTTAACCCTCGACCCTCGAAGCCTCGACCCTCGGATCTCTCGCCTTCTAGGCGCACTCAGCCTCGGACTTGTATGCGCGCCATCGACCCTGCTGCTGAGCCCATATGCACGCATCTCGTCTACACTTTCAATAACACATTACTCCTCACTCCTCCACGCCATGTCCTGTACTCTGTATTCTTATTTCTTTTCTTTTTCTTTATTTCTGTAGTCTTCATTCGTAGTTCTTCATTCATAGCCTGTAACTGTCTGTTTGTCTAAACCTATTTCCAATGGTAGTAAGGATCAATGAGGTAAAGAATTGAAGATTGAAGATCTAAATGTGATGCATCTGCTCCTTTCCCAGAACACTCCCAGAACACTCCCAGATTTATTGGGTTATGTGGAACGAGAATCTAGAATGGTCCAAAGGGGTGTTCCATAATAGTGCTGATCATCTATATTAGTATTAGGCTGAAGCCATGACACTCCGACAGATAGACAGATAGACAGACAGACAGACAGACAGACACTAGGATACTTCACACATTTAGTCACTTAAGCACCACTGACTCTGGACACTGTACAAATTCTGACTCTGACAGACACACACGTATAGTGGAAATGATAGTATAGTAGAGTAGAAGAGTAGTACCAGTCTAGAGACCTATACTCCACTCCAGTACCTTAGAGCTAGTGCCCTTTGAGTAGTACTAAGAAATAGTAGTAGTCATAGTAAGTATCTGGTGTCTAGTACAGTCCATATGTAGACCTGTGACTCGTCTCCTCTTATTGGTGAGATGAACATGTAAACCCTTTTCCATGTGACAGTATCTGTCTAGTAAAAAGTAGATTCCAGTGTCTGTCTAGTATAAAATAGATTCCAGTGTCTTGTCTAGTATAGTCTCGGGATTGTATATCCGGCATGTGAGATAGTTGGTAGTGAGTATCAGAAGTCCTTAAAACAAGGGTCTGTTTCCTCTCTTCTTCGTTTCCTCTCTTCTTCGTTTCCTCTCTTCTTCATTTCAGGATTCTTATACCGTGGCATATCCAGAACCAGAACCATGGCGTGTATAGTAGAAATGGAACATGACAAGCAGTAAAGATGGGCCAATTGGATCTGACTCAGCACTAGAATTAGTAGTACTAGTAATAGTACTAAGTAACGGTAGATCTGAGCAAGTGAAGACCCAAAATAGTAATGTTAGTGAAGACCCAAAATAGTAATAGTTAGTGACTTCACCAGTTCATGGAGTAGTGAGTATAAAAGCACTTTAAAGGTGCGCGTTAACCCTCGCGTATGTAGGAACACCAATCTCCTTGGTCTCTAATACCTCTAAAAAGTAAGGCAATTCAGTGATAGTCTCCGCCATTTATTCTTATCTTCATATCAGAAATTCTTTTTGTGTCTGACTGAGTTGATTCAATGCCTTCAAAACGAGCGGGGACTCCTTCTTTTATAGAATGGCGGGAATCTCTTCTTTTATAGACATGGCGGGAACTCCTTCTTTTATAGACCATGGCGGTTTATCCACGGAACGGCTTTCCGTTATTACCGTCTTTCCTGGTTCTCCGATTAAATCCCTCATCAGGGATTACTAACAGAGAGCTGTCATTGGTCCTTTGGTGATTTCCTCATTGGGTTCAAAATCAGAAACCCCTCAAAACATCCCTTGGTGCATAAACCCTTGTGAAGGGCTTAGAGAATCCGGAAATCTCTCATTGGATCTTTATATTCAGGAGAATTGAATCGAAGTCACGTTTTCATTTGCTTCCTACATCCTGGCTCCTAAATCCTGGATCACGTGAGGTGAGGAAACTTCTCCCAAATTCAACATTTATCCTTTCCATACTCGGTTAGTGCGCATTTTATGGGTGCGAATTGGTGCACTTTCTGGAAACACACACCATTTATCGACACATGAGATTTTTTATCAACACCTTTCTTGGCAATTGTGCTGCAAATTGCACTACCCGTGACTGCAATTACCCGTGACTACAATTACCCTGCTACGTTATACACACTACCAGTCTATACACACTACCAGTCTATACACTACCACTACACACAGTCAGACTACTTTTGGACACCTTTGCTGCCGCTCGAAACCACTTTGAATATAGAAAAAGGCAATTAGGTTATAAAGGCAATTACAGCAACTGCTAGTGTATGCAGGACCTTCCGGCGGTTTTTTTAATAATTGGCCTTTATTTCTTGGATATTAAGTTCGCACTTCTTTAGTGTTTAACCTTGGGATGGAAAAATACCACTAAAAAATCCGATTTTTTAGTAAATCAAAAATCAAGCTTAATTTGAAGAACAGATATAAGCTCTTTTATACAGGAACACGTTTAGTGTCTGCAAGACTTTGTTGGTTTGAATTCAAAAGGGAAAAGTGCATTTTGAAGAGGATATCCTACATATAAGTCAATTCCAGTACCATTTCTGATTAACTTTGGAAAATAAGGAAAGCTTACATGATTGGTATTTCACAATCACTCCGCTAAATCTGAACTTTTTAACACTAAAATCTAACCATTGAACTCCACAAATTACTTATATGCAGTCCTAGACACTATGTGCAGGTCTAAATATGACTATACTTTTATGGAGGTCGTGTGAGATTTGATTACAAGAAATTGGGTGTGTATTTTACAGTCAGTCTGATCAGGACTACCCATTACTGGCTACTACACTGATATGTTGATAAAGTATTACACTGGATATCAGTGCTATATGCAGGAGCATTAGTATCAGAGTTACTCATTCAAACCCACAAGGTGTCTGTCCATTTTACAGTATACTTAATGTTCTCTATTGGTATGTCATTCTCTAGATCCCGTTCTCTAGATCCCTGCATCTCTTGGGTTGGATCTTTTGGGTTGGATCTCTTGGTTGAACCTGGAATCACTGAGGACTGCCGTGCATAGCCGGGGTCTCTCCACCGGACTCCAAGCCCTCGGGCCGCTCCTTCACCGACAGAAGTATAATGTCCTTCTGCTCCTGTGGGATCTGAATCGTGCCTCCCTTGGTGGCATTGTACAACGGACACGCCTTGTTGGTCCGGATATGCCCAAATGCTCCACACGACTTGCACCGCCGCGTCTTGCTCTTGCCTTTGCCAATCCCCTTGCCTCCAAATGCAAATGATCCATCCGGCAACATCACCGTATTGGCATCGATGATGGTACCTCCTGCAGCTGCCGCAAGATGTAATGGGTCCTTGGGGGGTCTTCTGCCTTTGCTGAGCTTGGCTCGTTTCTGGAGGTTGGCGATTTTCTCCTCCAACGCCTTTCTCCGGATCTTGTTCATCTCTGCATCGTTGGTGGGGATGATGTCATTGACGTCGGCCATGGACATCTTGTCGCCCTCGATCTGCTTCTTGCGCTTGATGTACGCCTTGATCAACCGGGGGTCGTGGAGGTACTCCACTCTTCTCTGCACAATGTTGTTTTCGTCCCGTACGAGCCGCGTGATTTTGAGCACGTTCTGGTGGGCGGCCTGGGGGTCCTCTCCTTTGAGCTTTTCCTCCCGCTCTTTTTCCATCTTCTGCTTCATGTACTTGGTGTGGTCCACGGGCTTGTACTCCCGGTAAATATCCTCGAGTTTATGGCCCTCGGTATCGTTGACCGTCAACGAGCTTCTTTGCCCGTACCAGATGCGAGAGATCTCGTTCTCGTAGAGTTTCTGCTGGTATGAAGCAGTGGTGTTTTTAGGCACGGTATCTTTAGGCGGAGGCACCAAGGGCTTAAAACCGTGTTTCTGAGTGGCCCGGAGGAACGAGAATCCGAGCCCGATTCCGGAAGGGTCTCCATCTCCGTTCAACTGAAGCATGGCCTTGGTTTGGTTGGAGATGATGAAACTTCTGGATGCACTCCATGGGGCTAGACCCTCGTCGATGGTCTCGTCGATATCCGTTTCCTTTTCACGGCGTTTCTTCTCCATTAGCCGTCTTTCTTCATCCACATCAGCAACCTCCTTCTTGTCTTTCTTGAATTCCACGCCTCGCCTGTCATCGTTGAAAAGCGAGTCCACATCGTCCAACACCTGCTGGCCGTGCTGCATACAGTCAAGCAACGTGGCATCCTCGGGCGTGATCATGGCCTTGACCTCCTCTTCAGTGGGTACATTATCCACGCCCTTGATTTTCCAGAACCCTTGGTCCTCACCCTGCCTCTGGTACTCCATGAACTCCTTCAACCGTTGTCTGTTCTGCATATCGTTCTGGTCGGGGAAATGCAGCGAGATGTCCTTCACCGATAAACGTGCAGTGTTGTTTTTGTTCATCGTCCGGAACACGATCATCTTCAACCTGTTTTTGGACGTGTTGGTGACCTTCCGAGAGTGTGGGGCCGGCACTTCGACTGCAGGGAAGATATTTCCCACGGAGAAAAGCTGGTCCACGGGCCTTAAGTAGTATTTCTGGTGGCTACCACAGCCCTGCGACCGGAGAAGTAAGAAATCTGTGGATTTCTGCTCCTGCTTGAAGATGGGTGCCCGGATCATGTTGTTGTAAAGCGTAGGAACGAAATCGCCCTTAGCCACGTGCCCGAAGTTCCAGAACGGCGACCGGTCTTCCACTCCCAATACGTGGGTCTCGCCTAGAGGCGCCTTGGGCCGCGTATTATCGTCGTCCTTCTCCTTTCGATAGTAATTGATCAACTTGCTGCCCATTCCGAAATTGGACAAGATGCCGGGGTGCTCCTCCGAATACTCCATGGCTATGATGGTCCCCGTATCCACAGAAGTCAAATCAGAGGTCTTAGAGAAGATCTCCTGCGACGTCTTGCCCCGATCCTTCTTCTTTTTCCTCTGCTTGAGCTTGGAAAAACAGATAAGCGAGCCTTGGATGACTTGGAACCGTGGCCGGTGGAAGGCACGGGCCTCGTTCTTAGACAACTTGATCTTGTAATAAGGAGTCTGGAGCCTCAAAGCCGGAGCCGCATGCTCGATGTTCAAGTTACTCAACTGACTGCGCACCTTGGTGTTGTAGTTGTTCTTGAGCACATCATACGATGCATCGTTGGAGATGTTAAACTTCATCTGTAGCAACTTGTTGTCGGTGGGAACAATAGCCTTTGACTTGGAGAGTTCGGACTTTTTGAAGTCCGGAACAAAGAGAAGGTTGGGGTCGTTCATGTTGAGCTCAAACTTATCCGAGGCAATTTGGCCATTAAAGATGTTTTCGTCATCGTAGGCAATTTCATCGGGCTCGAACTTCTCCGTGATCTCCGTTGCCTTTTCTCCTTCACTTTCCTCGCTTTCTCCAGCACTGATGACGTCATCGTCGTTCCAATCGGCCGTGGCCAAGATAAGGTCCTTGCTGAAATCGCTGAACTTATCGTTTCCATCTCCGTCCAGTTTCATGAACGGAAGCACCTGCACCTTGACGAGATTATCGCCATTAGAGCCCAATTCAGAGATGAAATTCATATCCTCCTGCGTAATCTCCGTCACGCCCGGCCACGGGATCTCCACCACATTGTTCTTTTGTGACTTGAAGGCCTTGCGCTGGTCCGGCTCCATTTCCAAGCTGATTTTGAGCGGAACAAGCGGCTTAACGTGCAGTTTCGTCGCTATGGCCGGTACCTTGTAAGCGTAGAACTTGGACTCGGCCACCGACATCGTATGGAAGTTGAACGGCTTGTAGGGCGAGTACGACGGGTAGTACCTGGCCATCATCCTGGCCTTGTGCTGCAATTCCATACGTTTGACGATCTTTCGTAGCTTCGACTTGCGGGAGGCGATTTCTTCCGGGCTCCGTCGTTTCGTGGGCACCGCTGCTGGAAGATGTGCCTCCTCATCCTCGAACCCAAGCCCTAGATCCGTAAGTCCGTCATCTTCAAAGCCCAACGAATTGCTCATGTGGAGCATATCCACACCTGTATCCTGGTGGATCTGAGCCGCCGCTGAACCCTCGTCGTGGGCGTAGTCTAGCCCGTTCTCGTCCCCTCCAAAAAGGGCATCGAACTCGTTATCTGCATCTTCCTGGAGGTGGTTTTCTTCGGGCGCCAGGAGGCCGTGGGCGGATCCAGGGGCATCCAAAAGCGGTTCATCGTCGCCCATTTCCTCCATGGGAAGATCGTCTTCGTCCGCCAATTCGTCTATATCCTCGTAGTCAATGGCATCGTCGGCGTGTTTGGTTGTTTTTTCCTGGAAAATCTCGTCAATGACTTTTTCGTCTGGCACATCCACACCGTCGTCGCCCATTTTGCCGTACGTGGTCCTGGCGGGGAGATTGTGGGCCATGATGTAGGAGATGGGGAGGTGGAAGGCGGAATGCGTGGGAGGCCGTAAATCTAGGGGTACTTTATATAGTGCACTATCTGCAGGATCCGGGTGTTATGTAGTAGTAAAGATCTTCTTGGCAGCAGCGTGGGGCTTGGTTTGGGCTCCGGGGCTGGCTGTTTGGAGGTGTACTGTGAGTGTACATTCGGAGACGCTAACATGCGTGGTGCACGGGTTTTTCGGAGAAAGACACCCATACACTTTCATACTAAACCATTGGTATCATGCAAACGCAAACATCAATTTAACATGATTTCGAATAAATGGGAGGATTTTGAGAGTAAACTCTCAAATTGCACATTTTGGTAATGTAAAAAAATTTATTGACATCCAGAAGGGCACGTGGTCTAGTGGTATGATTCTCGCTTAGGGTGCGGGCGGTCCTGGGTTCGATTCCCAGCTTGCCCCAACTGGTTTTTTTTGTCAATTCCCTGGGGCCCAAGACTATGGGAAATGCCTTTCAAGACTCTAGGAAGTGCTTAGTGGTCTATTTTTTAGCTTTACGATTGATTCCATGTTTTCGTACCACTGAGTATCTCTCTATTTATCACTAAAGTAACATTCTAACAGTCTATAACACTCATTTGGTACTAACCACTCCCGAAAAACTCTCATAAATAACACTCAGTCACCCGAGCCATTACCATCTGTGCTTGATAGCAAATGAAGACAGCTCTTCCATATATTTCATGATTATATGAAGATAATGGAGATTGAAGATAATGGAGATTGAAGATAATGGAGATTGAAGATAATGGAGATGATGGAGATAATGGAATCAATGAAACTGATTAACACTTCTCTCTATCACTATTCAGTAATCTTTATAACCAATCAGTTATTCCTGATCAGTCCCTTGTTTTTGTCACCATCAATTCTTCAGTAACCACTTGTCACCATATGGATTAACTTTTCACTGCTCACTTCTCGCCATCAATTATTTTGATGTTTTTGACTATCACTTCCGCCATCATTCATTATTCAGTGATTGGCTTGTTTGTTGATTTGATTTCTTCTCTTCTTCTTCTCTTCTTCTCTTCTTTTCTTCTTCTCTTCTTCTCTTCTTCTCTTCTTCTCTTCTTCTCTTCTTCTCTTCTTCTCTTCTTCTCTTCTTCTCTTCTTCTCCTCACTCTCTCACTTTCTCTCTTCTTCTCTTATTGCGTTCAAGACGGCCGACTTGATCTTGTAGCCATGGACGTGTTGATCCGGAAAAACGCCCGTTTCCAAATCATACTTGTATCTGTTCAAGGCAAGCACTGCATCCAGCTCAAAGTTCATGTACTGCTTGACGAACTTGGCCTTCTCGCCGGCGTGCATTCCCAACATATCTGCCATCACCAACACTTGCCCGGACACAAAGGGACCTGCACCAATGCCGATCGTGGGGATGGATACCCGGGCGGTTATGAGCTCCGCTAGCTTATTGGGCACGCATTCCACGAGGAGGGCAAAACATCCGGCCTCTTGGAGCGCATGGCAATCTGCGAGAATCCGCCGCGCCCCGTCCTCCGTCATCCCCTGCACTTTATACCCCCCAATCACATTATGTTTCTGAGGGGCTAGGCCCACATGGCCCACCACGGGGACCCCTGCACTCACGATTTGGCGCACACGGTCGGCCGACTCTGCACTGGCCTCGATTTTTACAGCCTGTGCCCGCCCATACTTAATGAGCTTGATGCACGTACTAATGGCCTGAGCATCGCTGCTTTCAAATGATCCAAAGGGCACATCTGCCACTATAAGCGACGTGCTGTTGCCCCGAGCCACAGCTCTGGTATGGTACAAAAACTCGTCGAGTCCGATCTCGTTCGTATCCTCGTACCCAAGCGCCACCATGGCCAACGAGTCGCCCACAAGGGCAATATCCACATCGGCCTTTTCGGCGATCTTGCCGGTGATATGGTCCCACGCCGTGACCACGGAAATGGGCTGATTGGCCTGGTACCGCATTTGGATGGTGCTTACGGTATTCCGGGGCTTTGCATTATAGGCAGATAACCTGGGCGGCAACGAGGAGAAGAAACGGCGAAACATGGGGTCATCTTTTCGCAGCTCGTGGGCTATACGAGGTAGATGCCTGCACGTGATCTGCGGGCACGCACTAAAATATATTGATTATTCCTGTATATAGTAACCACTCCTATCTTACCAACAAAAATAATGGAATCCAATATGCTGTCTGGATATTGACGACTACAGCTTTCTAAAACTGGAAGTTCTACGGGTCAGGAATTGCTCCAGTGGAATTTTGTTGGGTCGGATTGGCTCGACCGGCCAGAATTCCGGGGTGGTCACGTGATACTTATTACTGCCCCTTCTTACTCCCCCCACACATGAGTTCCGAAGCTCCTACAAACCAAACTGGTCTTGAAGAAATATGAGGTCCATGTTTCTTTGAAAAAGATGTAAATTTTTGTGTGGAGAGAATGAAATGACCTATATATTATAGACCTGCATATAATGATATGCATATAAGACTGGCCTTTTCGGCCAGTTCTACTTGAATCAACCTTATTAATATAACGTCACTCACTGGAGACTCAATGTCAAAAGATGCTTCTCCAACGATAATTAACTCTTGGTAGTTTTTTCGGGGATATGTTGTGCCTGTATATAAGTACCGGAAGTATAAGCCCCGGAAGTGGGCCATTCCGACCCCGCCACCCACGGAACTCCACCAACAGTGGACCAAACCGTTATTATCTAAATACCGGTCTATACAGGCAAAGTGGATGGGTTTCTGAAGCACATCATATAGTGTACATTATATTTTATATGGTATTGCTGGTACATTGGCACTGGACTATGCATGTGTAGTACCGAGGGTGCTCCGGAATAGTATAAATTCGTCTAGCTATAATCGTAGACTTTGAAAACATACAAACCCGATTACATAATCCATTAGAATATGTTCACTACCGCTTAAAAGAAAAGGAGCACTATTGAAAGATATATCTATGTGATTACTAAGATCCTGCATATAACATTTCAAATCCTGTACAATGGTTTCTATAAAGCAAGTCACTCTCCCACACATCAACCCCCAGACTCAACTAAATTCACAACTACTCCCTCATCCCTTTTGGATACCAAAAATCACCATGACTATCGATACCTCGTTCCACATGAACCACACGTGCTTGCGCATAAAAGACCCCAAGGTCAGCGTCCCCTTCTACGAAAAGCACTTTGGCATGGAGTTGGTCAACCACTTCGTCATGGACGGCTTCACCCTTTACATGATGGGTTACAAAACCAGCACCCCTAAAAACTGGGCAGACAGACAAGGCATTTTGGAATTGTGCCATAACCATGGAGCGGAGAATGACTCCGACTATAAGTTGAACAATGGAAATGGCGAAACGTTTAGGGGGTTCGGCCACATTTGTGTGAGTGTTGATAACATCGAGGCATGTGAAAAGACGCTTTTGGCTGGGGGAGTTCTGTTCAAAAAGAAGTTGAGTGATGGTAGACAGAGCAATATTGCATTTGCCTTAGACCCCAATGGGTACTGGATTGAAATCATTGAACATGGACAGGGGAAAAAAGCCAGTGTTTCAGATGTGGCTGCATATAAATTCAACCATACCATGATCCGGGTCAAAGATGCCCAGAAATCGTTGGATTTCTACCGCAAAGTGTTGGGCATGAAGTTGTTTACCAAGAAGGAACATGCCGCCGCCAAATTCGACCTTTACTTTTTGGGGTACGAGCACGACGCCAATTTCAAGGAGGGGCTGATGTCTTATGCTGACCTTGCGGCCCGGGAAGGAGTCATTGAGTTGACGCAAAATTACGGGACGGAACTTGATGATGAGTTCGAGGGCTACCATAATGGCAATTCCACCGAAAACGGTGCTCTCCAAGGCTACGGCCACACGTGCGTGTCATGTGATGACCCCGGGCGGTTTTGTTCGGAGATTGAAGCCCAATTCGGCGATTCCGTTGAGTGGTCCGTCAAGTATAACCAGGGCAAGATGAAGGAGCTTGCATTTATTAAGGACCCCGACCACTACTCCATCGAGATCATCAGCAACAGCATCTTCAGCGACTGGAAAAACGGGAGGCCTCCGCAGTAAGTACTAACGATGGTACTTGGACACTAGAGTGTACTGCACAATACACGACTTCATATCTTAGAAGTGTACCACTACCAATCTAAACCAATTATGTAATCTTATAAAGTGATTTCATAATCTAATTAATAATCTAATCAATAATCTAATTAATAATCGAATCAATTAATCTAATCTAATAGTATTAATAATCATAAAAAGCAACCGGGGCGTGCGCGCACCAATACAAATTTGTAAGCAGCAAGCTATAAATTGAGCACTTCTCCACATGTTTAACCTCCTTAAGAGATTTCTATACACCACCCCGCCAGCCATGAAACAAGAAACTATCGACTTGGTGCAATCGCTCATCAAGGAAAAGCCCATCTTCATTGCCTCTAAGACCTACTGTCCTTACTGCACCAAGACCAAGAACACCATTAACGCCATTACTCAAGAGGCATACATTTTGGAATTGGACACCGAGGAAAATGGCGCCGAGATCCAGGAGGCTTTGTATGAGATTACTAAGCAAAGAACTGTGCCCAACGTTTTCATTGGTGGAGAACACATTGGTGGCAATTCCGATGTGCAGGCCTTGAGCTCTAGTGACAAGTTGGAGCCCAAGATCAAGGCTGCTTTGTAAGCTTATCATGAGTTTGTGAACTGACCAACGAGTCTTATTGTGCAGTACAAAACTTCACCAAAACTTCACCAGAACCTTATCAGACTTGACAATTTTCCCCTGACTTGTTGACTTGTTGCTTGTTGACTTGTTGCTTGTTGCTTGTTGCTTGTTGCTTGTTGCTGTTATTGGTTTTTGCTGAGAGTGTGATGGGAGGTACGGATGTTTGTCTCTTTGTTCAGTCTACTATACGTACTACTATGAATTTTTAATAGCCAATTCCTTCTTGTTGTAAATTACTGTGGAATTTGTTGACTAGAGTACTTGAGTTCCTCCCTTCCTGCATATAGGCGCGCAATCAATCCGGGGTATCTTCCTCGGCTGCCCACCTCTACTCACCTCTTGTACTTGGCTGGCTCCACACACACACTCGCTGATGAGGCCCAAAATAGAAGGCTTGTGGCCCAGATGGGCACGTGCGCCCAAACGGGAAGGCAGATGGCCCAATCTGGAAGCCTCCTGGCCTAATCAGGAAGGCACATTGCCTATTCCGGTAATCCCTCCCAAAACATCCAATCCATTCCCCAAATCCTTCCCCAAATCATGCTTTTCTGTGTCACAAAGCACCCGCTTTTTCTCCTCTAGCGTTACCTTCACCACCGGAACTCCGTCGTCCGATAACAAGCATCCCTACAAACTCCGGGTTCCCCTCCTTAAAAGCCCGTCCCATTTGGGCCACACGTCGTCACGTGTCAACCGCCTCTACAATGAAGACCGCTACAGTGCAGGAGTCCTCCGGATTGCTGATAAGTCCGTGTTCAACTTTAACATTTTCGACGGCCATGGCGGAGACCAGTGCCTGAAGTTCTTAGCAGCTCTGCTCCTGCAGACAGTCGAGGCCCGGACCGATTTGGTTTCTTCGTCAGAAGAGCAGGACCACCTTCTAAAAACATATGCCAAAGATATTGGCGGCTACTGGAAGCGCTGGTATAAGAAACGGGATGAAAATGTGGACCGAATGAAACGTCGGTCCTGCATACAGGAACTCTCCCACGTAAGTCTCCCACCCGACGACTTGAATATCCGAATCCCTATGGCTTTTCTTGCCACGGACTATGACTTCTTCGGGCAAAGAGACAACAAATCGGGGTCAACGTGCACGTCTGCGTTCATCGAAACGGTATACCTGGAGAACGAGCTGCGTGCAGTCTTGGAGGAGTACTACTTCCACCGTAAGACGATTCTGAAGCTCACGGTGGCGCAGGTGGGCGATACCAGGGCCATTTTGGTGGATCGAATGGGCGAGGCCCACGGACTCACATCTCCGCACCATCCCTCCAACCCCAGCGAATCTGCCCGTTTGAGAAGGTACTCGTCCACGTACTTCATGACGGACTCGTTTGGTGAAGAGCGGTTCATTTCCTTGGCCAACACCCGGTCGTTTGGCGACTTAAACTTCAAGGAAATGGGCGTCACCGCAGAGCCCGATGTGGCACAGTACATCATTGGAGACTCCGAAACCGTGCACAAGAAGTTGAGTGCAGGCGAGATCGAGGAGCACACGGTGGGGGGTTTGGGCGGCGACGAATCGTTCTTGGTGCTCTGCACAGATGGTGTGACCAACGAGTTGACCGACCAGGAAATCGCAGACATCATCATGGTCAACTTCAACTTGAGAGGCCACCAGAAGGCCACGCCGCAGTTCTGTGCAGAGGAGGTGATCAAGTTCGTGGAGTACATTGGCGGAGACGACAATGCCACATGTTTGGTGGTGCGCTTGAATGGATGGGGGAAGTGGCCGGTCAAGGACAGGACTGGTGCTTTGCGTCAGGAGAGGTTGAACGACTATAGTCCTCGAGGCCATGACTAATCCCATCAATTGTCAGTCACATTCATCTTCAGTCATTCATCTCCAGTCACCGGCTAAACGAATTCCCTGCTGCTATGACCACTATTAATGAATAGTGACTGCTAGACTCATATATGCTTCCATAAGTGGAGGAGTAAGTTCCTGTATAACCCCACTATACATCTATACTCTATACTCCTATACACTAATAAAAAAGACCACTAGATATAAATATATTCTGTAGATATAGGGCGGAGCATTCTAGAATGGCATGGTCATGAGCACGGTTATATGCTCTATATTAGAACCATCATTGGATTTTTAGATCTTTTAGATCTATGAAAGTAGTCATTAGTTGATTCTACTACTAATAGTAATTTCCCAAATACTCTATTCTTCGTAGGTTTAGCATAACTCATAGTATTTTAATTACCGACACCAAACTTCAAAAATAATCCCAGGAAATGAATCTGATCATAAGCTATTGTAAAAATAAAAAATGTTCAACATAATGTTCTTCATAATTTGGGTACATTTGTGTTGTTGATCATAAATAATTCATCTTTGATTCGGTCAGTCATACTCATTATTTCTCTTATTCCTCCTTGACTGTAGAATAATGCGTCACATAAATATACAACTCATACACAGACCTTTGGTGCTGGTAACTCACAATTTGTTAACTATGGGGTATGTTATTGAGGGCATGGCTACTTATATACTATTGGGAGGCGAGCTGCGCGCGGCTTATAGTGTTTCAGACGAGGCTGCATTTCCCAATCCAGGTGGTTCACAAATGCAGCAATTGGTTTTGTGGACATGAGGAGTGGGGTAAAGGAATATAAAATAAATACCTTCCCCCCGTATTTTTTTAAGACCTCGTTTATTGTTAAACGTTATCAAGCACGCTCAAGAGTTATTTCGAGATCAAATTGTCAGACCATAATGCCGTTGATTCCCCAATAACTGCTCTGATGTTTCCTCTAATTATTCAGTTAGAATAGTAAGTATTCTGATACAGTTATATAGCTCTAGTTAGTACAGCTAGTATCTAGTATAGCTGTACTTTGTGGCTACTATCAATGTGGTTGGTAGCTATAGCTGTACATATTAAATTCTCATGATAGAGGTATAGGCTATTCATTACTACTACTATTATACTTACAAATGATGTAGTGAACTTATACTCACTGGTTTTCTTGACTATTCAAGCCCTGGGCTTCTTATGAATTATATACAGCTGTCTCATCATTCTGACTCGGTTCATTGACTATTTCATTTCAAATCCGTGTTTTTCATTTCCATGTCATGACTCTTTCATCATCTCATGTCTTGACTCTTTCATCATCTCATGTCTTGACTCAGACTAGTTCTTGGAGAACTTATAGGTGAACCTCTTTCTGGTAGGAGCAAACTCGCCCAACTTGCTGCCCACCATTTCATCGGAAATCTCGAGCTCCACGTACTCCTTTCCGTTGTGCACCTGGAACTTCAAGCCCACGAACTGCGGGAGAATCGTACAACTTCTGGCGTTGGTACGGATCGCCGTTCCCGTCTTCTTGGCCTCGGCTATGGGAAGAGGTACCACGTGCGGGCCCTTCCACACTGACCTTCCTTTCATAAGATTGAATGCTGCCCTCATGTTGGAGAATGTAGCGTTGGCCTGGGGTCTTTTTTCGCTTTCAACGTGACACTTCTCAAGGCGCGCACGTGACCGCGGCCTCTTGAAAAACTGCCCTGATGCTCATCTCTCGTCATGTTTGCCCAACGGTTTGATCCTGATGCTCCGGCCGTGGCGCCTGTGGCCAAGAAATTGGTTCCTCGGAAAAGAAAGTTGGAGGACCCTGTTTTGGATTCGGACTCAAAAAAGGCCCCTGTTCTGGACCTGAGTCTGAGTCTGAGTCTGGACAGTGACAGTCTGAATCTGGACAATGACAGTCTGAGTCTGGACCTGAATCTGGATCTGAATCTGGATCTGAGTCTGGATCTGAGTCTGGATCTGGACAGTGACAGAGACAGTGACAGTCTGAGCGAGACACTGAAACTGGACCTGGATAGCGATCTGGATAGTGAGTCTGGTGCAGAGAATGACACCAATGTTGACACCAAGACCCTAGATCCAAGCCGCCCCAAACCTCAAAAAGATACACTTGCACATCCGCTGGAGCCACCTTCACATTCTCTGGATCCACTTCCTCCCCTGGATCTGGAAAACCTTGATCAGAGCCATTTATCCAAACATGCCAGTATTCTCCGCAAATTCAACTCCTCTGCAGCAAACCAGAACGACGAAGTCGACTCGGAATCTGAGGCTCTGGATCGAGAGCTCCATGACTTAGGCCCCATTCCTCAGCCAGAACTTCCGTCAGACCCCAATCTTGAATCCAACAAACTGCATCAGCAGAACCTCGATTGGCTTGCCGAGCCTGAGTATGCACTCCCCGAGGATCTGAAGCCCTTTTCCGATTTCCCCTTGCTGCCCAAAATGCTAGAGAATTTGCAATCGTTTGGTTTCTCCAGTGCCTTTTCTGTCCAAATCGCTGTGTGGAATCATCTCCTAAAAGATATCCAAACAAACAAGCTAGCACCCGATTTCCAGGGCGACTTGTTGGTCAACGCATCCACCGGAAGTGGAAAAACTCTTGCATATGCCGTGCCCATCATAGAAGCCTTGAAAGACCGCATCGTGCCTCGTCTTCGTGCCATTATCTTGGTGCCCACCAAGCCGTTGATCATGCAAGTGGCAGCTACGCTCCGGAGTTTGGCAAGTGGCTTTGATTTACGAGTAACTGGACTTGGAAGTGAATCCATCAAAGATGAATCTGCCCGTTTTTTTGCTCATTCGCCAGATATCATCGTGGCCACGCCCGGTCGTTTGGTGGAACACATTCTTTCCGGCTCTCTCTCAATGGAGGCATTGCGATTTTTGGTGGTAGATGAGGCTGACCGCTTGCTCAACCAGCTGTTCCAGAACTGGTGTGAGGTGGTTGTGCTGAGCATTGAGCGGTGTCACAGTGAAGGAAAAATCGTTGCCAATACATGGAAGTTGCAGCCACAGAAGATGGTGTTTTCGGCCACATTGACCACCGATGCCGGAAAGTTGTCGCTTTTGAAATTCCACAAACCACGCTTGGTCATTGTTAATCTGTCGAGACAATTGGTCAACGAGATGTTCTCTGTTCCTGCGGGCTTGAGCGAGTGGAAGATGTTTTTTTCGCTGTCCAAATCGGCACTCAAACCGTTATTGCTTGCCAAATTCTTATTGGAGTATCAGAAGACTGCCAATGTGCTTATCTTTGCCAAATCCAACGATGCCACTCTTCGACTCTGTTATATCCTCAACGAACTCTTTAAGGCATTGCAGCCATCGGCCAATATCCATGCGGCTTACATCAACTCCACTAATAATGTGACCTCCACGCGAAACAAGCTCTTGGGCCAGTTCCAAGAGGGCAAGATCAACATCTTGATTGCCACAGACTTGATTGCCAGAGGTATAGATTTGTTGTCCATCAACACCGTGGTCAATTATGACCTCCCCAACTCGTCCCGTGAGTACGTGCATAGAGTGGGCCGTACTGCACGTGCCAACCAGTCGGGTGATGCATATACGCTTTGCTTTGGCCAGGGTGAGAACAAGTGGTTCTCGTCTCTTCTAGACGATATCTCGAGGCCGGAATCCATTCAGGATGTGAGCGTTGCTCCTGTTCTGGACGAGGAGAAGCTGCACTATGATGAAGTCATGGCCAGTTTCCTTCAATCTATGAAAGCTCTGCATAAATAGACCTGCATAACATAATAATTATATAGACACATGGTAATTTGGTATTCAGCAGAGCTGGCTGTAAATTGATATTTAAGGCAGTGATTGGCAATGATTGGTAGTGATTGGATATTCGCTGTGGTGATGGATGCAGTAAATCAATTGAGAGGCTTGCCTACCCTTAAATGGGATCCTATAAATAAATCCACCCTTACAAAGTATAAAAAAAATAGGCGATCTTGATATATGGGAGCTTGTCCTTTTATATTCTCGGGGATCCTTGGCTGCATAATTTTTGGTTGCCTAGCTTGGTCGTATGCGCCTCTTGCGTGAGGGGAGTTGCTTAAGCATCTAAGGTTTGCAGCCGAGGCAACGGTTACTGCACTGCGGCACCTGACGCATCAACAAAGTTTCAGGTTTACGAAAGGGGGGATTAATATAATTAGGCCCTATCCCCCCGTTGCTCCAAAAACAAAAAACAATTCCAATATATTGCTCTTGCTGCCTTTATTATTGCATACACAGATTCATTTATAAGACACCTAGACCAAGTTACAATGAGCAGTATAAAGAATACGTGAACATCAGAAATTCTTCAGAACCCAAGAATTGACATAATGGTATTGAGTGTGTATGTATTCTCGGATTTTGGTGGCAATACATCTATTGAACCTTCAAATGATATATAATAGGAGCTATATTGAGTTTAGTTCCCATTCAAGCGATGGAATCATAATTTCGGTATCTAGGTCCATACAAAACTAACCAAGATACGACCTGCTATTGGAAATGGGGGAACGTTGTAAACAGTTTGAAATGGACTACTGAATCAATAGTTAAGGTGGTTATTGACAGAAGGCTCAATGTCAAAGTTATCCAATCAGAGTTCAATAAAGTCTCACTCTGCTTCTCATTGATTACAATATAAAAAAGGGACCAGGGTTTTCTTTTGCAGCGTCGGGCGATGTCAAAAATTTGACACATCAAAAAAGCCTGGTTAGCTCAATCGGTAGAGCATTTGACTCTTAATCTTCATGAGGTCAATCAAAAGGTTGCGGGTTCGAGCCCCGCATCGGGCTTTCTTTTTGCCTTTTCACTCGCCAAAACACCTTTTATGGGTAATTCTTGATGATTCATTTATTAGTCGTAAATTGATTTATTATACGTTGCGCCGAATATGGCAAGGATTCCCAATGGTCTTTCCTGTTGCCATAAACATACTATGCGGGTTTTACACAGGCCACCATACAATTTACGGGTGACGTCACTGATCTGAGAGAAGTCCAGGTTTCTCGGGAGAAAAAGACCAAAGTGGTCGGCAAAACGGGCCAAACTCTCACACAACAGTAGCAAGTCGAGGGGCTGCATTTGATAAAGATCGAAGGTGGGTTGTTTCTTATATGCAGGCCCGCCCCAAGGAGGAGAAGAAAATGCAAAGTCAAACTTACCCGACGGCAGCGGCACCCAATTGGAATTGGTAGATAATTCCCTCCAATCGCCCGTGATGAAAGAAGAGTTCTCACTTACTCCATACACCAAGCAATTGTGCTGCGCGCACGTGACATTATTTGCATTCACATCAACCCCCACCACCGACTCAAAGTACCTGGCAAACTGGATGGTATTCCCCCCTCCGCCACAGCAAACGTCAAGAACACTTTGACATTCGGGAAGCAACTTTTTGACGATCTTAGCCACCACGCGTGCTGTCACCTCCGAAGTGACCGAGTACCAGAGCTCAGACGTCATATACACACCCTCATCGAATTTGGAGAAGAGATCGTACCGTTTGGCCCAGTATTTTTTGCAGTTGCGGGGGAGTGTGGCATATGAGTGCATGAAGAGCTCATCTTCGGGCTCCACCTCGAAGTCTGACATTGAGTCCGACATTGCTAGGGGAATAAGTGTGGTGAATGGTGAATGAGAAGAAGAGTGCGATGAGACAGATGCATACCCCGGAACTGGGTCCGCGACACCCGTGCACCAGGCTACCTCAGCAGAAAAAGGGTCAACGTGAAGAGGCCATTTTCTTCTTTTCAAGGGAATTCACCGGTCTTTTTAGAATGCTAGAATTCCGGTGAGTATTCTGGATCATTTGGGATAATCATGAAGTGTTGAGGCTGGAGTTATAGTAACTTCTACGAGAGTTCCGGTCACCATGCGCACTTCCGAGGGTTGCAGCCAGTCACTACAACCAAGCTGAAGGTGAAGCCCCATAATACATGATGACCAAGGTTGTCTTCTCATATGGTCAGGTGGAGGAACTTTTCTAGAAACGAACTAGAACGGACTTGATGTGAATAACAGACTAAGTGCTTAAAGACGTGATTGAAGACCCTATGCTATGAAGACCATGTTTAAAATACCTAGAGTGACTCCCTAGTCTTCTACTTAAACACGTCATGACACTTATCAATGCTCTTATATTTACATGATCCATGAGTCATAGTAACAGAGTTGAGTCTCACGCTAACCAGGAGTCTACTGGTTAAGTACAATCCGAAGATCCCACATCTTCTTACAGACCCCAGTCTCTATCAGTGTAAGTGTCAGTCTCAGTCTCAGCGTCTCCGTGTCAGTGTCAGTGTCAGTGTCAGTGTCAGTGTCAGTGTCAGTGTCAGTGTCAGTGTCAGTGTCAGTGTCAGTGTCAGTGTCAGTGCCTTGGTGTGTGTCTGGTCTAATTCTTATCTACGGAAAAATACTCTAATATTTGTTGCTGACTTATGGCTACTGACTGTATACCATACTACAAAATGCTTGTGGTCAGTGTCAGTCATCAGTCTTACCCACTTTCTTACCAGTATACTATAGTATACTCTGGATAGTGGTATACTCCAGTGGTACTTCAGTACTTCAGCTATAAGTTTAGCTGAGCAACGGGTCAAAATAGTACTAGTCCATGATGCTAATCCATAGAGATTAGTATAGGTATAGGTACATAATAGTAGTAATACTGTAACCTCTATTCCTATCATTTAGTGATCCATAGTCTCCTACTACTACTATACCCCTATACAACTACCATAAAACTGCACTGATGATTGTCTAGATTCTCCATAATCAGTGTCTCAGAGTCGATGTCTGTGACTTAGACTGTATTCTAGTGCAATCCAGTTTAGTCGAGTGAGTCCATATCCAGAGTCCCATACCTCTTACTGACGGTCTACTGCCTCTCCTAACTATACAGATTCTCCTAATTCTTCACCATAATTCTGCCATTCTGCCATCCACGAGTATACTCTATTGTACCATTCTACTCTATAGTAACATTCTACTCTATAGTAACATTCTACTCTTGTTCACTTTTGGTGTACACTTTTATTGGACATTTTACATGGAGCACTAGAGCACTAGAACACTAGAGCACTAGAGCACTAGAGCACTAGAACACTAGAACACTATACTATGGAGTAGTAGTATGGAGTAGTAGTATGGAGTAGTAGAGCAGTATTTATAGTAGTGGTATGGTCACCATGGTATTACTATACTAGTCTAGAGTATGATAATGTCGCACTAGTATAAGTATGGATGGTACTGTAGTGACCACTTAATTATGGGCCATTGTACTTTGCTTCGCTTCAGTGTACACTCACTCACTCACTCACTCACTCACTCACTCACTCACTCACTCACTCACTCACTCACTGATTCACTGGCTCACTCACTCACTCACTCACGCACTCACTACTGCACACTGTCTCACTACTCCACACTGGCTCTTAAAACGTCCCCATCCTCTTAGAAATCAATTGAGAATTAATGGAGAATAATGGAGAATAATGGATAATTAATGGAGAATAATGGAGAATAATGGAGATTAATGGAGATTTTGGTTTCAAGAATTTCATTTGCTGCTACGGTATAAGACTACTGCATATGGACATAACCACTACTACTACTACTACTACTACTACTACTACTACTACTACTACTACCAGAAAAGTAATATATATAATTAACATCAATGAATTCTTATTTCACATCTATATTTTGTCACTGCATTGCCACTGTACTATGTACTGACTGACTGACTGACTGACTGACTGACTGTACTGCATACTAACTGACTGACTGACTACTCAATGACTACTCAATGACCACTTCATGACCACTTCATGCCCACTCGGCGACATGTTTTTGAAAATCTATAGATGTGTTTATTTATTTTTTTTCTAATTACTAGAGACTGGATTCTCAATTCGAATACTTGTCTGAAAAATTTTAAAATTCTTGAGTAGTTTGTGGGATTCTGAGGATATTCGTTTTCATTGCGAAATATAATAGACCTGTAAAAATAGAGTTTTGGGTTTTGGACTTTTGAATTAGGGGATGTAGTTAAAGAGAAACATAGAAATATAGCCTATGAGTATTAGGAAATTTTATTGGTAATTGGGTATGAAATGGCTCTTTTGTTGGGGAATGTCCTGCATATATCATTAAATCACAGTCACGTGATATCAAATTCACATATCCAATCCTACTCTTGTCCTATTCTGTCTTCTCTTTTCCTCTTAATTGCACTTATTGTTCACTATTGTGTACTATTACATTGTATTTAAACCTGCCACACCTTCCCGTCACTAATCATTATCTTGTTCTCGTCCTCCATTTGCTTGAGCGCAAAGTCTATCTCGGTAGCACTAAACACCTCCTCTTGCTGCAAGCCTTCGTTGATGGCGGCCACCACGTGATCTGTGGCACACGAGCCGGTCGCCGTGGCAAAGAGGTCCGACGAGAGAATGCGCCGCATGATGCGAAGGAACTTGTCGTACCTCTCCAGAGAGATCTCGGCAAAGACGTTGGCCTCGTTTTCCAAAACCACGGGCCGGAGATGCATGTCGCCGAGCTCGGTGGCCATACGCCTGGTGCCCTCATCTTCTGGGTCGGCGTAGTCCTCATCCATGTATTCCTCCGAGTCAGACTCCACCTCCACTTCCACCTCCACTTCCTCGCTCTCACTTTCACTCTCCTCCAACTCTGCGTACTCGGTGGTTCTTCTCTTCTTGGGCTTGCTCTTCTTGGCAATTTCTTTGAAGAGGGCAAACCGAAGAAGCTCCTCGGCCACCTTGGCGTCCTTGACGTCGATGGTCTTGGATAACCGGACTTTGGCATGTGCCGTGGATAAACGAATCAACGTCTCCAACGTTCTGGCCGTCACTGGCGCAGTTTTCTTGTTGGAATCAGAGGGATCGCTGTTTCTCAAGCCGGAGTATGTGGTGACAATGTATTCCGATGCTTTCTTGGTAAGCACGGGCTTGACTCTCTGCTTTGCGTATTGAATGTACTTCTTCAAGAACGGAATTGAAATGATGGGCGGTGGTGCTTTGCGGGGGCCGGCACTGGCAGCCACACCTGCATGCAAGAGAGAGTTGAACTTCTCGAAAACCTGTTGTTCCTGGTCCTTCTCTGTCTCATCTTCAAGTCCGGCTGCCAAAGAGACGGGGCCACGTTCCCGAACGGGTTCTCCCTCTGCCAAGCCTGGCGCAACGAACCGGTGCATCCGGAGCACGTGCTCGGAAATCGTTCTGTCCTTCACCTGGTTCACGTCATCAGTCACCACGAAAAGCAAATCGAAACGGGATAACAACGAGTCTGGCAAAGCAATGTTTTTGTGCGGGTCTTTGTGGATATCGTATTGTCCGAACACGGGGTTTGCTGCTGCAATCACCGAACATCTCGCATTAAGCGACGTGTGGATACCTGCTTTGGCAATCGTCACCGTTTGCTGCTCCATAACCTCGTGAATTGCGACTCTGTCCACGTCGGACATCTTATCGAACTCATCAATACACACGATTCCTCGGTCGGCCAAAACCATGGCTCCGGCCTCCAAGCGTCGTTCCCCGGTTTCCTTGTCTGTAGTAACTGCAGCGGTCAAACCCACTCCAGAAGATCCACGACCCGTGGTGGCTATGGCCAAGGAGGCGGTATTAAGCACAAAACGCAACATTTGCGACTTTGCTGTGGATGGGTCTCCCACCATCAAGATGTTGATATCACCTCTTAAATGGGAGCCGTTTTCCAAGTTCTTTTCCAAACCACCAAAGAGCATTAATAACACCGCCTTTTTGATGTGATCATACCCGTAGATGGAAGGCGCAAGCGAGGTGGCCAACGAGTCGAAAATCCGACGATCTTTGGCCAACTTGTTGATGTTCCTCACATCGCTATCGGTCAATTTTTCATGTGCTGCCACACCTGTAGAGCGAGCGTGTAATGGGTACACGGCATTGGCCAAAATCACTGTTTTAAACGACAGAGAGTTGTTGGCGGCGGCTCCCAATGCTCTGTACACACCGACAATCTGCACACGGTCACCGGGCTTTGCCAAATCCACCAAATCATCGTCCAAGATAATATCCACCGAACGGGGCAATTGTCCTGCTGGAGCTGTCTCCGGCATCTCTTGCACGGAAATTTTCTGGTGGTCTCTGTAAGTGGAATAACCATATTCCGGGGATAATTTGTTACCATCGGGGTCTTCCACGGGGTAAACGGCAGGCGTGGAGATAGCATCAAAAGAAGTTGTATTGTCATGGTATGATTTGGCGTAAAACCGGGCCGTTTTCTCGGCATAGTGCACGGACCGGATGACTTTAGGCCTCACGAGCGATGCTCTGGTCACAATTCCTTCAATAGACACCATGGTCGAGAGGTGGTTAGCGGATATGGACCGTGCCGTGACTGCATGATCACCAAAAGCACCTCTGAAGGAAACATAAAAATTTTGGTCATCTTCGAGCGGCTCGTAGCGATCATCGTTTGGGTCGTAGATGGTCAACACAGTGTCCCTTAAAGCACGTTCACAGGCGGGCAAGTACTCCACCGGAAAGTCCAAAAGACCCCTCCAAAAAACAGGGTCGAACACACGTACCTCGTCGAGCGAGACACTGAGCCGGAAACGGCCTTTTTGAAGCATGTCTTTGATTTCGGAACGGTAGTTTGTTCCTTGGACGTTGATCACATCCAAAAACTCCTGGAACCGTCTTACGCGGTCACCGAACACGGCGTCCACAGGCTGGTCATATTGGGGGTCCTCCATAATCACCAGATAGTTTTGAAGCTGAGCGTAGAAGGGATTTAAGGAAGAGACTATTGTAGGGGAAGGGTTTTTCCCACGCGCGTAATTACCTTTCCGCTTTGGGCGAAACACGCGTCCTGCAGGAAGAACACCGGTACACCAAGCGTTTTTTTCCCAGTCCAGGCCCGTTCCAGGCGGTGCATATCTTCAAACTGTTGACGAGGGAATTTGTAGGTGTAACTAAAGTTTTTTCTTGGAGGTGGCAGGTGAATTTGAATTTCGTTCGAATTGTATTAGAGCCTTATCATTCAATGACTGATTTGCGGTTAGGAATAGACCTTTTGCAAGGTCACTTCCGCGTTGCTGCAAGAATAATTCAAGCCTTTAGTAACACCTTTGAATTATTAAAATGCCTTTATATTAGGACAACTTCATCAAGTTTTGCATAGCAAGAATATCACATTGAGTAAGAAATTATACTGAACCTAGTTCAAGTAAAAAATTATAACGAACCTAATGTATGTAAATTACTCTTTGAAATGTGGGCGGGATGGCCTCTTTTATACACGAGTATCAAAACATGCAGCCCAATACATACGTGGCAACCGTTGTTCGGAAAGCCTGCCAGATCGGGCGATCATGTACCACAAAAGCGTGCAACACAGTGCATGGTACATCATGCAGCCTTGTTTCATCCTCTGGCGCAAGCACGACGATCGTTCCAAGCAGTACTTAAGAGCAGCCTTTTGGCACTATTTCTAAAGGTTTATGTATTGACCAATTTTTTAAAGACTCCAGTTGCTGACGTACAGCTTTTTGTCGTCGCTGGCAAAAAGAGTGTCGTACTCCTCATACTCCACTGAAGCCATGCCCTTGTACTTTCTGGTCTTCTCGGAGTCCAATAACGTGATGTACGACCAGTCCAAGAAATCCTCCATGTTATAACTGGGTTTGCGGAAAGGCTCGCCGAACATCTTGGCAAGAGTGGCAATATTGGGGTGGTAATGCGACATCAAGGTCTCGAGCTCCCAGAGCGAGGAGCCCATGGCGCCAGTTTTGAATGGGTCCTTCTCTTCATTCGAAAAGGGGTCCGTGTACTCCAGGGTTTCTCCAGGACGGGTGTTATGGAGCAAGACCATGCAAATGGGGTGTCTCTTGAGGATGTTGTAAATGAAAGGGATGATGATGACAACAGCCGGAGCAGCGGCCGTCAACAGAAGCCGGGAAAGTCTTTTGATGAACGAAGCCACCAAGGTAGCGGCGAGATGCGACGAGCTCAAGAAGATATCACATAGACGGAAGAACCGCGACCGGTACCGCGTCAAGAGCATCTGTGGCGTGAGCATCAGATAGAGCTTGGTATAGAAGTCTGGGTACTCGAGGTTATAGTTCCTCATCAATTCATACAACGAGTTCATGGCCAAGATCTGCACCACCGCATCTTCTTCCTGGTCGTAAGCGTCGGTCAAGAAGTCCATGAGTGAAGCTGGCGAGCCCATAAATGGAATCACCCGCTTGTGAAGGATCCCCAAAAGGGCCTTGTATTGGCTTGGAGAAAGAGACACGAGCTGCAACACCCCCAAGAAACAGTTTTGGAAACGAGACCTGAAAGTGGCCTTGAAGGCATCCTCAGATAAGGGCACGCGGATCCACGTGCGGCACTCCCGAAGAGCATCAGTGTCTGAGGTGTATAAAAGGCCATCCTTGATTGTGGACAAGAGGTTCGAAAAGATGAGGTTTGTGTCGTCGTTCTTGGCAACGTGGTCTAGACGGGCCTCAAGCGATTTGTCAAAGAAGTAGCATTGGAGGTCCCAGTACTTGGCAAAATAGTTTTCGATGAACTCCAACAAGATGAAGTTGGAGGATGTTTCATCTCCGAGAACAGAACCCACGGTACCGAAAAGAAGCAGCTGCACCAATTTCTGATACATTGCCACGGGGAAGGTGGACTTGGCAGAAGCCTCGGCTTTGATTAATGCGAGATAGATGTCCAAGCAGTCGAGTTGTAAAGACAGCTGGAATGCCAACGGCTTGCTGATAAGAGCCAAGAGTTGTTGTTGGAAACGAGAGTACTTGTCAAGCAACCACTTGGCCACAATGAGCTTTTTATCAGTATGGGACAAGTCCATGGCACTGCCAGAAAGCAACTTCTGAAACACCTTATAGATGCCCATAGCCACGTGACGAGCAGCGGTCTCCACCTTCTCATTCTCTGAGCTGGAGAGGGTCTTGTGGGCCAGGCTTAACTGGTCAAGCAACGAGGGAATGCTATTGAAGTTGCCTTGTTCGTTGATTTCCTGGACGATGGCGGAGACCTCATCTTGGGAGAGGATCTTGAGCTCGACGACTTCTTCAGGCTGAGACTTTTTTGACCCCTTAGTCTCTGCAGTCTTCTTCACCTTCTTCAGTTTTGCCTTGGGACTTGCGGCCACGCCATCTGCTTTTCTTTTGGCCATGTTTGGAGTATTGGTGAAAAGTCTGTGATGAGCTCCTGCAGTGTGCGCACTAATGAGTACTGCAATAAGGGGAAGAGGTGAAAATCACGAGGACGAATTCTGGAGACGAATATCTTTGTAGAGGAAAAACAAAGAAGAAGGTGAACCAAGAGAAAGAAGAAAAAGAGTCAAATTAATCCAAAAGGTGAGGTGGAATTGAACGTTTGGGACTAGTTGAATTGTATTTCCTGCATGCAATCAATTTTTCCAAGAAGAGATTAAAACGAACTGAAGTCGATTTCAAGGATGTGACTGACAAGTATAAAAGTGAGTCAACTGATTATTCCAAATCTCTAAAAGTTCATTCAAACTGAAGGGCTTGGCCATTGAAACAAGAGGGTCTTACCTGCAGTACATACGTTACCCGACCGGCGAGTATAAAAGTGCGCGGACAGCAGCACAAATCTTTTCTCCTCATGACCTTCCAAGTTTTATACATATGATGAAAACTCGCGTGTTTCCTTACAATTCCCTCCGAGGTTGAGTCTGGCCTCTGGCTGGATTCCTTTGGAAATGTGTGTCCGTACGGACGCATTGGGTTTTTCTGGTGATGGTGTTTGGCGCAACATTCTTGTTACATACACAAACGCTAAAAGAGTTTCTGACCCTGGAGTCATGAACACGGTTCAGTTATCAGGCTGATCACTGTGATTCTCAGATTGAACATTCCGAGTGAACATTCCGAGTGATCAATCGTTAGCTGATCAGTCGTTAGCTGATCTAGTGCGTAGACTGGCAGCCGTCTAGACAGAAAAAGAGAATGTCAAGCCTTTACAGATTGACACGAAATCCTTCACATTCACTTGTTTCTATCTAGAGATGGCTCTAGTGATTCAGGCAAATGACCAGCAGGTCCTAGCCTTCTAACTCCGCTTCTACTGTAACCAAGTCTACTGCCAGTCCTTCTAAGCCTACTCAACCAATCCAGTGTCATTCTGATAGTGCACTTTCTGGAAACACTAGACTTAGCTAATAGTGCAGTAGTATAGAGTAGGCATCAAATCTATGAGATGATGTCCTACTGTTAATCTGTCCAAATTGTCTCTTTTACTTCTGGCAAGCCGCTTATATACAGTCCACCCACATCAATTCAGTCTAAATCCTCCCTAAGTCCATGGGTCTAATTTGTCTACTGTCTAATAGGTCTGTACTGTCTACTCAACCTGTCTAATCTGGTTGTACACGGATGATGTATATTAAGTATACGGCTTAGATGAAGGTCTCGTAAGCAACAGGAGCCAAGGTTTGAGGCTCGTTTCCGTCACAGGACACAACCTTGGCGGATCTTGGCTGGGCAGGTTGTCTCTTGAGCGAAACCTGGGTACCGTTCTCCTTGGCCTCCAACTTCTTGGCGGCGTTGGACTTGACTCTGTCCAAGAACTCTTGACGACAAGCAGAGTGCTTAATGTGCTCCACTCTCAAGTTAACCTTCTTCTCAATGTATCTGTTACCAACCACCTTGTTGATGATCACACCCACTGAGGTCTTGGTCACGTTGAAAATGATACCGGTCTTTCCGTGGTAGTACTTGTGAGGCATACCCTTTTGGATGGATCCGTTGGCCTTAATGTCCACAATGTCTCCGATCTTGTAGGTTTTCAAGTACGTAGACAAAGGAATTGCTCCGTGCTTTTTAAAGTCACGTTGGAACATGTAACGCGTACCCGATCTGTATCCCCGACTGTTGGTTAGTAATGGCTTCTCAGGGGGGAGGGGGGGCGGTTGCTGAGGTCATTGTAGGACATGATTAAATCAATGAATGGATGGATGATAGTTTCTTTGATGAGCTGATATCATGATGGCCTTCCTCTAGCGTTGTTTTGATGGTCTTGGTGGTACATACGATTTACCCATTTTGATGTATAGTTGTTGGAGTAAGCGAAAGAGCGAGATTTTTTCTCTTTTCTCTGGGCCACCAGACAAAATTTTCAGGCCTGCAGATGGACGCTGCGCGCGGACGGCACATAATTCTGTGGTGTACGGGTGTGGCCTTTTTTTCGCGCGCTTGCTGTTCACGTGCTTCTTAGGGCTCGAGACCTAAACTCACTATCCACATCACAGTCACATGTTCAATCCTCTGTAGTTAAATAGAACTTAGATTTTATATACAGAGAAGTAGACTTAGTCATTGTCATATAATATGGAGCATTTTATACTGAAGGGCGACATACAACTACAAATATACGGCATATAGACCCAGTGGAGTGTACATAATAGTAGGATAGAATAGAGTGGGATTGTATAGAGTGCATATAGTGCATGGAGTAGATTAAATGTACAGAGTGTATCATATAGACTGTTGGCTGTATTGACTTGACCGTAGACTATGGACTGCATAGAACATAGACAATATATCATACGTACTGCATGTAGGCCTTTGAAGGAACGTATTCATCATGTAATCGTAAGACAATCTGCACCGTATACTCTTAAACAGACAATCTAGATGATCTATAGGATCGAATCAGTACAGAACAGAGTATATAGTGTAAATTGTAGGCCAGACTGCATACAGAATATGAGTATAGACAGTATAGACTATACCATAGACCAAAGACTGTATAACCATAGTATGTTGGAGTATGCTATAGTATGTTAGTAATTCTCAAGAAGCTTATCCTTAAATAAAGTAAACTCTCAAATTCTCTCATAAGTAACACTCCATAAGGTAATTGATCAAACTCTTGGCAAGGTAATCTCTTCAGGGTACCTCATAGTACCTCATAGTACCTCTCATAAGTGATACTCCATCAGTTCAATAAGAGTTCCCCAATGTGTACCTCTCGTAACCCTCTCACAGAACCTGTCATTAATACTCCTAACAAGAGCTCTGAGTCTCGATGATGATCGATAATTGAGCCACTGACTCTCAGTCTATGCATGAAGCTCTGAGTCCACACCAATTTCCACCTGAACATATCAAGTCTTCACAGTAAAGTTGCAGCAACGAAATATGGAGACCGTTACCTCCGCAACCTTTTGCCAAACCATTTCAACACAATCTATCTTGGTCATCCACTAGCTGAAGCTGCAAAACATCCAACATCCATCCAAATATGAGTACTTGAATATTTTCATAGACCCATTCAACTCCTTCCAATGTTCTTTATGCCATCGGCGGATTCTTCAAGAATCCTATTTCTGAAAACCCCAATTCATAGAAATCCTTTATGACTCCGTCACTGGTTTGAACTATCCCATGATGCTCCACTGTGATGCGCGACCTGCAGATAACCACTCTTCTCATCACCACAATCACTGCCAAACTGCTCCAAATTCCGCCATGGACAAAATATTGGTGTTGTATCCCAATGAGACCAACTTGGATGAGATCCTCGAAAAGGCCAACAAGCAGAACGCCAAGATCGGCCCCTTGCTGGCCGTAGTCTTGCTCGGCCCTCGGCTACCTCCCACCCCGCCAAAAGTCCTGCCCACGGCGCCCACATACTTCTTCTCCGACCAAGGAGAAGAGGGCCAGTTCCTGGACATCGCCCCGAACTATACTTGCGTCCAGGCGCCTGCATCTAGCCCCGCCTTCTTGCGTCTCCCGTCCAATGTCACTTTGGCCTTCATAGACGACTCGGTCAAGCCCGAAAAAGACAAAGAGTATCCTGAGACGAATGTGCTTGCAGATGTCCTCTTCACCTACCACTGGCCTTCGGCGATTGCAGCGCAGGAGAAACTCGCCTTGGTGGCCAACCGTATTTTGGATCCTGTAGTCAAACAGATCCAGCCACGGTACCATTTTTCTGCTGGAGCCGGTGGCCGCCGATACGAACCAGCGCCATTTTCATGGTCTGCTCAACGTTCTTGTCGGTTTGTCTCGCTAGCGAAAGAAGGTTCGGGGGAGAAATGGTTCTATGCATTCCTGATCTCCACCGATGCCGATGAGCCCAAACCGGGTCCAAATCCGTATGAGGTAGCCAAACGCAATAGGGAAGATTCGGAGTTTGTTCAGGAAAAACAGGCCCGCGTGCATGAAAAAGGCCCACGCCATGTTCTGCCCTTGGAGTGCTTTTTCTGTCTTGCAAATCCTCGGTTGGAGAGTCACATGATCGTGAGCATTGGCCAATTGTCCTATGTCACCACAGCAAAAGGGCCCTTGACCAGACAAAGCAGGGCTTTGGGAATGGCTGGCCACGGAATCATAATTCCCATCGACCATCGGCCCAAACTAGCCTCTGATGACCTGGGCTTGGTAAAGGAAATAGCGGATTTCAAAGATGGTCTTGTCCGCATGTTCGATACCCACAACCATGATGTGGTGTTCTTCGACTTCAATCGAGCCGATAATGTGCACTACCACATCCAGTTTATTCCAGTTCCACGGGGTGTTTTGGGCACCGACGCTGCAAACTTCAGGGCCGTTTTGGACGAGAAAGTCCAGTACCACAACGACAATTTCCTCCGAAACAGCGTGTTGCTTTTCAAACAGGACCACGACGCGCTGTATGAAGGAGATACTCTCCGATTCTCTCTCTACCTCAACAAAGAAGAGGTTCTGCTAGTTTCGACCCTAGACGGACACGTGGATTTGCAGTTGCCCAGGAGAGTCATGGCAATATTGTTGAGGATGCCAAAAAGAATCAAGTGGGATAGATGTACACAGTCCCAAGCCCAAGAAACCCAGGAGTGTGAGAAGTTCAAGCAGGTTTTTGGGCCCTACGACCCAACCCAAGGCCAACAAGAATCCTCAAGTAAATAGCTTGACAAATGTCTATACTATCAATAATCAATAATCATAATCAATAATGTTTTCAAGTAATCCAATAGTTTCAAATAATGAATCAATCTTTGCCTCTTTCAATCATCGTCAATGGCCATTATGTATTCATGAGGAACAGTACTAGCGGCGACGGCTTCGTATAGAAGGGAGTAGATCCAAGTGATTAACAAAAATCCATGCTTCATTGTTTTCGCGGATTTGCCATTTATATAGTATTTCAAAGTGGGGTTCAGGGGCTGGGGCTGTTTTGCAGCCAACTCGCATCCGCGTATAAATATGCGCACTCCCACCTAAATTATTTACAATCACTTTTTTCTTAAGGTTATTTATATGCTTTTAATTGGTGATTTGGATGTTTCATAACTGATAAAAACCACGCGAAAAGGTATGTCATCAGTCAGTCTATTTACAATGCAAATTGTCAGTTAGGAGTATTGGGACAACTGGACAGAATTATGGGAAATTGGACAGAATTGGACCACGAAATGAACATGATAACCAATTAAACGATTCTGAGTTCTTTCAGTCTTTTTTTGATTATTGAACTGCCTCCTGCGTGCAGCGCAGGCAGCTACAACAGAAGAACCATTCCGACAACACCTTCCTTCTTTCGGCAACATCTTCATCACTGACCCCATAGCTTATACACAACTCGTCTCCTTTTAGAACAGCACATCTTGTTCGGAACTCATAACTGGCACCTGTCCGGGTTTTCTCTACATTGAAAGCACATGAGTGGTTAAAAAAGGAGCCCAGAGGATATACACCAAACCCAAAAAACTCCCTCTCTTCTCCGGGTTGTGTTGTGGGAGACCATATTCCAAAGGCATTGGTGAGGTTGCGGCCAATAATGTCTCGGATATTCTGTGTGTTGACAAAAGGTACCAATTGCGGGGCACTAACCAAGCGGACCAACTTATAGATGTTGATATATGAGCGGCCGAGGTACGGATATTTTTGGACTTTTTCCTGCTCAGACGATTGAAGAAGGTGGAAAAGCTGTTCTTCAAAGATCTCTGCCTCCAGGGTCTCTGATGTTTCTGAGTCTAGATTTCGAGCAAGAGACGTTTTGTACTGCGTATGAAGCACTCCAAGAACATAGCGTATTTCAGCATAGTCGTCCTTGTTCACCTTCGGGAACAAATTCCTTCGTTTGGAAGCCTTGATGGAAAAAACCTTCTTCTCCCACTCGGCCACCGCAGCCCATTCTTGGTCCAAATTGGACGTATCTTCTGGATAGTCGTCGTCCCCTTCACACTGCAAGTACAAGGTTTCTAGTGCACATAGAGAGGTTGAAAGCACGGATTCAGTATCATATTCTCCGAATGCATCCAAACATTTCTGGGAGCAGAAGTATACCTTGCCGTCGATGCGGAACTTGAGGGTTTTTCCATCATGATACTGGAAGCACCATGTGCAGACCTCTTTTCGAAATGGCCGGACCACTGCACTTCCAACGGGCTGACGGGCTCGAAGGAGAACCGTTTTGGGCGGTATGTCCGCTAGGGCAAAGCACCCACGGCCTCCGTATTTGGTGGTGCCGACCTCGAAGTAGCTACTTAGGCTTTCCAAGAGGTCTTGTGTCCTAGAAGGGGCTGAATCTGTTGGGGTGCTATTGGATGCAGGAGACATGGAGTGGTCATGATTTTTGCTTAAACTGAGCAGCTCCATATCTAGAGAAGTCACATTGGCTGAATAGGCATTGCTAGTGGAAGACATCTAAGGAGGATAGAGAAAAGGCTCATCGGAAGCATCATGTGCTGGATGCAGGCACGCCAAACTCACCTCACTATGTGCAGGACATCAATGGCATCAAGGGTGCACGGGATGAAACCACGTGGACTGACTGATAGCTGTCCATTGCCTCCGCTTGAAGTCCCAATGATGTTGGACGAGTGGAAGACCTTTTTTGTTATTTTAAGATTCTGAGATTGAGGAAAGGGAAAAAGGAAATAAGAAAGGG
The DNA here is from genome assembly GCA_002370245.1 of Metschnikowia sp. 04-226.1. NCBI lineage: Eukaryota > Fungi > Ascomycota > Pichiomycetes > Serinales > Metschnikowiaceae > Metschnikowia > Metschnikowia sp. 04-226.1. The sequence continues at coordinate 48,667 of NLAD01000762.1, forward strand.
AAAACAAGGGAACGGAAACATTAAAAAAAAGGAGAGGAATTTGGAGAGGAATTAAGAAGGGAAAGCAGAAAAGGAAAAGATGTGCTTTTGGATACATTAGAAGCAATTACTGCGGAAGTGGAGAGCATATCAAAAAGAAATCAAGGGTTTCAGCCATGACGACTTGATAAATACCAGAGGAGTCCAGGTGCAGGAGACTTCCATATTCGGAAGCATTCCGTTGGTGGCCATCGGCATGGAACACCTTTCCAGATTCTACTGCAGAAAATATTGGAATCTGTGGTAGAAAGTAGGGAGGGAGAAATTATGATATCAGAAGACATATTATGAAGAGAAGGAGGATGAGTTGGCCTAACCGAGAAGGATATCTTTGAGCTTATAAAGCACGGCCCAAAGCTTGCCCGGCCTGCGGGGATGGGCTTCTGCTTCTGCTATTTCGATGGCCTCCTCCTCATCGATCTCATCCTTTCCGCTGGTGATGTCGGCCTCCATGTCCGATCTCCAGTGGGTTTTCCTATAGAGCTTCCAGCCAAAAAAGAGCATGACGCACAAAATGGGCGCAAAATATGAGGTGATCAAGTTGGTAGCGTTCAAGTTACCAGGGAAAAACACCCAGAAGCCATTGAACACAAGCACAATGATGTTCAAGAAGAACCCCCAATAGCAGGCCCACGGGGTCAAGTACTTGGGGATCTTATAATACTTGTCGTCCTGCTGGTCGGAGTTCTGCACCTTGACAGCCTTCTTGAACTTGAAATAGCACATCCAGATGATCACGTATGTGCACAAGATTCCTGTGGTGGCAAGGTCGACAAACCAGCTGAAGGCCTTGTTGCCTTGTTTGGACACACTCAAGAACGAGAGGCACGAGATGAGCATGGAGAAGCCTACGGCCACTATGGGACACCCATTCTTCAAGCACTTGGAAAAGATTGGAGGAATGTAACCCGCCAATGCTGCGGCGTATGCACTTCTGGCAGCTCCATAAGTGAATGCGTTTCCACAGGACCAGGCAGAGATCATCACCACCGCATTGACCAAAGAGTCCAAGCCATACACACCCACAGACTTGATGCCAATCACCCAAGGCGAAGAGGCAGCCCCGGATAATTCGGCCGAGGCCACCAACACTGGGTTATTGGACGCACACAACGTGTTCATGAAGAAAATGCCGCCAATATAGAAGAGGTATACTCGGATGTACGTTCTCTTGGCAGCCAAAGGAATGTTCTTTCTCGGGTGCGTCACTTCACCTGCGATCATGCCAAGCATATCTGCTCCACCACAGACAAAGGCAGCATAAATCAAGACCTTTAACACCGCCAAGAACTTGCCAGTGTTGCCCTTGACCAAGTATTCCTTGAAGAGGCCACCCTGAGGCCAGTGCTGAAAACCATAGGCAGATGCCTTGGGAGCACCTCCACACATGGCCACGAGCGAGAAGAACATCAAGCCCACAATCAAGATGACTTTTAAGATGGACGAATAGAACTCGATCTCGCCATACCAATTGACCCCGAAAATATTGAAGAACAAAATGGACAAGATACATATGGCTATGAAGATGGCAGGCGAAGCGTCGGTCCAGTAGCTGATGACCGCAGCAAACCCCACCACGTCCACGCAGATGAACATGAGCGACGTGTAGAGGTAGATGATGGATATGGCAAAGCCCATGGCCGGGTCTAGCCAGCGCGCAGCAAAGTGGAGGAACGAGCCCTTGATGGGCAAGTACGTGCACATCTCGCCTACAGCCAACATCAAGGGGTACACCATGGTCACGGCATAGATCAGGAAGCCAATGAAGAGAGCAAGCGAGCCTGAAGTCATCAAGGGAGTCTTCAAGCCCACATAGAGACCCGTGCCGATGCTCTGGCCAATGATCATCAACGACACGTGCCGCGTCAGCAACTTGCGCTTGGTGGAGCCATATTTATCTGCATCGAAACAATAATCAAAGTCGTCTGCATGTGAAGCAATTAACCTGCGGCTGGGCAGCGCCAACTGCTCCACGTCCACCTTGCACAGCTGCTTTTCCTTAATCGAGTCACTAGACATGATTGAAGGAAAAGGAGAAAATCGCGAGGAAAGAGGGTGAGTGGAAAGGAGGGGGAAGTGCCTTGAAGACCCATGGACTCATGGAAGAGAATGTGTTATATATACAACATGTGCTTAGTGGTTGGAAGGCACTCTGGAAGCGCGGGATGCAAGATAAGCGGCATTGTGCAGGTGGGTGACCACTGGGACGTCATGCCTATCAACGGGGCGAACCGGTCTAATTCCAAAGTCATTTGGGTGGTCAAGTGCAACGCTCGGCTTCATGCACGGTTCTTTGGGAAATGCAACAGGGTCTCTTTGGCAGCATGCGACGGAAGGGGCGTTTTTTCTTGTTCCGAATGATGCGCTTTTCCAATTCAGGGTGCGATTTTCAGCGTTCGGCCCAGCCTCTAAGCCGGTCTCATTTTCCTGGCGGCCAAGGCTCGTGACTACCAAATACCAGGCCTGTGGGTTCCGCTCGTCATTGTCCACTGGTTCGAAAAAAGCTCGATAACAAGATCAATTCATTGGTTTTTATTGATCACCAGTCACTTTTCAGCTATCACTTTCTTTCAAAGAACAAGAGGTTAATCAATTCATTAAAAAAACCCTGATTGTTTATGGAGGTGACTCGGATCTGGATGACTCGGACCGATGAGTCTGTGGTGGAAACCTTTGCCTCAGGATCCGAATTTGGGGTTCAATTTTGGCTTCAAATAATCCTGAGTTAATAATCCTGGCTTGCAGATCCGGGCTTAAGTTAGCCTGATTAAGCTTTTCAGTTGATCCTGGTTTAGCTTTTGTCGTGTGATAAGTGGTTCTAGGGGGTACATGAAACAGGGCTCAAGGACTGAATGGCTGTGGCCAATCAGAGCACGGCTTTGGGTTGGAGACCTGAGTTTGCCAAATCTATTGGTTTCGCATTATTAAAGGCGGGGATTCATTTCCGGAAGACTTTGGCTTCTCGGGAACAACTTCCTTTCGGTTGGAGAGGGTGTCTGTTTTGGTATGCAGAAAGAGGCCTGGAGACGCTTTTTAAGGTGCAATTTTTACGGAGACACAATGAGCATATAGAAGCCTGGACACTTTAGAGTATTATTTTTTTGACCAACGTAATCAAGAAGAATAGGTTAGTCATGAAATTGATTGTACGGGAGTGCACATCATGATATGCAGTTTGTATACAGGAATGCATATATTTCTGTATGTAGCCTTGATTCTTGGATTCTCAGATTTTGGCTGTTTGGGCTTCTTGATGGGTGAATTTTGCTGCTTATAATTACATCACATGTGATACCAGTATTGGGACTTTTAGCGAGACGTTGTGGTGGTTTGGGATTGCGGGGAAGATGACATCCGGGAGCGTATTGTGTGCAGGATCTCGCGCTTAAATGCAGGTCCGGGGTCTTATATCTAGGTCCGACCCATTGATGGCGATGTTTAATCTTACCTCAATAAATAAAAAGTATATGTTTTTAGGCATGCCAAGGCTTTTCCTGCCTGAATCAATTGCCTCCGTTATTGCGGACCCCATTTGGCTTGTGGGGGCCTCTCAAACCGCAGGTCACGTGCGCATTCCGAGGATTCACATTATTGACCAGATATCCCAAGCTAAACTTCTCTTTTCCCTATTATTCAAAGTATATCTTCAGTTCCCAGTAACCACCCACTCTACACTTAAGCATCACTAAAGTGTGGAGTACAACGTCACATATCAACTCTACTCTACTTTACTACAGTCCTTCTACCCCCACCACGAAAGTATCAGTCTCAGTCCCAGTCCCAGTATCAGTAGTAGAGTAGTCGAGTAGTCAGTATCAGTATCAGAAGGGCTAATAGAGTATTCAGTAGTAGTCAGTAGCCAGTAGTAGTCAGTAGCCAGTAGTAGTCAGTAGCCAGTAGTAGTCAGTAGGAAGCCAGTAGAGTGTCAGTATCAGTATCACTAGAACCAGTGAATAGAGTAGTAGCAGTAGTAGTAATAGTACTGGTACTGGTTGGTAGTACTAGGACTGGTTGGTAGTACTAGGACTGGGTAGTTGAAGGTGTTGACATGTGCGATGATTTCAAGGGTCTGTCTGCAGAACGCAGCTGGAACAGTTGTAAGGAGGACCAAAATCCGACAAGGAGTTTCTGGGGATGCAAGGAAGACTTAAGAGTTTCAATGGTTGCATGGGAGACTAGAGAGTTTCACAGGATGCAAGGGTCTGAAATTGGAGATGGAAAGTGCACCTTAAAATGAGGAATTCCCGTTCATATTGGTGGACTTTTATCCTTTCTTCTCCAGGACTGGGCCACTCTCCGTTAACTCTGAAATAGTTTTGTAAGCCAGTTCAGGTGTGAGTGGAGGCAATTCTTTTGCTTCCGCATCTTGCCCAGGTTTGCAGTGACTCAAAAGAATCCACACGTGATAATAATACTGATCCAACTTTAACAAGTCAGATTCGGCATTTCCAAAAGCGTGGGAAATAGTCGGAGCAAATTTTAACTCGGCCATCTCCCAAATAAAAGCAGCAATCGGACACTCGAAATAGGTGTGCTGGATTCTCTCTGATTTAGAGAGTTCTTTTGTCCATGGGTCAGCACATAATGGACATTTTGTGGCGGAATTGCACCTCGTTCCCTAAATGAAACAAATGGAGGTAATCATAGTGATGAGCAGTTTGAAAGGTCTTTTCTTGATTTTCCTCCAGAAGTGACCCCAATCATTCCCTTTCTTCAACGCGGTAATGCTAAGGCTGGTGACAAAGAGACAATGCTGAGGCTGGCGACAAAGAGGCAATGCTATGGCTGGCGACAAAGATCGGGCGCCGGGTCTTATTCTTCTTGATCCGGCTCCGACTGCGATGCTTGATCGTATGCATCGTGATGTTCAGTATACCATTTGCACATCGCTTGGGAACCTTCAACTTCGTCCCTAATAATCAGCTTGGTAAGGTCAAAATAAGACTTCAAGTATTCTCGCTCGTTTGGCAGCAAACCAAGCGGATGGCGCTCTGATTTCCACTCACAACCGAATGTTGGTAGCGAGCGTATTCAGGGATATCCGTGAGGAAACCCCACCATAAAAAGACCTTCTCCTTACGTCCCCCAAGAAGGCTTCTATGATGAGGTTAATTCTTAAGGAAAGAATCGAAGACATTTGGATATTGGCTCTAAATAGGTGAACCTATTTCCATCATCCCTCAAGATAGAAATATTCCCGTCATCCCTCAAGATAGAAATATCCTCGTCATCCCTCAAGATATTAAAGGCTAGACCAGCTCGCAACCCCTCGAACTGCATCTTTATATCTAGAACTCCAAACCCCCTTGTTCCAATCGAGCAGATCTTATCTTCACCAACACCGGAACAGTCCAACACGGAAAAGTCCAAGACTCGAGCCTTGAGCCGATTGATCAACTTCATGTATAGGCAGATGAGAACCCAATAATATAGTATGGAGAACAAGAAGACATTGATGGCATGGGCCGATGAGTGAACCCAAGCCGACGACGTATATTGGTGCTCTGGACCCAAGCAGCTTGTGAATGTCCATATCCCAATCAAGTTGGAGTGGAAGTTCTTGGAGTGGAAGTTCTTGGAGAGGAAGTTCTTGGAGAGAAAAGCCGAGGTCTTTCATGTTAACATCCTCATACTGTTTCTATGGAAATTCCAAAACAGGATGGTCACCAGAAACCGCGTGTATTCTCAAACACAACGAGACAAGGACGAGACAAGGAGTTCTTGATGTTGATTGAGGAATTGAATGCCATGCAGAACTCCTCAAGTGGCTTGCAAAACCCAGGAACCCGCGACCTTTTCGCGCCCAAGAAATATTCAAGTCTACAGCAACCGCATACCTTAACATCAACATACAACCCGAGGAAATGGTCCATTCTAATGCCCGAAAGTACAATAAGATTGTATAAAATGGTTCGATTTCCAAGTCAAAGAATGTGAAAGGTCGTGCCTTTATCCAGTTGATATATGTGCAGTCCTTCTTATAAAAGACATACACTCGTTCCATCATTGGGCCTACGTTCCATCATTGGCCCTACGTTCCATCACTGGCCCTAAATGTACAAATAAATTATGGGCATATATGTCAAAAGAAGAAAAAGAATATTCAGTGCCTAAAAATAAAAAGAAAAGAGAAAAAAAAAAAAAAAAAAAAAAAAAAAACTCCGCCCAAAAAAAAAAAAGAAAAAGTTAAAAAAAAAAAAAATGCAGGGCCTAAAAAAAAAAAAAATTTTAGGCCAAAAAAAAAAAAAAAAAAAAAAAAAAAAAAAAAAAAAAAAGAAGAAGTCTAAACATGAAATGGTTGGACAGAAAAGTATATATGAGTTCTTTTTGGGGGCAAGAGAATAACAAGGGGAGCACTATTAATATGGATATTAATATGGATGTTATTATAGATGTTATTATGAATTTTGGTATGGACGTTATCATGATTTTGGTATGAATGGACGTTACAATGATATTGATTCTTTGATGAAGGTTTACGTGGGGGATTAGTTCATAAAAAATGGGGGAAAAGTATGACTTTAATGAGGTTGGTATAAAGAAATCTACCGTTAATTGTTAGATTTTGATTGGCTATCTACTTTTACGATGCTTTAAAGCAACACAGTTTATTGATCCCAGTTTAACTTCATAGCAGGCCTAGTATCTTGATCTAGAAGATTATTAAAGATAGATCCATAATGGGGTGACTATTCATGTATGCCGAGACCAGTCTATATAAATGAGAAGATTTCTTGGGTGATGAATTGGGATGTGATAATTTCTTATTTAAGAGAAGGAAAGAATCTTTTGAAGTCAGTATATGTTCATTTCTTGGCTTCTTAAACGTCGTCCCCTTTTTCCAGTTGATTTAAATGCAGTCCCTCTTGATTTAAATGCAGTCTCTCTTGATTCATGAACCCAAATCAAAATCCTTTTCAAAATCAACCATTGCAATATACCCCTAAGATTAAACTGTCCATTAAATTATCCTCTGGTGTCTCATACGTTTTACCTTTAACTAAACTTGACTACAGTTTGCTGCATTACTTGTGATATAGTGTTATGTGCAGGATACAGCATAAAAATTTTAGAGCTTTACTTAAATATATGATAGTTTTTTCTGTCTGAATTGGTGATTTTCCAGTCCACTAGTAGATTATTCTGGGAGTGTATATAGAGTAGTCTATAATTCACATTTCTACTAGTTTGTCCTAAGATCAGTCTTGGCTTGGCCCATGTTACTATGTATATCACGTCACTCAAATATAAATGTTTGAGAACAAAGTTTTGATATCAAAGGATTTAAGAGATTTTTGCTTTTAAGGGTGATGTACTTGGAGATGGCACTATACAGGATCTATCTGGTCCTAAGGTTATGAGCACCTGTATTCTGTCTACTCTATTTCTGTCTACTGCCTAATCTGTCTACTGTCTATGTCGGTAAAAATCCTACTCCTACTAGACTCTATCCTGATAGACTATACTTTATCCTGTACTAATCTTGACACTGTATACAGTACTGTATAAACTACCATCATGTTTAACTGCTTTGTTATGACTGGCGTAAAATCCTGCAGATTGCTTGAATAATTTTTTTTTTTTATAGAGAGGTCTATATGCAGAATCCGTTCTGTTGCAGAATTGGGACGGAGAAATTAAAGGGATAAGGAGGGACAGTATTGGCTGCAGTCATAGATTTATTACGTATTAGTGAAGAAAATATTGAGGGAGTAGTTTTGTGATTATCTGCAGTACCATCCTTACATCATAATGGACGCCCCAAAAGTGCAGATGTAACGTGACAAATGAGTCATTGATTTAGGTACAAACTTATTGATAAATATAAAAAAAAAAATAAAGGCTTGGCGGGGATGGTGCCTAGCCGATAACGTATTGTTCATTTCGGGTGTATATGCAGGTGGTGCATGTACTGGCCCACCTTTATTCCTGTAGACAATGTCAATTCATGCAGAAAATAGTCATGTGATTGTTTTATAGATGTTTCAGGTTATTTCAAATTGCTGTATGGTTGTTTCAAATTGTTTTAGGTTGTTTCATATGTTTTCGGTTGTTTTATATGTTTCATGGTTGTATTTACAGCCATTGTTTCTTTCCGCACTTTAATGGCCGAGATGGCCCAAATTAGGGATACTTTAAGTTGGGCTATAAAATCAGTAATTTACAAAATCCCATTTTTTTTTGAAGTCAAGGAGGAATTGGATCCATAGAAATTCATTCTGTGTTTTAATGAATTAATCTGAGCAGTTTAAATGGAGATCCAGAAAGTCACGTGAGAGTCACATGATCATCACATGACTCTCATGTGATTATCAAAAAAATCGGAAAAAAACGTACCAAGTAGTCATATTAACAAATAATCAATCCAATCAAGTAATAAAAATGGTCGAGAAGTAATCTTTAGTATTATCGAAATTTATAATAGAGTCCCTTGGAATATAGCAGTGTTGATCAAAGTATGGACTGAATAATAAAGCCAGTACATCCCTAAAAAAAAAAAAAAAAAGGCATACAAAAAAAGGCATACACCATGAAATACTCATTTAACAATATTTATTTTATTAAAATTTTCTTTTTTATTAAAATTTGAAATATTCTCTTTTATATTTAAAAAAAAAAAAAATTTACTCATATATATATTCTTCACCTCAACTTTTATATTNAATATTTATTTTATTAAAATTTTCTTTTTTATTAAAATTTGAAATATTCTCTTTTATATTTAAAAAAAAAAAAAATTTACTCATATATATATTCTTCACCTCAACTTTTATATTTTTTATGAGCCCATTTTCAAACCATTTTTTCAAGCCATTTTCATACCATTTTTTCAAGCCATTTTCATACCATTTTTTCAAGCCATTTTCATACCATTTTTTCAAGCCATTTTCATACCATTCTCATACCATACATTTTTCAAGCCATTTTCATACCATTCTCATACCATACATTTTTCAAGAGTACTTCTATAAAAAGAAGAATTTTCCAATAATAAAAAAATTAAATCATTCTCTAATTATTTGATTTAATTTAATTTATTTTATTTATGAAAAAAAAAAAAAATCCATTCTCTTTATTTGGGTATAATGATATATATACCTCTTCCTTCAGCATATTTAACATAAAAGCATATTTAGCAATAAATATATATCCATCACTGGCTCAATTCCTAAAGTCCTTACACCATAAAAATTTAAGAATTTAAAAATTTAAGAATTTAAAAAAGAGAGAAATTAAGAAAGAGAGAAATTAAGAAAGAGAGAAATTAAGAAAGAGAGAAATTAAGAAAGAGAGAAATTAAGAAAAAAATAATTTCATTAAGATTTGGGATTTAGAGAATTAAAGTGGATTTAGAGAATTAGAGTGGATAGAGTGGATAGAGTGGATAGAGTGGATAGAGTGGGTACTTGAAGATTTATAAACATGATGAGAAGTTGACCCTTGAAGACCTGCATATAAGGACACACACCCCCCCCCCCCCCCCCCCCCCCCCCCCCCCCCCCCCCCCCCCCCTCCTCTCCCTCCCTCCCTCTCCCTCCCTCCCATAAAAATTAAAGATATTCTAATCTAATCTAATCTTTTATTCTAATCTTTTTAATTTTATTTTACTTTTTTTTAATTTATTTTACTTTACTTTTATTTTATTTTACTTTTTTTTAATTTATTTTACTTTTTTTTAATTTATTTTACTTTTTATTTTTTTTTTGGAGAAAATTTAAAATGAATATCTTTAAATAATTTGAAAGGAGTTTAACAATTCTTGGAGATTTTAGTCCCCAAGTCCTCTTCTCAGTCTCAAAGTCTCAAAGTCTCACAGTCTCAGTCTCAGTCTCAGTCTCAGTCTCAGTCTCAGTCTCACTGCGTCACTCTCACTATTAGGCATTCTACGAACACTAGAATTGAATACTTATTGTCAATGGATTTTACTAACAAGACTTAAATTAAGCACGAAACTCAAAATGGATAGTTTTAAAGTTTCCTTAAATACTAGGCGTTAAGGATTAGGCAAATGGAAGCAAAGGATTTGCCCGCGCCATTGGGAATTCCATATAATCCTTATATGGAATTACTTATATGGAATTACTTATATGGAATTACTTATATGGAATTACTTATATGGAATTACTTATATGGAATTACTTATATGGAATTACTTATATGGAATTACTTATATGGAATTACTTATATGGAATTCTATCAGACAAATGGAATTCTATCAGATAAATGGAAATTATACGATCCATTAGCGATTGTCGGCTGTTTTAGGAAAGTCCTGAAAGGGGTTACCCGAAGCAGTAGAAAAGTATATAAGAACTGGCAGGTTCGCTTGATTAGATGAATCCCCCCAGGGATCCTTTTAAGGTGTATTATAGTATTCAAATATATATAACTGATATAACTATGTATATAAATCCCAGTATCCTGGTCCAGTTCTAATACTCACTGCGTCACTATATAATCCATAGTCTTCAGAGCACCATCCCAAAATGGCAATACAATAATAACCATATATATATATATATATATATA
>NLAD01000765.1:0-240511 GCA_002370245.1 Metschnikowia sp. 04-226.1
CCCCCCCCAAAAAGCAAAATGCCCGACAAGTATTCGATCATCTTGCCTACATACAATGAGAGGAAGAACTTGCCCATCCTCATCTACTTGTTGGACAAGACCTTCAAGCAGGCCAGCTTGGACTGGGAGGTGATCATCGTGGACGACAACTCGCCAGATGGCACTCAGGAAGTGGCCAAGAAATTGATTGACATTTTCGGCGCTGAACATATCCAGTTAAGAGCTAGAGCAGGCAAACTCGGCTTGGGCACTGCTTATGTGCACGGATTGCAATATGTCACTGGTAACTTTGTTATTATAATGGATGCAGACTTCTCCCACCACCCTGAAGCCATTCCTCAATTCATCAAGAAACAGAAAGAAGGCAATTTCGATATTGTGACGGGAACTCGTTATGCCGGAGACGGAGGCGTGTTTGGATGGGACTTGAAGAGAAAGTTGGTGTCCAGAGGAGCCAATTTCTTGGCTGCCACTGTGTTGAGGCCAAACGTGTCGGACTTGACTGGCTCGTTCCGGTTGTACAAGAAGGACGTGTTGAGCAAGGTGATCAGCGAGACCAAGTCCAAGGGATACGTGTTCCAGATGGAGATGATGGTGAGAGCCAAGGCCTTAGGCTTCACTGTTGGAGAGGTGCCCATCAACTTTGTTGACAGATTGTATGGAGAGTCCAAGTTGGGAGGCGACGAGATAGTGCAGTACTTGAAGGGTGTGTGGAACTTGTTCACCAGTGTTTAGATGGTGCAGGGTAGGATCAGAGCAAGGGCTTGGTTCACATATATTCGGAGACATGTGGAGACAAATAGTCTTCAAGCTCACGGTAACGACGATTCATTATAACTCCTATAATCTATTTACAGTAGAATACTTACGCCTTAATATTTCTATTTAGTATTTTCTATTTCCTATTCTATGGGTATACATATGTATATGGGCCGGGCCAAAAACCCAGACACCAGGGCCTTGCTCACCAAATCTCACTCCACTGTACTCCCATCATCACCAAATGCCCAAGGACACATACTTAAAAAAAGTGCTAGGAGCAGACCGGTTCCGCAAAATCTCCTCCAGCAAAGTGCTCATGGTCGGTGCAGGAGGCATCGGTTGTGAGCTCTTGAAGGACTTGCTCTTGTCTGGTTTTGGGGAAGTTCACATTGTGGATCTAGACACCATCACGCTCTCCAACTTGAACCGGCAGTTTCTCTTCCGCCAAAAAGACATTGGCAAACTGAAGTCCATGACCGTGTGTACCTCCGTGGCCAACTTCAACTATTTCGGTGCCAATTTGCATCCACACCATGGCAATGTTATGGACCTGACGCTCTTCCCCATTGAATGGTGGGCCCAGTTTGATTTCATTTTCAATGCTTTGGATAACTTGGAGGCAAGGAGGTATGTCAATTCCGTGGCGTTGTTTCTCCGGAAACCTTTGATGGAGTCCGGAACCACGGGCTTCGATGGCCAGATCCAGCCCATCTATCCATATGCCACTGAGTGCTTCGAGTGCCAGCCAAAAGCCACCCCCACGGTATATCCTGTATGCACCATCCGATCCACTCCGTCTCAGCCCGTGCACTGCATTGTGTGGGCCAAGGAGTTCTTGTTCAACCATATCTTCAATTCGTCCACGGAGAAGGAAGTCAATGCAGCAGACCTCTCCAAGGAAACAAACGACCCTAAGGAAATCCAGCGCATTTTACTGGAAGCAAACGAGTTGCTGTCTTTGAAAAAGATGATCAGCGATGACGACTTTCCCACCAAGCTCGCCAGCAAACTCTTCAATGAGGATATCTTGAAAGCTTTGGAGCTTGAAAGCCTTTGGAAGACTCGAGAAAAGCCGCAGCCTTTGGATGTGGGTAGCTTGTCAGGCGAGGTAGAGGAGTTGCTTCGGGATGAGAAGAATGAGTCCATTCTTAGGCTAGAGACCAAGTCTTGGTCTTTGCAGGAGAACTTGTATGTGTTGTACAAGTCTACCAAGGCCATTCAACAGAGACTTCAAAAGGAAAAAGATATTGAGTTTGACAAGGATGACGAAGATACGTTAAATTTCGTGGCAGCTGCAGCAAACTTAAGGTCCAACAACTTCCACATTGAGCTCAAGACCAAATTTGACATCAAACAAATTGCTGGTAATATCATCCCTGCAATTGCAACTACAAACGCAATCATCAGTGGGCTCTCCAATTTAGCCTCTCTCAATTACTGGCTGAAAGACTTTTCCCCCATGAAGTCAAAGTCTTCTTTTCTCAGTAATAAAGAGAACAAGAGAGCCATTTCGGTTCTCCCCGAGAAACCGAACCCCAAGTGTGCGAGTTGCGGAATGGGCAGTAAAGGCATTATGTCATTATCAACTACTGATTTGGAAATGACTCTCCAAGATTTGCTCAAAGCCGTGAGGGATGCTTACTCGTTCAACGATGTTTCGGTGATTTTGGGGAAAAACAAGTTGATCCATGACTTTGATTTCGACGATAACCTTGAAAAGAAACTCAAGGACATTTCAGGTTTTGTCAGCAACCAAACACTACTGTTCCAGGATGAAGACGACGAGTTGGAGAACTTGGAGCTTCTAATGACGATTGGAGACAAGCTCGAGTTTAGGCTACCTGCAATCAAAGTGGGACCAAAAATTGTCCACGCCCAAGAAGACAAAGCAGATGCAGATGTCACAATGACCGAGAACGTCGACACAGAGGAGCCGATTCTTATCGACGATGCGGAAGAACCTCCTGCCAAAAGAAGAAGGACAGAAGCCGTTTAGCTGCGGGGAACGCATTCATTCGTTAAACGTCAAGTGCAGCCATCATATCTATTGGTGATGGGACACGGGTGACCATTTCCATAGTTGTGTATTATGTAACAATACTAGTTATAGGCCAGAGAAGCTACGGTATTTGTATAATTATATAGTTATTGTGGAATTGATGGTCAAGATAGGAAATAACAAGTAGCCGGGATCGCCTGCACAGGCCGCACCCGTACACCGCGAACAACGGATACATAAGCGGTGGAACAAACCCCAAGGTTAATCCCCTTTTTCATACCACATCATGTCCTGGAACGCATACACAGACAGCCTTACTGCCACTGGCAAGATTAATAAAGCCGCCATCTACTCTGCCGCTGGTGACTCTCTTTGGGCCGAGTCCGGAGGTTTCCAAATTGCCCAACAGGAAATCACCAATATTGCTCAAGGCTATGCTGATGCATCCAACTTGCAAGCGCACGGTTTGCACGTTGAAGGCCAAAAGTACTTCTTGTTGAAGGCTGACGAGCGGTCTATCTACGGTAAGCAAGACGACCACGGAGTCATTGCTGTCAAGACCAAGCAAGCTGTTCTTGTTGCCCACTACCCATCCGGAGTGCAGGCACAAGAGGCCACTGCCGTTGTTGAGAAGTTAGCCGACTACTTGATCAGTCTGGGCTATTGAGCGGTCTTGCATGGAATAGACGCATGCTCAGATAGACTGGGCTTGTTTATACTGAATCTAGGTATACCCTGCAAAACGTAGCATTAAGTAAGCAAACTAGAAATGGGCTTAAGAGTTAAAAGACAAATTCATTACTGGAGTTAGATGCAATTGAATTAAAAAATGAAATTGAATCAGATAGAATTGTATTAGTCGATTACAATTGATGGAATTGGTCAGGGTAGAGTGACGTAGACGGTTTACTGCGTGTACGCACTGGTTCAATAACCGAGGTATGGAAGCTTCTGGACAAATCGTGCCACTTTCAATTTCCCTGGCCATAGCGGCAATAAAGTCAATGCAGCCGAAAACCCCTGCAAATTGCCCCACTCGAACCCAAATTTTACCCCACAATTGAAAGCCTCATACGTCGATCAAACCAATGCTCCGATCTGAAACATGGTGTACGGGTTTCGGAGCGGCTCAGACCACGACAGGCACGAGAGAAATGAACGGGAACGAAAGGAGCGAAGCCGAGAAAGGTCGTGTGCATACCAAGATACCCTCTTTCATCACGTGATGCACATTTGCTATTTCTTAGCTGTAATTGGCCAGAATCCGATCCTCGCGCACCAGAAACATTCAGAGACTTCCTCAGGTACTCTCTTCAACTCCCATCCTGAACAAAATGTACAGAGTCACCGCTCGTTCTGCTAGTGCAAGTTTCAAGCGATTCTATGCCTCGGGCAAGTCGCAAGGCTCGCCAGCCCCCATCCAGAGCGAAATCGACGTCACCAAAGTTTTCGGTGTAGCCTTGCTTGCGGGTGTCTCGTTGTACTTCTACAGAAGCAAGCAAGAGCCAGTCATAAAAACAGCCGTCTACAACCACGAGGACGAGCGTGTCCAATTAAGAAACGAAGCATATCTCAAGAAGTACAAGACGTCGTTCATAAAGTCCTTCATTGCTGACAAGGGAGGCATTGGACAGAAGCAATACAGAAGAGAGGTGATGGGAGCCATTCCACAAAACTTGATTCCTACCCATTCTTCTGTGGGCAACCAGTTTGGTGCAGGTATCAAAACCGACAAGTTGGGCCCAAGAAGGGAGAGAATCAGATACTTTGCTCCATTGGAGAACTAATTGAATTACATCGTGGGATACATACTTGACAGGTCATTACAAAGTATGTGGGAGAGCGACGAGCGACGAGCGACGAGCGACGAGCGACTAGAAAACGAGCAGCGGGGCGTGCTGCCAAGGAGGAATTTTCATTCATCGTAAACGAGTGGCGGCCGGGTTTCTTTTACACCTAAGGTGTACATTTGCATTCATCATACAGACACTCGGCCGTAACTTGTTACATACATCCAAGAAAGGAATTTAAGCTTGAACGTAGATGTTAAAAAGGGCATGTCCAAGATTTGTCTCGTTAGTAAGGTTGGTGGTGATCTGATATTAGAGTCTTATTCTGGTATTAGAGTCTCATTCTTGATATTAGTATTGGTAGTAGTTCCTGGATTCTTGATACGCACTGAGAACTCGTTCGCACCGTTGACCACTTGAAACACCAAATGACCAAAATCGAGTGGAACGTTATTGTATACGACAAGCCAGGAACTGATCGAACCGAGGTTCGTCCCAAGCATGTGGCTGCCATTCCCGAATCAGTCAACTCGGGAATCGTCACCTCCGTTGGTGCCCTCTTCAAGGACGAAACCAAGACCTCGTTCGCCGGCTCGACTCTCCAACTCATGGCCGAGTCCAAGGAGGAGATATTGGAATTCTTGAAGAAGGACATTTACTACACTAGCGGAATCTGGGACTTGGACACGGTGATCGCTCACCCCGTGGGTGTGGCTGCCAGAGTCGGAAAGGCCATGCCAGGAGTCAACAAGATTTGAGGATGCAACAGAAATGGTCCAACAAGTTGGGTGTTGACCTGAACCCAAGAATCAATGCAACGTAACTATTACAGAGACGAATGGTACTTGCTAATTGCCAAGAATATCAGTATGCCCAAGGAGAATAACAATGCTTGAACAATAGTCTGCACAGAACAATGTACTCAGTACCACCATCCGATTTAACCTCTCTTCTGTATGTGGGAATACAGACAATGAGGTTCGGAATAAAGACATGTAGTTCGAAATAAAGAAATGCAGCTCGGAAAGATGGCATGTATTTTTAATACTGACGTTTAGTTTGCAATAGAAACAATGCAGCTAGTCGTTATAGACCACCGGAATAACTCTGTGTATGTGCACACCCCAGCAGTACTGAATGGTTATTATGAAAGTAGACTATTCTGTCCACCACCTGTATATGAATATCATCAACGGTGTATAATATTAAACAATCTAGTAATTTCAAATGTAGGTGTTATTATTGAGGTTATAGGATATGAGTAAGAGTATTTATACTGTATTCAAAATACGCACGTCTGCCAATTGTATAGGAACTGTTATGAACCCAAAAAAATATGAATCAGCTCATAAAATACATTATGATTAAATTGATAGTAAATATACTAGATCTAGATCCGCCCAAGTTAAAATGTAAAAGGCCATCTCCTATGCATTACTATATTTTGGGAATCTGGTGGAGCAGGTACAAGTGCAGGCCGCACAGGACGGGTTCCATGGATAGCCGCACCATACTACCGTGCTGCACCAAACGCGGCTCCATCTCATTCAAATTCAAAGGCTCTTAGTTATTTATACAGAGTCAAGTTAAGTGTTGCTTTCATATGAACCATTTCCAACTTACAGAGCATAGTGTCGATATATATGAATAGATATATATGAATAGATATATATATATGAATAATCAAGCTTTGTTAATTTACCGCTGTGCATAGAGATAATCTATAGCAGTGAATATCCGAACCAGCCAAGAGAAGTGACTGGAAAGCAATACGTTGGAGTTTGATCGAATGCAATGGAAACATTTAGACTACTCAAAGGAACTCGTGAGTGGAAATGATCTTTCATGGTTGTGGTATGACTTGAAGAGTATATGGTCGACTTGGCTCAATCTACCCCTGTTCTCAGATGTTTTTGATGTTTTTGAGGCTTTCGATAATGTTTTAAGAAGGCTAGAAATTTGATCCAGAACGTGAAGAGGCCATTGAATCTTTATATTTGAGATTCCGAATTATGTTACAGAGCACCTAAGACGTGCAAGAGAAAGTCCTAAGAATCCTTGACTATCAAACGGAGTAAATTTCATAGGGTTAGAGGAAAGATCTTATGTTATGATAGTTAGGAGGACTGAAGAGGACATTATTGGAATTGTTGGTTGACCTGATGCTTTATTGGATTTTCATCCAGTACTCCTTTCCCTGTTAAATGCACCGGAGACACATCTCAAATCTTTTCAATGATACATAAATTATGGAATATGCTGCTCGAGGAGATAACTTTAGCCACATTTGGCTAAGTTTAAAACAGCGTATTTCATCTTTTCCACTGATATTAATGCACGACCTTCTGTCTATTCTTATCGGTTTCTTGAACACCATTTTCTTCTCGAAAAAGCAGTGACAGAACCCAAATGACCCTCTTGTTTACACAAGCTACTATATAAAAATCAATAAATTCAATATGTATTAACCAGAAATAAGACTTAGTTCTCTTATCTAAACATAGCTATTCGAAACAGTCAGCACAAGGCTGACTGCTGAGTCCTGCTTAAGCAATGACACAGGCTGGAGACCATCCGTACTTGGTCTTGAGAGTCCAGAAGTTGTCCTTTGGAGCAGAGGTGGATTTCTTAGAGGATTGTTGAGGAGCAGCCATTATAATTGTTGAGTGATGATGAAAAAAAGTAAGAGAGGATATTCAGCCATCTTAAATACTTTTCATTTCATCTTTCAATGTACCTCGATGCAGGTTCGGCCGCCAGACCTCCAAAGATGATTTTTCATGGGTGCGTCTGAAGAGTTTTAGACATTTGCCTAATTGGGCGAGCACAATGGCCCGAGTCAGGGCCGAAGGGGAGGTTTATGCAATGCATTAAAGATAACGTCTTAATTTCCAAGAAAATCTATTCATTGAGCCGTAGCTATTAACAATTAATTAAGCTTACTGTAGTTTACACTCACACTCTGCATTGAGGTACACAACATGTATACTTCACCATATCGCACCACTCTCTAGGCCATTAGTAAGACCAAATCATGTCATGGAAAAATGACATAATGTGGAAAATGGCATATACTTTGGAGTCTGCTTGATTGATCAATTGATTGTAGGTTCAAAAAAAACTAGCTCGAAAACTTGTGCCCTCTTTGAAAGCACTAGATAATTCTCTGAAGAAAAAGACTCTAGGCTGACCAGATCGTCTCTGAAAATAGTGATCATCACCTCCTTTATACTGTTCTGCTCTACATCGGTAGACATGACACTTAAACCATTAACTCTTGTATTAAAATTTGTGTCTGTAATTTGGCTACACCATGCTTCTTCAAAAAGATAAAAGCACTCAAATAATCCATCGCGCAAGCTGAGTTGCCAACACCTTTTGAATTTCACCAGTCTGCTAAATGATGGATTGTCACTACAGATAAATTGATGACCAGATTGATTATCCTGGATGGTTTTTTTTTCTAACACAAAAGTCGATACTGCAAAGGATAAAAAAAATGAAAACCATGGCCAGTTTATCCGGTGAAGCTATCTTAAGATTCCTTGAACGTGGTAATCGCTGCTTATTCTTTAATGAGACATGTGTCTTCGGTGTATGGACTAGAATACGGTCTTAATACTTGATGCTTGTTGCATGGTCATTTACATGGCATTTATTTGAACTTAACTGTATAAGTCGTCATCCTCTGCTTCGTTGGCGAATGCAGCGCCGCCGCTAGCTCCTTCAGAGTTCGAGTTTTCAGAGAATCTGAAGTTTGTGAACTGACCTCTAGAGGCTTGTAGTTGTTGAGCATAGGCTTCATAACGACGCAAGTCGGAATCAGAGACAGAACGCTTGGCAGTCTTCATGGCCTCCTCAAAGTGAGCTCTGGTAATGTATGGAACTGGATCTTCCTCCTCTTCTTCCTCTGGCTTCGACTTGTCGGTCTCGGTCATTTCAACGTCGCCTTCTTCCTTAACTGAAGTTTCCTTCTTCTTTGAGACCTTGATTTGGGCTTCAATAGAATCCTTGATAGCAAACTTAGCAGCTCTTTGCACAATGTATGACAAATCGGCACCAGTGAAGCCAGAGGTGATCTTGGCAATTTCTCCCAAGTCCATGCCTGGCTCCAATGGAGTGTTTCTCAACTGTGCTTCCAAGATAGACATTCTAGCAACCTCATCTGGCAATGGAACGTAAATCAACTGATCCAATCTTCCGGGTCTTAACAATGCAGGATCAATTTGATCTGGTCTGTTGGTTGCACCAATGACGAAAACATTCTTCTTGGCATTCATACCATCCATCTCGGTCAACAACTGGTTGACAACTCTGTCGGAGGCGCCACCAGCATCACCGTTAGAGCCACCTCTAGCTTTAGCAATAGAATCCAACTCATCCAAGAAGACAACAGTTGGAGCTGCAGCTCTAGCTTTGTCGAAAATGTCACGAATGTTAGACTCCGACTCACCGTACCACATGCTCAATAATTCAGGACCCTTGACGGAAATGAAGTTAGCAGACACCTCAGTGGCAACAGCCTTTGCCAACAAAGTCTTACCAGTACCTGGAGGACCGTAGAACAAGACACCCTTCGATGCAGCCAAGCCAAACTTTTGGTATTGGTCTGGGTGCAAAACAGGATATTCGACGGTTTCCTTCAATTCGTTCTTGATGCCGTCCAATCCACCAATGTCATCCCAAGTGACGTTGACATTCTCAACAACAGTCTCACGCAATGCGGATGGGTTGGAGTTGCCCAAAGCGAATCTGAAGTTCTCCATGGTAACACCCAAAGAATCCAAGATCTCAGCATCGATGGTTTCTTCTTCCAAATCAATAAGATCCATCTTTTCACGGATCTGTTGCATGGCGGCTTCTGAACACAAAGAAGCAACATCGGCACCAACGAAACCATGGGTTTCCGATGCAATGGCTTCCAAATCAACATCATCACTCAATTTCATGTTCTTGGTGTGAATCTTAATAATTTCCAACCGACCTGCAGCATCCGGAACACCAATGTCAACCTCTCTGTCAAATCTACCAAATCTTCTCAAAGCAGGATCAATAGAGTTTGGTCTGTTAGTAGCAGCAATAACCACAACATTGGATCTTGCCTTCATACCGTCCATTAAAGTTAATAATTGGGAAACAACTCTTCTTTCAACTTCACCATTAGTCTTGTCTCTCTTAGGAGCAATAGAGTCGATCTCATCAATGAAAATGATGGATGGGGAGTTCTTTTCGGCCTCCTCGAAAGCCTTTCTCAAGTTGGATTCGGATTCACCTGCCATCTTAGACATAATTTCTGGACCATTGATCAAGAAAAAGAAAGCACCGGTCTCGTTGGCGACTGCTCTGGCCATGATGGTCTTACCGGTACCAGGAGGACCGTACATCAAGATACCCTTTGGAGGCTTGATACCAATAGACTTGAACAATTGAGGGTGTCTTAAAGGCAATTCGACCAATTCTCTGATTTGAGCCATTTGCTTCTTGCATCCACCAATGTCGTCGTAACCGACCTCGTTCAAGTTATTCTCTTCATCTTCACGGTTGATTGGTTCACCTTCACAGTGAATGATGGTATCTTGAGCAACAATAGCAGACTCCTCAGGGTCAAGATCCACAACCTTGAACTCAACTTGTCTCATACCACCTCTCACAGTGAAAAGATCACCTTTGCGCACAGGTCTGTAGGTTTCAACAAAGTATGGCTTCAAGTAAACATCGAACAAAGAGCCGGTAATACCTTCGACGGTATCGGAAATAGGCAAGACCGAGATTCTCTTTGCGTATTTGATGTCAGGACATGGGTGAATGGTGACAATATCACTCAACCTGACTCTCAAGTTGTTACGGACGCATCTGTTGATACGAACCACGCCATCCTCCACTTCTTCATCAGACAAAGCAACCAAGACGGTATCCTTTCTCTTCTTTCCCTTGACCAACACAGTGTCACCCCTGAACAATTCCAAGAGTTCCATTGTAGCGGGGGACATGGTGATGACGGAATTGTCGTCGTTAGTGGCGTCGTCCACAATCAAAGCATTGTCCTTCTTTTTTCTTCTCAAGATGGCAGTGGCGGTTTTATCTTCCTTGTTTTCGCGGCCAGAGGCATCCAATAAAGGCTTCTTGTCTTCGGACATGGTGGGTAAATACAATTGCCTGTAGGGTGAGAGAAAACGAGTTGCCACTATCTTAAATGGGTGCACACCGGGCGGCGGCCGCGCGGTGTACGGGTGCACCACGTGGAAGTGAGTAGAACGTATCAGAAGTTGGCCGGATCGCAATCGCACAGCGTTGCGTCATGGCCTGGGGAAGGGAGCCCTCACTGCGCATATTCTCATGATTCACCGTAGTCTCTATCCAGTGCATTTTCTCACTCTCACTCATGCTCCCTCATTTCTCTCACCCCACACTTCTCACACACTTCTGATTCTCACTCCTACTTCTACTCCTAACGCCCACACTTGTATTCTACCCTCCTACAGAAGCTTAAAACATCCACCATGTCCAGCCACGCCTCCTGTGTTTTCTGCAAAATCATCAAGGGCGAGATCCCCTCATTCAAATTGATCGAGACAAAGCATTCGTACTCGTTCTTGGACATCCAGCCCACTGCGGAGGCCCACTGCATGGTGATCCCCAAGTACCACGGAGCCAAGTTGCATAACATTCCCGACGAGTACCTTGCCGACTTGTTGCCCACGGTGAAGAAATTGACCAAAGTGTTGAAGCTTGATGTCAACGATACTCCCGAAGGAGAGGGTTACAATGTTTTACAAAACAACGGTCGCATTGCCCATCAGGTGGTGGACCATGTACACTTCCACTTGATTCCGAAGAGAGACACGGAATCCGGCCTTGGAGTAGGCTGGCCGGCCCAGGAGACTGACTTTGACAAATTGGGCAAGCTCCACCAATCGTTGAAGGCAGACTTGGAGAAGTTGTAGGCTGTATAGTATGCATGGGAAGATACGAAGCTATAATATGGAGAAAAGATCAGAATCAATAGTAAATAGTATTAAATACTACTAATCTTTTGAATGACAAAAATACTTTAAAAACATCCTAAATTAGAACCATTAAATACTTTCTCTTTGTTTGCTACAATGGTTGACTATAATAAGATTATGGTGGGTCCTGCACATACCCTCACGCCTTGATCAAGTCTCACTCTTAACACTCTAACACACCAACCATGTCCCAGGCCGAATCCGACTTTCGAACTCAATTTGGCAGCTGGACTTCCAGATTCAATAACCAGAATACCTCGGCCACCGCTTCCTTTCTGGACTGGTCCGATTATGTCCGTTCAGGTGCTAACAACTTATATGACTCGTTGCCTACGTATAACACCAGCACATCAGCTTCACAGGAACCGTCGTGGTTTCAGTTAAGCCGGTTTGAAAGAATCGTGGGCTTTGGTGCGTGTTTGGGAGCATCGATCCTATGCTTTTTGTTGGGGGTGTTCATGTTTCCTGTGCTTGCATTGAAACCCACCAAGTTTGCATTCTTATGGCTGATGGGATCGCTTTTGTTTGTCGTGTCGTTTGGGATTCTTCAAGGTCCTAATGCTTATATTAAACATATCACTAGCCCCGGCCGGATTTTGTTTTCTGCGGTCTTTTTCGGATCCATCTTGACCACGATGTACTGCGCTGCCATCCTCAAGTCCACCATACTTACCATCTTCTCCAGTATCATCGAGATCTTTGCCATCTTGTATTATGCATTTAGTTACTTTCCTTTTGGAACGGCAACCGTCACGTGGTTCACCAGCTATGTCGTGGGCTATGTTGGCGGAATCTTCTCGGCCCTTTTTTGATTTAATACCTTTCCCCCCATCACTAATAGACACCCATCATCGGTTCACGTACACCTGTAATTCGAAATCTTCTTCGAGCTCGGTATCGCCCACAACAGAGTCTAGATCGAGCTCTTCATCATCGAATAGAAGCTTGCAGCTCTCCACCTTGGCGTCCTTGATGCCTTTGACCTGGAGATAGTGCTTGAGCAAGCTTCTGATCTTGGAGGTGGGGCCCACCTCGGCCTCCACCCGCTTATTGTCCTTTCCCTTGAGACCAATGATAAAGTATTTGTCCTTGGGTGCTTCCTTAATCTTCTCCTCTTCACTATCCAGGAGACTGTATATTGTGGGCAGGTCGTTCTCCGTGACCAGATCATCGGCATTACCTGGAGTCTTAGCAAATTCTTCGTAGAGCTTATCAAATGAATTGAGATGCTCCCGGGGAATATACAAGCATGTGATCTTGGACACCTCTCCTCTCTTGGGAGGTATTCGGAGCGTACTGGGCTTGAATATGGGCTTTAGCTCTGACTTGCCTTCAATCCAAACCAACACTCCGTGGCTCCAGTAATCCTTGACCCCATGATCTCGTAGCGTGTCATGCTGTAGAATACTGAGAAGCGCCTCAAATGTGGTGTTTCCATTGATCTGCCTGATGTACTCAAGCGGAAAACCTAGCTTGGAGATGATTTTCACATCGTAGAGCCGACTAGACTCGTCACTAGTATCTTCACGTGACCGGGTCACATTCTGGAAGAAAGACCGTAGATCGGAGTCCTCCTCCTCTTCTTCTGGGATGGTATTGGGGCCATTCTCCAATACATCCTCAACATTAACATCAGTATCCTCATCACTAAGCTCAACGGTCTCGATATTGGCATCAGTCTTAGGTCCCCCTTGTTTCATATTTGTTTCAGTCTCTTCTTCCCCTTGTTTCGTTTCTTGCCCCTGTTTCATCCCTTCAACTTGTGTGTCTGGAACCGAGTCATGTGATGCCATATCACTCGGCAATGGGTCAGAAAATGTCTCTGAGGCAGTAAAGTACGACGGGATTCTGTCGTCCGAACTCGGAGTCCTGGATGCTTTGATGGCCGTGGCTTCCATTTGACTCACAATTGAAGCGTCGGATGTTTTGTCTGTAGCTGCTTGAGATGTCTCCATAGTAACAGGGGGAGGAGCATTCTTTATCTTTGGCTTTTTTGATTTCTTCATGACAAAAAAATCATCATCATCCAAAAAAGATGACTTCTTCTTTTTGGCCTTCACAGGCAGCACCGGCTCTTGCATGTGGAGTGGGGAAGGAGCTCCAGTGGGTCTAATGAAGAAGTTGTAGGGTGAGGTCCTGTCTATACAAACATGTGCGCACTCAATTGTTGATGTGCAACAAGGAGCCAACTACACAACAAACTACACAACAAACTACACCACCACCAAGAGACTGCCCTGGCCACCAATGTCGGAAGCCACCAAACTCACGCTACAGGCCAGCTTGCCTCGGACTCGAGATTTGAGTTTCGTGGGGCGGTTTCACCACAATTTCGGCTTTGAAGACAGGCTCTTCGAGTACCTTTTGGAGCAGAAGGAGATGTGGGGCGAAAGACTTTTTTATATGAACGAGAAGCAGTTTGCAAAATGGGTTGATTCTGGAAAGCAGCAGATCCGGAAAATCCCCTCGATAGACCAGGACAAGGCTTTTCCCCCGTTAATGGGCCATGCCATTCTGCAGGACGTCTTCCAGGCTGCTTTTGGTCCCCACAACCCCATTGAGTTGGATATTTCTAAAGGGGGCAAGAGTATTCACCACTCTATCAAGGAAGGCGAGTCAGTATCGTTGAAGAATTCTGTTGATCGGAATGGACTTGCCATTAATATTGGAGGGTGTATTACGTCGATGAAATGGCTCCATTACTCGTCCACGTCGTATCTTGCTGTGTCCATTATTGAACACGGAGGAAACCTTGCTGACCTCGTTGCGGATCAGGAGTTGAGTGTTTTTGCAGCATTATCCAAATTAGACCGCAAGTTGAAGAGTGCCATCCAGTTATGGCGCTATGACGTGAAGAATACTCAGCTAGTGCTCTCGCAAGTACTAGATACCACGAAGTTTGGAGCCACTGCACGCATTAGCTGGCTCCCTGCCCAATTTTCAAATAGTTCTTTGGGAGTTCTATCAGGGGTTTTTACGGATGGAAAGCTCCACTTCTTTCTGATCGGCGCAGGACAGGGCTCCGAACCATCTTATTTCCAAGTGGACAAGCCTTCATTTTCCGTTCATATGATGGATGAAAGATCTGAAGGTAAGCTTATTCTCCCCATCACTGCATATGACTACGTGGATTACGATCGTGTTATTGTTGGAACTGTTGATGGTTCAGTGGCCGAGTACCAACTCCCGTTCGAAAGCCAGGATCATGGCCAGGATCCATCCATACCTTCTTTCCTCTTCCATGCAGCAGACTCCATGGTGACCTCGGTGTGTGTGGCCATTGTGGGAGCTTCAAAAGTCCTTCTTATAAATACGGCCACCACCCAGTCGTTTGCCCTCCAATACGACCAGCTAAGACAAAGCCGAGTCGAGACTGGCTTCAGTGTGTCCACGCTAAACCCACTCTATCACCGTGGATACAGAATATTTATTTACCCCGAAAGCGCAGAGAGCATAGGGTATACTTTCGTGCGGCATCCCAACCAGAAGCACAGTCTTCTATTGAAAACGGAGTTGATCTCCACGTTTCATATCAGTGAGTACTTGAACCACCCCTTTGCCGTTATGGGAAACGCATGTGGAGATTTGTTTGTTATGAACATCGGGCGTAAGATCTTTGGCGTACCAAAGGCTCACAACAAGCTAGTGGTGCCCTTGAAGATATGGTCGTTGCACAAAAATGAGGATTCTGGCTTCACGCTATATGGAGACTACATTCCCGTGGCTCCCGATAGAAACGATGTCATGTATACATTTACGCCGCCTGAAGTGGTAATCTCTGCGTCTGCATGGAACGAGAACCTAGACGGGTGCTCTACATTTGCATTTGGCACGTATACAGGATTACTAGTGTTGGAAAGGCTAGACCCCGGGCTTATATAAGCAAAAAGGCGGTCTTCGTCGTGGGCCTAATATATGGGCATCGTGGGATCGATGTCCATCGCCCACTTGTTGATTCCGCCAATCACATCATGGACGTTCTTGAACCCCAAACCTTGGAGCTTCCGGGTTGCAAACCTGGAGTCGTTTCCATAGCGGCACATCACTATAAGCTCGTCTTTTTCCTTATCGAAGCCTTTTGGCAAATGCTGGTCGATGGAGTCCGACTTTGAGAGTCGCATCCACGCGATATTAATCGAATGTGGGAACAGCACTATTTCATACTGATCCTCAGGCCGGACGTCCAACACTAAAGGGAGACTCCCATCAAGTTGTTTCTGCCTCAATTGATTTACAGATAGTCTGGAAGCAGCAGCGATGACCTCATAGTCGATAGCACCGCAGAAGTCCGCATAGTTCACGGCATGCGATTCTATGAGTTGCCTGGAGATGGTTCTATTTTCACTGCAAACACAGCAATTGGGTTGTCTGTTTCTCATCTTGAACCTCCTCATGGTCTGATCGGGGAACGCACAGTACATGGAAAGAAACGGCGTGAAGTGTTTGTAGTAGCCAATCAACACCTTGATGGTTTCAGTAGCCAACGCGATGCCCGTGAGTCCAATGGCAGGACCAAGCACACCAGCATCGCCGCATGTCGATACAGACTCAGGCTTGGGTGCCTGCGGATAGAAACACCGGTAGCATGGGCCCTTATTGGCGTAGTTGAGGATAGTGAACTGGCCATCGGACTTGACCCCAGAACCACTCACGATGGTCTTTCCCAAAAGCACACACACATCGTTTATAAGGTACCTGGTGGCAGGGGAATCGGTGCAGTCCACCACCAAGTCATATGGAGCAATGGCATCAAAGGCATTGTCATTGGCTAGACGGATGGGGTGCGTGGAGATGACCACATTGGGGTTCAACACCGAGAGGTACTTTTTGGCCGAGTCACACTTGAGCATTCCCACGGACTCCGTTGTGTGAAGCACTTGTCGATGAAGGTTGCTTTGGTCCACCACATCGTTATCTAGAATACCTATGTGGCCTATACCTGCGCCGCACAAGTATAGTAGAGTAGGGCATCCCAAGCCACCGGCACCAATGACTAGAATCTTGGACTTTTTGAGTTGAATTTGGGATTGCAAAGACCCGAAGCCAGGCACGATCATCTGGCGGCCATACCGTCTATACTCTTCTAGAGACAAGGTGTTATGTGGAGACAATGTCTGTTGTGATGATTCAAGGGTGTGTGAGGGGAAGTCTTGGTGAACATGTCCAGGGCCCGTGACTTGGGTTCTCAAGCATTCAGTTTCTGCTGTGAGTCTTTTATTTTCTGCTTTGAGCCTTTCATTTTCCACTTGAAGGTGATGGAGCTGGCGTTGAAGCTCCTCTATATCAGCCATGCTAGTAATGATGTATGATTTCGCATCTCATCAAGCGCGATCATTCCATGCATAGAGAAGATGCCACGCAGAGATAAAAGAGATCAAAGAGACGAAACTGGGTAATAGAAGTCATGGGTTACTCAAATTGGTCTTTTAGATAATTGTTACCAATGTCTTTTTTCATAGACTTAGATTCGGGCTGAATCAATAGACTGTAGTACTGCTGAGTGAGCACTAGACTAGCCCTTAGTATGAAGTCATGAGATTGAAAGGGTATCAGCTCAAAATGCGGTCGAAACATCTGGAACATCTGGAACAACCGAAACATCTGAAACATCTGGAACATCTGAAACAAGTTTATGTGTCTGAAACATTTTTATGTGTCTGAAACACGTTTATGTGTCTGTAAATTTATAACAGTATTATCATTGTCAAAAGTGATCGGCTTCCAACACCCAAAATCCAAACCCTAATTCACTTAGCTCATAATGAATGCTGTAAATAAAATAACCGCCATGGCAGCCGCCCACTTCTTCGGGTTGAGCTGGTCAAACCTCTCCTGGGGATCGAATTCAAAGTACAACTGTTTAATTTCCTCGAGTGCCTTGTTTCGGACCTGGCCAGTGTTCATATATACGAATAACGCCACGGCGCCCATCGTTATAGGTAGAAGCCATCTTGTTGTGGGCGTCATGTGGTATGCTGGAAGAGCAGAACAAACTGCCAAAAGAGAGTATGAATAGTCGACCGAAACGAGGCCAAAATGATTTTTGTTCCACTAGTAAGGTCCAATTCTTGACAGCGTGTCCTTTTATATGTTTCTGAATCAGCAAGTTGGAGCAAGTTGGAGCAAGTTGGTGTTCAGGAATTTGTCTGGTGGTTTCCCAGGATGCGTCTGTAGTAGTGATGGGGTCAAGCACGTCGCGTTTCGCAGGCCACACCGAAACCCGGGGTATCAGTCATGCACAGTCTACACCCCTTCACCTTCACTTCATCTCCTGTCTTTCCTCCATCTCCATACATCTGAAACACATTCATATAAAGCAAGCCTAACCCTTGGCTTACATCCCCACACCTCTTTTTCCCCACTTCTTTCCTCCATGAACGACCCTCCTACCGTCTCCTTTGTCAGTCTACCGTGGGAGATATTGGAGACCATCTTTGAGTACTTGACCAAACAGGACGTGGTGGCCATGGCGTCCATAAGTCACAAGTTCCGTGAACGGATGCTCCCTTTTGCCATGAAGGAGATCAAAGCTTCATGGGAGCAGATCATCGAGGTGCACAAGCATAGCGCCAATGAATTCAGCCTAGCAACGGCCGTTCAGCAGCTCCGGATCACGGACTCCAACTCTTACAACGAATACCAAATGAGCACGTTTCTGCTGCTCCTTTCACCCGCCACCTTCCCCTATTTGCAGCGAGTCCTTATCAACTCATGCAACCTGTCGTACTGGCTTAAATATAACGAGTCGGACCGTATCACTCACCTCACACTCTATTCGGACGAGGCGCTCAAGAACGTCAAGACCTTCAACCTTTCCCACGTCAGCAAGTTCCAGAAGCTCCGGCTGTTATCGCTCCAAAACTACCATTTCCACTGGACCGACTCCGACGAGCTCAACTTGCCATATGCCCCTCTATCCGAGTTATATCTACACGACTGCACCTGGGAGTACCCATTCAACCTCTCCAGCTTCAACCGGCTCAATCTCTTGGAGAACCTCTCCATCGACTATTCCCACAACAACCCATTCACGCTCCTGGAACGCTTCGAGACCTTCTTGAAGGACCCTCTTCCCCTGCACCTGCTCTCGCTCAAGGTTCTATCGGTGAGCTACCTATACTATACCCAGAACGTCCGGTTCTTGAGCACACGCATCTTGGCGCAGTTCATGCTGCGCTTCCCCAACATCGAGCACTTGCGATTGGACGGCTGGGTAGCCAACTTGAGCTCGCTTAAGAACGTGTTGCATTCTGCTGCACGCAAAACTCCACTCACCCTCCACCTCCGGCTCCACGCCGTGGACGAGTGCGCCCGCGATGTGCTCCGCCAACTCGAAGGGCCCAAGGTCCGTATAGAATGGAATCAATGAGACCAGCATAACCAAGCATTTAATATAATCCATTAATAGAGAATTAGAATTAGAATTCTTAGGATTCGAATCGTTAGACAGTAATTAGACAATTATTAGACAATTATTAGACAATTATTAGACAATTATTAGACAATTATTAGACAATTATTAGACAATTATTAGACAATTATTAGACAATTATTAGACAATTATTAGACAATTATTAGACAATTATTAGACAATTATTAGACAATTATTAGACAATTATTAGACAATTATTAGACAATTATTAGACAATTATTAGACAATTATTAGACAATTATTAGACAATTATTAGACAATTATTAGACAATTATTAGACAATTATTAGACAATTATTAGACAATTATTAGACAATTATTAGACAATTATTAGACAATTATTAGACAATTATTAGACAATTATTAGACAATTATTAGACAATTATTAGACAATTATTAGACAATTATTAGACAATTATTAGACAATTATTAGACAATTATTAGACAATTATTAGACAATTATTAGACAATTATTAGACAATTATTAGACAATTATTAGACAATTATTAGACAGCTAGACAAGTTATTAGACAGTTAATAAAATTGTCTCTAGAACAGAATTATAAAAATCATTAGTGGGGTGGAGATCTGGGCTCGTCTGCACTGTAACTGATAGCGCGATCCATCGGAAATATCACCCAAGCCATACCAGAACCCATCTCCACCATCCATGCATTTTCTCCCCATCGCCTTGGCCCTCCTATGCTGTGTTGTAGCCAATACCGAGGTCCACTTGATCAAGGTGCCCAATTACTACAACATTCCTGTGTCTGTTGAGAACAGGCTACAGTCTTCCGTGGGCCGGATCAACGACTCTTCTCTCTTGCTCCTACATCACCCCATCGTATCTATTGCAAACCCAGATACAGAGGATTGCAGAGTGGAGATTCCATATGATTTCCTGCTCAAACAAAAACAACGGTTGTATGTCAAGATCAACAACTACCATAATCTCACCTACAATGCCAATGACTTGTTGCACGTGAAATTGTGCTGGCCGGCCACTACTCCCATCAGCTTTAGTCTCGACCATGTGTTCTTGAAGAACAAAGAGTTTTTCAAGGACAAGTCGGTTGACCAGGTCTCGTTACCCAATCAGCTTGAGATCTATCTCGTCATAGACATGGAGCCCGACTTCTACGCCATCCGCCAGGTTGAAGATACGAGCTTTGGGGCAATTCTCGTGGTGACAAGGCTCCCGAATTCAATCCCCATTCCTTTAGAGCTCTATGACTTTATTCTTTACGCAATAGACCTCTTTATCTTGACGGTCGTGGCATTACCGCTTCTACGCCAGGCGTTCTATCGGACAATAAACACCGACAAAACCCCCTAAACGGATTGTTTTGGGTACTAGTGATGGCCAAGGCCGAAAAGCCCGTTGGTTTCCACCGAGCCCTAGCACGTTTATGATTTGCGCACTGTTATTATTCCCTAAGTCCGCCCTGCCTGCATAGCGCTTCTCCACAGGGATATTGGAGTGGTATTTCTCACCGCCCCAGCCTCCTTTGGCACACTAGACAATTACACTTCCAAAATGTCGTCCGACGAAGACCCCTTGTGTCCTCCCAAAAATGAACAAGGCTTAGACTTGTCCAAATTGAACCCCCAGGAATTAAGAGTCTACAAGATGTACGGCAAGTTGCCCTCCACCCACCAAATCCTAGCCTCCAAGTTCCAGGACAAGAAGTATTTCGACAGTGGCGACTACGCCATGCAAAAGCAGTTGGGCGGCCCCAAGTCTGGAGTCAGCGGCGTGTCGATGAAGCACCCCAATGCAGAGAAGGTGAAGGAGATGTACAATAGGAATTCCATCAGCGCAGGTAACTCGGGTATCCTATTTAATGGAAAGCTGAATTTGATGAGCGAATCCAGTGTGGAGAACCCGGACGCTAGAAAGGGTCCATGAACGTGTTTACATCTGGCTACCTACTGGAAGATCCAACTGACTATGACCGGCCCTTTACCTGTGTTGGATAGCAACTAGACTACATATAGGAAAAAATAAAAAAAACAGAAGCCAATATCTGTAGAGGCTAACCAGTATCATTGAATAATTGACTGAATAGTATTATGACTACTTTGACTACTTGAATACTTTGACTACTTTGACTACTTGAATACTTTGACTACTTTATTAGTCCTTGCCACAGCCTGGAGGTGGAGGTTCGCACCTTTTCTCAGTCTTAAATAGATTTGGTCAAAAGCTCCAGAATCAACCACAACTAGACCATGCAATAAATACTCCACCAATGAAAGTCGACGATTTCTCCTCGGCTCTCGAACACCTCTACTCCATTCTAGGCGATAGTCTTCATTCTAGCCAAAAATTTAGCGTCAAAAACTGCTACATCAACACTAGCCTCATTTCCAGGTATATCCACATGACCATAGAAATTGGGGGGATAACTATGGAGCTTGTGATTTCATACGATGGATTTTATAAGGTTCCCGTTCTTCACTTTAGAAAAGATGGGCGGGTGGAGTGCATACACGAACATGCCCAGCTCGATATTCAGCCCATGCTCCAGAGTCCATATGCAATGCTCCATCCGTGTGAGACTGATGCCTTCATGAGAAGCACGCATCTTAAGGGCACCCATTACCTCATTTTCTGGCTCAACATCCAAATGAACACCCTACAATTAGGACTCCAACTACGACCACCAAATAATATCAATTAATCCATCAACGTCCATCAACGTCAATCAATCAATCCATCAATAACGTTGATCAATTAATAACTTCAACACATCCTAATACGTCCATTTATACATCCTATTAAAACTTGATCTACTTATGCATTGTAGCAGGAACCTTCCTACTGGGTGACCTTCTCGTCGGTGAATGTACGACATGGGTAGTCGTCCGTGTACATGCCGTGCTGAGGCTCCTTCAAGATCTTCCACTTGAACTTGTGCATGGAAGGTGCAACTATTGGTTCACCCTGCTGCCCCAACACCTCTCCTCTAACCACACTCTTATCAATACCAGTCAAGGTCGATGCTAAACTCACAGTGTTTCCTGCACTGAAGCTGGCCAACTCTTTGGTGCCCTTGTCTCCAATGGACACTCGAGGCTTCTCGGCAGACCCCAACGATAACAAGCCCGACACTTTGGTCTGGTCAAACGCCTGCAACCGGGGGTAGTTTCTTCTGTAGTCGCGCTTGTAGTATGCGTTGCCCTTGATGTCGCCTGCGGGCAAGGTCACGGGGTCCTTGTAGTTGTTTGCTTCCTGGATTCTGGCTCCAGGGGGGATGGCTCTGAAGTACTGCACCAACGGGTTACCGGAGGATCTCTCGGGCACAAGCACCAACAACTGCCTGATTTTCTCCCAGATACCCGAGGGCCTGGATGTGTATTTCTTCCACACGGGAACGGGGCCTCCACTCATGATGTGTTGTTGAAAGGAGAGCGGTTTTTTTCGGGCTTGAATTTTCGCATGCTTAGGCCGCGAGTGTTCTAAGAGAATATGACCCTCATTTCATTGGTTGTACTGTATGCAGGCCGGTACCTCACCTACTCATGTCACTACAGAGACTCCAGACTATACCCCCCAAAGCTACTTTAGATCATGGTGTTAGTATTGAATTAGCCTTCTCAGGCTTAGGAGACTTGAAACTATTTGTTCTGCGCAGTCTCGCATCAACTTATCAGCACTTAGCACTTCATCAGCAATTCATCAGCACCCAATCAGCTCTTCTTAGCTTCATAGACTCCAGTAAACTGTAGCAGGAACCTATCTCTTGCCAAACAAAATGCGCCCTAATTTGCCAAAGATAATCACTGCACAGAAGAAGAAACTTGCAACAAAGAGAAAGATAGAAAGTAGACTCTCTCCGTCGCCTTCAAACAGGGCACCCGACTGTCCGTAGACAGCAGCCGAGCCAAAAAATGCCACAATCGCCGACGACAAAAACCCACTGATGGTGCCGTCCAAAATCAACCAAAGCCCGGGGTTGATAAGTGACCACGTCAACGACATGTGAAGAGGCGAGCTCCACTCCATGTTTCTGATGGCATAGGAAATGCCCAAGAACGCAATCAGCGCTCTGATAACGTCATTGGGGAGGTTGGCCCGGCGGTTGGGCTCCGGGTTCGACGATAACAACCGCGTGGTGCATCCGGCAGGCATGTAGCTGTCTAAAAAGGGAAGCAACAGACTCAAGGCTAGGCCTTCAACCGTTAGCAACACAATGTATTCAGCCTGACTCAATTGGTCCCTGCCAAGTAAGATTTTGCCCAAACTGAAGCTGTGGATGAACTGGCTCAAGAACGAGTTTATCAAGGCGCCATGGCCGTCCACATGTGTAGTATGGATATTCTTGACGACTTCATTGTAGACAAACGCCGCAATGGAAACAATGAGCAATTTGGAGGCGTTCTTAAAGATTTGTACCGGGGCTGAGTCAGGGGCCGAGGGTCTGGCGGGTGGTTCCACCCCTCTTTCATGGCTTTCTTTGGATTTGATGTGTAACTTCGAGCCGTCGTGGTATTCGTCCACCTCCTCGTTCTCTTGGTTGAGACTGGTGGATGACGAGTTGTAGATGCCGTATAGTGAAGGCTTGGTCAAGTTAAGTATAGAGTTTGTTTTCTGCATGGCCGGATGAGAAGCTGGTACGCTACGGTGGTGTTATATATTTAACTGCGGGAGACGGTGAGGTGCGTGAGTGCAGGACAATGCGAGGGCCATTAGTCTGCAAATAAAGACGAGACCCGAACTGACACCCAAACAGACCCCCGAAAATACCCCAAAATAATCAAACACCAAAACAGAACAGAACAGAATAGAACAGAGCCCAAAGCAGATACTGAACAGAACCCAATAGGTTAATTCCTGATTCAGGTTCATTTTCGATTCCCGATTTCTGATTCAATATGCTTTTTGTTCTTTGTTCAGTGACTCCTTTGGACTGTTTTAGCCTATATTAGTGAGGTCTCTCTCTCTGTTTGGGCTGGCGTTCCATGCGTCGTGCTGGCAGTGACTAGGCTCGAGACGCCGCACTAAATTGCTCAGACGGGCCCTGGTCACTCCTGTCGAATTTATGCTTATGCCGTCACCACCGCATCCATTCTTCAACCGAACACATAATTTTTTCCCCACATCAACTCCAACTCCAACTCTTTAAATCGTAATGTCTTAAAGTCTTGATAGTCTTGTCTTGTCTTGTCTTGATGACATGATCGAAATGAATCTTTTCCCCAATTTTATGTGTCTGCACAAAAAAGGGATTTTGTAATTCATCCTTCAAGTCGTGGCAGTTATGATTCATGGTCGGTGTTGTAGTCGGAGGGTATTGTCAGATGCGCTTAAGGTGCGAAGGCTATTTCTCAGTGCGAGACCATTTCTCAGTGTAAGGCGTAAGGCTATTTCTCAATGCGAAGCCTGTTCTTCGTGCCACTGCCTCACCTCTTACTCATCTCTCACTTTCACTTCGCTTGGCATCAATAGTAATGATCTCAATTTCATCCTCGTCGATCTGGTCCGAGGTCAAATCTATGATTTCCTTAAACTCAGAATTATCCTTAGATTCGGCTTGAGATCCAGCTTGAGATTCAGCTTCAGATCCAGCTTTAGATCCAGCTTGGGGTGTATCAGATGGGTTTGAATATTCTTTGGTTTCTGCTGGTGTGGAGTGCAATTGTTCAGTGTCTGAAACATCTAGAACCTCCGAAGCAGAGTCCGCGCACCACTTGGAGTCTTGAAGCCTGCGCTCTGCTGCATGCAACATGAGCTTCTTCAAGTCTTTGAGTGGCGGCGCTTTACCCCCTAACCGCCTGCTCTCGGCTTTATACATGCCTTTGGATAACGCCTGCAACCGTTTTTGCCTTTCACTTTGGGCGGCTGCCCATGGCGCCAGATATCCTTTCCCAAGCCTGTTTTCCTCACACACATAATCGGAGTTCAGGTATGCGTTTGTCTCGTACATGGTCTTCAATTCGTCCAAAAGACCATAGAACTTGGCGTCATGGGGGCCGTGCACATTATGTGCCAATTCATGGAGAAACGTGCCGATAAGATCACTGGTGGCGAGGAAGCTGTGGTCGTTATGGGCCGCCCGCAAGCGGATTAAGATTTTCTGGCCCCGGTTGACGTTCAAGCCAAGGAGGTTGGCGTTTTTGGGGTACATCTCGCAGAGCGTGCCCACACGGAACTTATATTTGTGGATGATGGGCGCCACGGCCTTGGTGATCTGGTGGAGGAGGTCCAAGGCATAGTCTCTGTCGGCGTACTTCTTGAGCGAGGCGATGTTATTGACGTTGGGGGTTGGCGAGGGGCGGGGAGTGTCTTTGGGGGGCACGGTGTTTTTTCCTTCAACGACCATGGTTTTGCTGGAGCATTTGTGGAAAATGGTGGATCCTAGAAATGCTAATTAGAGAGCGATAGTGCGCATCATAGTGGATGCTGATAGTGGCGCACCCGTGCATCCCCAACATCAGGTCAAGTGACATTCTACAATTTGGGATATTTGTTATACGAGTTGAGCATATGAACATATGATGCCTGAAACAGACTTGAAACAGACTTGAAACATCAATCATACAGAAACAGTTGGACTGAGTTCAGATAAACTATCCAAGAAGTGAGGGACAAAGGAGCCAGGCCCTCTACTCTTGCGTCCAGCCTCTGCACCAGCTTCATTATACAACTCAAGCGCCCGAACCACACATGGCCCTATACTATAGTTATGGAACTGCGCAACAGCAACATATGCAGCGATGACACTTCCCAAGGAACAGCCGGAGCCGGTAACTGAACCCATCAATGCATGGCCGCCCTGGATGCAGGACACCGAGGGGAGATTCATGGTTCCATCCACCACAAAGTTCTCCTTGCCTGTTATGACAATGATGTTCTGGAGCTCTGTGGCTAAGGCCAGGCCCATTTCAATGATTTGGTGGCGGGAGATTTGGGCCATGGAGTCCACGCCCTGCATGCAGCGCAGCAGCAGCAGATTTGCACCCATTCTTGCACTGGACAAGGAGTGGAGGGCCATGATTTCCCCCACATTGCCCTTAACCACAGCAAAATGGCCTGAATTCAAGAGAGTCCTACAAGCCTCCAACCGGGCTTTCAGGGCCCCCGCAGCCACCGGGTCAAAAACAACGGGTTTGTTGTGGTTATTGTACGTGCGAAGTCCACTGGTGAAGGTATGGAGCAAAGCCGGGGTTGGAGTGCCCAAATTGATTACCAAACTCCCCGGAAGAGGTAAGGAGGCCAAATCGTCATATTCTTCCGCAAGCTCAGACATGATTGGTGATCCACCAATGGCAAGCGTCACATTGGCATTGAAGTTCTTGACCACATTATTGGTGATATGATGCACCAAAGGTTTCTTGGAGAAGTCCAAAATGGGAGGGATTTCCAGTGGAAGATTCTGAATCCATTTGGGGGTCAGTCCAAAAGCTTCCACTAACTTTTTGGCAGCAAACCCAGCATTTGGAGACGCCATAATACACGACACCACAGCCACTCCATCAATGGCCTTATTGGGGACCCGACAAAAGAACCGGACATGGCATGCATTCCGCTCGTTGATGCCTCCAATGGCCACACTCTTGATACTCTTGCCGTGGGTCTCTAGAACCCGCAACATGGCCCGCACTCCAAGCGGCCCACACACATGCTTGACATCTTTGGTTGAGGTGGGGTATAGGGTGCCTAGACCCACGTAATCGGCAACTTGTTCCCGACAAACTGCTGAAACTTCACTGGGCTGCGTACAGGACACGCCCAAGATTTTATGGGGGCCAATGAGTCGGCGGGCTACCGTGGCTGGCATATCGTCCTGGCCAACATGGACCCCATCTGCATCCACGGCCAAGGCCACATCTACTCTATCGTTAATTATGAGAGGAATATTTTTTGGTTTGGTCAATTTTTGCACGGCGGTTGCTCTGGCGATGAACTCCTGCGTGGAAAGGTGTTTCTCCCTGAGTTGAACCATGGTGACGCCATTGTCTATGGCGTGTTGCACTTGATCAAGGAAGGTGGAGGTGTCTGGGACCATGGATGAGTCCGTGACCAAGTAGATGGAGTAGTCTGGAGCTGACATGTTTTTTGGTGTTTTCTGGTATCCTTTGTGTCCTTTGGTAGGGGTTTGATTGTGTTTGGTTGGTGTTTGGTGGGTGTAGTTCTGGCATAATGGGTGACCATAGGTTAATATCGCACATAGAGGTCTGCTAAGCGCATATGCGCTTAAGTGGAAAGCCATGCACAGACCAGTTACTTTTAGATCCACAGACCAATTACTTTCGTATCAATCCACATCACTTACTTTTAACCATATCAATCCAGACTACTTTCAAGATTTAATGTGACATAACGTACGTTAATTAGTCCTATATAGATTAATCCTTTGGACCAATCATCTTCTCGGGTCTCACCCATTGGTCAAACTCCTCGGAGCTCAACACTCCCAATTCCAACGTGGACTCCTTCAAGGTCAAGCCCTTCTTGTGTGCGTTCTTGGCCACCTTGGATGCAGCGTCGTATCCGATCTTGGGGTTCAAGGCGGTCACCAACATCAACGACTCGTGCAACACCTTCTCGATCTTGTCGGTATTGGCCTTGATGCCCTCCACACAGTGCACTCTGAAAGATCTGCATCCGTCTGCGATCAATCTGATGGAGCTCAACAAGTTGGCAATCATCACGGGCTTGAACACGTTAAGTTCGAATTGGCCCGAGGCTCCGGCAAAAGTAATGGCCGAGTTGTTACCCATGACCTGGCATGCCAACATG
Organism: Metschnikowia sp. 04-226.1; assembly: GCA_002370245.1. NCBI lineage: Eukaryota > Fungi > Ascomycota > Pichiomycetes > Serinales > Metschnikowiaceae > Metschnikowia > Metschnikowia sp. 04-226.1. The sequence goes on from NLAD01000765.1 coordinate 27,736, forward strand.
GTCAATGCTTCGTTTTGGGTGGGGTTGACCTTACCAGGCATAATGGAGGAACCAGGCTCATTTTCGGGCAAGGACAATTCGCCGTAACCACATCTGGGGCCGGAACCCAAGTATCTAATGTCGTTGGCAATCTTGTACAACGACACAGCCACGGTGTTCAAAGCACCAGAAGCCTCAACAATGGCATCATGAGCAGCCAAAGCCTCGAACTTGTTGGGAGCAGTCTTGAATTGCAAGCCGGTCAAGTTGGACACCTCCTCAGCAATACGAGAGTCCCAGCCCTTCTTGGTGTTCAAGCCAGTACCCACAGCAGTACCACCTTGAGCCAAGTATGACAAGTTTGGAAGGACAGCCTCAACTCTGGCAATGCCATTGGTGAGCTGTTGAGCGTAACCCGAAAACTCCTGGCCCAAGGTCAATGGAGTGGCATCCTGCAAGTGGGTTCTTCCAATCTTGATGATATCAGCAAACTCCTGGGACTTGGCATGCACGGCATCACGCAAAGCAGTCAATTCCGGAATCAAGGTCTTGGAGATCTCCGTGACGGCAGCAATGTGCATGACCGTAGGGAAAGTGTCGTTAGACGACTGAGACATGTTACAATGGTCATTGGGGTGGACCGGGGTCTTGGAACCCAACTTGCCGCCCAAGATCTCAATGGCACGGTTGGAAATCACCTCATTGGCGTTCATGTTGGATTGAGTTCCAGATCCAGTTTGGAACACCACCAAAGGGAAGTGGTCGTCCAACTTACCCTCGGCAACCTCAGTGGCCGCCTGTTTGATGGCATCAGCCACCTTGGCATCAAGAGTGCCGTAGCTTTCATTGACAATGGCTGCCGATTTCTTTAAGACACCAAAAGCTCTAACCACGGGAATGGGCATTCTTGCAGCGGGCCCCCCAATGTCAAAGTTCATCTTGGAACGGGCGGTCTGGGCGCCGTAGTATTTGGTGGCATCAACCTCGATTTCGCCAAAGGCGTCGGATTCAATTCTAGTGGTGCCGGACATGACTGAAGCGGTTGATGAGAAGCTCCTGGAAATAGACGAAGCCAAGTTAGTTCTGGTGAGTCTCAACATAGTGTGCGTGGGGCAGGATGGGCGAAAAAGCGTCTAGTCTGGGGTCTCGCGCCTTCTATATAGGATTTGCGCGACTGGCTATTCCCATTGGTCCCGAGCTCCCGGCCTTTGTATGCACTCCCATCGGCTCCGACCCCGGGCCCACTCCAACATCGACCACCACCTCAACTGACACTTGATAGTATTTAGTATATGATAGAATGATAGTATTTGAGAATGGTACTGTATATACTACATACATGGACATTTAAAGAGAGTATGCAGGTGTGGAAGTTTGGTTGAGTCAAAGGTGCATGTCAAGAGGAAATGAACATGGGTCGATCTTGGGGTGTACGGTTTTTTTTTAACAAGCATAGCTGGCCAAGTTTATGCACGATTTTTTTTTTATTACTTTTTATTCGCTAAGGGAGATGTTCCTAATGAGTGGGTTTCATGTTGATGCACTGAATTCCGGGGGCAGCACACCCGTGCACCAGACAAGGTCAGCAGAAAAAGGCCCAACGCAAACGGCCTTTTTTTCCTCGGGATTATCATATAAATATAATGGTTAGAAAGCCTGAATTCCGGACATCATGACCCCTTTCTCTGGAGTATAAATTCTCTTTGTGGGAGATTTTACAGTGGTGTGTGTAGCCAGTTCCGGCCCACTCTCCAATTCCGACCTGGTGTGCACATAAGCACTACTACTAGATTAACCAGACAATTGTGCCATACATTAATATATAATATTCATGATGGTCATACGTCATTTAATAGACATTTCCAACCCCATAACCCCATAAAGCCAGGACTAGATTTACTATGCTGGTATGTGAATTACTCTGTACACATACTGTCTTCATGCATACATATTTCCTCCAAACACTGTCTACCATTGCAGCAGAAGATGTGGTTAGCTGTGATTTCTCTTTTTCACAGAGTCTTATTGTTAGGGGTCCTGCATTGACTCGAAGACCTGGCCAATCACATGACTCACGGTCAGACTTTTCAACCCAGTACTGACTAACGTCCCATACCCTTATCTGCACTCCATGTACTCCACAGCTGGAGCTCTCTATACTAAGCTCTACACTGTCTCTATACTCTACCACTTTCCTCTGAAATATCCACCGGGGTGACGGGGTTGGTATGGTTGGTATGGTTGTTCGTATCCGGGCCTGCAACCTTAATTCCACGTAACCCGTGTATCCACCATGACCAGTATTAATTTATGGACTCATTCACTTGAAGCTTGTGAAATTCCAAAGAAACCTCTCGTGCAGAATGCCTTTTTGACTTGTCAGTCCAGGAATTCTAACCCAACGTCACCATACTATATCCAGAGTCAATTTGTATATGAAACACCCACATTTTGGCTCCACAGGCCAGTAGTACACTACTATCACTGTCTAGTCTTATACACAGACTTGTGGAGAGTAGTAATACAGAGTAGATATACCCTATATTACACTGTCTTTGAAACAGTGACTGTGAAAAGACATGAATCTCAGTCTGAAGCAGGGAGTAGTGAATCAGTGAACCGCTTATCGTTGAAGGGTTTCTTTCTCTAGTACTAGTAGTGGTACTAGTTAGAAGTAGTACTAGTAGTTGTGCTAGTTAGGGTCCTTCATAGTCCATAATTAATACATGAAACTTTGGAATAATCACTTCGAATTTTGATATTTCATTCCAAAAAATCATTGAAACAATTGGAATCTTTGTTTGTTCACATGCAGTAAAACTTGTAATTCAAAAATATGAAGCTCAACCAGTAACTATTAGGAAGAATCAAACCAAGACCTTCCAGGCAAAACAAAAATGCTGATTTAATAAACAAAAATCGTAAATAAATAACCGTCAGAAATCGCTAGCAAGGGAATATACCCCGAGCCCATTGTGAACCACGAAAACTTGCCGTGAAAGGGCTTTGGAACGCTACAAGATTGCCATGCCAAAGGGCAAAGAGTTCAAGGCCACACACTGATGAAAGGCTATATATATATATAAAAGGAAGAAGAAATGAGGATAAGGAATTCGCGTTAAAAAAGAAGAGACAAAATTGCCTGGGGGTAAGGGCCCTTTTATAGACAATCACCCCCTTCGCACCCCCCCTCGCACCCCCTTCGCACCCCGCGCTGTTTATTTGCAGCCACCACCTTTTGTTGAATTTATCAAACATCATCAGGAAAACGTCCAAATGGGCCCTGCTAGCTCCAAACACCAACCAATCAGAGTCACCTCATTTTAATCTGATGCAAACCTCGAATTAATGCTGACTCACCCCTCTTAGTCCCATAGAGAGTACTCCATGTTAAGAGACATCTCGCTGTCTAACTAGTCCGTCCAAATCAGCAGTCACCATTATCAGAGTCAGTCCATAATCAGAATCAGTCCATTATCAGAGTGAGTCCATTATCAGAGTCAGTTGATATCAGTGGTAGTATGTTCTGGAGGTACCAGTAAAAGAGGGTGGACCATGGGTATGAAGGGTGTAGAATAAGTGGGAGCTCCGGCAACAATGATATACCAATACCTCCATCGTCTTTTGAATAATGAAAGATTTACTCCAAATACATTTTTCAAAACCAGAAACTGTCTAATGGGGAGTTTGGCTGGGGCGGCACATCTGTTGAATAATAACGCAGATGTCCTAAGGGGGGCTCATGGAGAACAGAAAACTCCAGTAGAATAAAAGGGTAAAAGCCCCCTTGATTTTGATTTTCAGTGTGATTACAAACCATGAAAGTGTGGCCTATTGATCCTTTATGTTTACCTCAGGATTTCACTTTTCTTTCTCCTCGATTAGGACTTGATTAGAAAAAAAACTGATGAATGCCCATACTTGAAGAGTAGAGGTCCACAGTCGAGGCAATAATGTATACTCTATACTAGTCTAATTGGGTACTACTCAAGCACCGTCTGTGGTACACGGTATCTGCTCTACCAGTCAGTCTGCTAGACAGTCTAGAATAAAGACAGTCTAGAATAAAGACAGTCGAGAATAAAGACAGTCTAGAATAAAGACAGTCTAGAATAAGATAGTCTGATCAGACATGTCTCTAAATGTCAAGTACCTCTTCCTATCATCTAGATTTTAGGCCTATCGGATCAGCTATTCATTAAGGTCTACATGTATACTATGGTCTCAGGGATCCAGCTTTCCTCTTGAAATTGTGAAAGCGTGTTTGGTATAAACGGTGTTTGGTATAAATGGTGTTTGGTATAAACGGTGTTTGGTATAAATGGTGTTTAGTGGAAGCAGTTTGGTGGATCTACGTCTTCTGGTCAGTCCAGGCCAATAATCTAGCATTAATCTACCCACAGATCCACAGTGCTACTGACTACACACTATACTGTACTCTATACACTACACTGGACTCTATACACTACACTGGACTCTATACTAAGCTCTACCACTACACTACACTTCTATACACACCATAATCAATACCAATTCCACTGTATACTATAACTCCACATTATACACTGGTCCTACACTACATTGTGTAGATTATACTCTATAGTAGACACATGCAGTCTACATAGACATACATTTCCTCTACTATCCACCACTATACACTGTACACTGTACACCGTCTAGTATACACTATACACTACACTATCTGGTATACTTTAGGAGATACCTACTACTACTGTACTGCACTACATTCTATACTATACTGTACTATACTGACTTTAGTCTATACTATACTCTTACCATTATGTTCTTAAGATGACCACTGTGGCACTTGTCCAAACCAGTCACATCCAATACTCCTCCCAAACCCACTAATACATTTTTGGTAAGACTCTTAACCAAGGGAATAGAATCAGCCTCGTCTCTTCTCTTCATTCGGTTTGGGAAGTTCGATCTATTTGCAGAGAATACACTAGAAACAATGTGTCATGGGAAATCATTGTGGAGTAGAAGAGAATAAAAAATAAACACATATTTTTATGTGATAAATTATGGCAGCGGGTCCTTTATATATCATCGTTTCTTTATGTGCGCAGAAGGCTGCAAAACATGAAACGGGGCGTGCATGCGCGAAAGGGGTGTTTCAGACACAAAGCCAAATTGCAGCCACAAACGCTCGGGTATAAATAAAGCAAGACCCGCATTAAATGAAAGGGTTATAAAAGGGAGAGAATAGATACATTAAATAATACATTACCGATTCACAAATGGCATAACAGATACACAAATGAAACATAACAGATACTCATGATAAACAACTGAAACAATGGCCTATACTGCCGAATATACCACCAGGCACAGTCACCATATCCTCCAACAACATACCGTTCATTTGAGCATAGTTTTCAGTGTCAACAAATAAATCATCGGCCATTTTCCAATGACATCATCGATCTTTTGCTTTTGTTCAGTATCCGTATGAGCAGGTGCTGCATAGGCAATAGGAAATAGAGCGAGTGTAAGGAGAGATAATTTCATGATGAGCGAGTGTAAGGAGAGAGAATTCCATAATGAGCGAGTGAGTGAAGATTGAAGATTGAAGATTTCAATGATAAATATAAATGAAGGGGAATGCCAACTCATGAGTGTCGGACCGTTTACACAAGAAGAAGGGCCCATTTGGGATCCGGCTCTTTTTATCCAAAACCCAGTCAATTTCATTGATGAACCTACTAACAATCAAGAAGTCTCGGCGAAGTCTCAAATGCTCTATACACTGTCTATCCACTGTAAACTGTACTACTGTCTAGTATACTACACTGGTTTAAGCACAGATCAGCATATTGATGTCTACGACTAGTTTCTACGATGGCTTCAATATGGTTTTCCGACTCCTATAGTTCTATGGCTTCGTGGTTTCTTGACTTCTATACTACACATATACTGTCTAGGTGTATGTTTAAGATTATGTCCACTGATATGCTCTACATGTTCTATGGTATGTTCTACAAGTCCAGCTCTTGTTGTAGTGCTAGTACTACTCTATTGTAGTATCCACTATATGTAACAGAGTCTATACTACTTGTCTAGATCGTCGGAGCCCGGCCAAGGCCAGGCGAGAAGAAATTGGTTATTCTTTCCTGCGGCCCGCGCATGCTTGATATGTCTGTCGACAAACTCTCTGGGGAGGCCTCGGAGGAGCAGAACAAGGGTACTTTTTTTGGGCTGGAACTGGAGCTCCTCCCACCACCGGATGATATCGGCCATCTCCGAAACGTAATCCGCCTGTGTAAGACACTTGATGTAGCTTTTCCAGAGCTTATCTGAAGGGAGAATCAAGCCACGGCCGGACTTCAAGCTGGCCACGTCCTTGGCCACATTGAGTTTGAACTCGTGTACTGCGATTTGGGAAGCAAACATTTCTCCCCATACGAGAGGCTGCCCGTTTGGTTTCTTGAGACTGGCTCTCAATAGCGCATTAAGACTGGCCTCGGTGGGGCTGATGGCTTGCGTTTCTTGCATATAGAGCTGGAAAATGTCTTGCGGCCGATGGTTGACCTCGCCATTAAGCATGATGCCAATAGTGGAGGCCGTTTTCCACTGGATTTGCTGGTAGAGCTTCCGTGCACAGTCCAAGTTAGATTCCCCGGGGAAGAGCTCGTTCAAGTACGGCATATATATGCTGGACTGGTCACTGTACTTGTAGAGAAGCAGCATGTACTTGGTAAGGATGGAGTTGCGGAACTGGGGGAGCAACTGGCCCTGGGAAAGCGTCTTGATGAAGGTTTCTATTCCGTGGATAGTGTTCACCAGCAGAAGCAAGTCTAGGATGATTTCCTTGGGAATGACAAGACGACTAGAAAACTTGACAAGGTCCAGCAAGAGCTTTTGGGCCCTTTTCTCCGTGAGAAGCTCGAAAAAGATCAACTTTTTGATAAGCACCATCCAGAGACTGCTCGACTGGGGAAACCGGGTCACGCCCTCGTTGAAATGGTGCATGAGCTCCTCTATGGTCGACGAAAGGTAAACCTTGGTGACGGCACACCGCAGAGTATGGGCGGGAAAGTGGGAGAGAGCTGTGTCAAATAGCTTATGTGCTTTTGCACTGGACTCGCTACTTATGGTCAACACTATTCCGAGGTAACCATCCTGCGAGAGCTTTTCGTTGGTAAGGTGTTTCACCAAGTTGGCCTGGGTCTTGATGATGGGCGTCAAGCCATAGCTGGGGCTTCCGTTTTTAACGAAAGAAAAGGCCAACCCGTATAGGAGTTCGTTGCAGAAGTGAGCGTGGAAGATATTGAACTTATACCCCGACCGCGTACTGCAGAAGAAGGCAATGGCCGTCTCCACCAACAGAGGCAAGTCCGAGCAGTTCCAGTTGATGGCCTGAACAGCAAGGTTCTGGATTATTGCCGGCACGGGCGAAGCAAGCGATTTGGAGTGGTAAGTCTTGGCAATGTCGCACATAAACAAGGTCCATAGTTCGAGCTGGAGACGGAACTCGTTGGCCTCCATCGGCGTACGTAGGAGAATATCCGAGGTGACGAAGGCAGGGATGTCGGAAAGCTCCGAAAGTTCTGAACACGCTTGCAGAACGGTGGGAGCACTAAGCGACCGGAGCCATGGAAGGAGCGTGGAGATGTCTTTAATACTGGGACAAGCCAACAAGACCCCAAGAAGAGCCTGGTCAAGCACACGAGCCTGGGTGTTTGAAATGATGCTTTCATCCGAGTCAATGGATCGAAAAGAGTGAAAAAAGCTCTGTCCATGGGTAAATGCAGTGAGATCACGAGATGAGTCCATGGCCTTGGGATACTTCATCTTCTTACCCGTAGATGAGGAGCCTGAAAAAACGCCATTGAGAAAAGCCAAGTGGGCCTCCTGTTTTGCCAACCAAACTTCATCGCCCGGATCTGTGTGTAAGCATGTCAAGATATGGAACACGAGCATCTCCAATACCGTGGACTCTTTATACTGGGACGGGAGGCCATCGTTCGGGAGGCTGACGTCCGAGAGCCGACCGTCCCTCTTATGCTGGAGCCACACGAGGAAATGGCGAGCTGACGGCCGGAGCAAGAGCATATCCTTATCCAGCCGCCGAGACGCCTCCTTCTTGAGACTGGCATAGTGGCTGCGGTGGGACTTATCGGCTAGACGCCGGTACACCGGCATATAGGAGTACAGCCTGCAGGGTAGCAACGGTCGTAGTCGCCCAACCTTCCATGCATGCATCATTATAGAATGTAAGGGGTTTGTATAAGTGTGGAGGTGGATGAGTGGAGTATGAGTGGAGTATGAGTGGAGTGTGGAGATGAGATGGGTGCAACTGCACGTTTGGCGCGAAGTGAATACGCACCCTCACACAAGTAACTGACTAACTCCTCAGAAAACGAGCAAAGTATACTGGCCTTCTTTCCCTACAAATGCATATGAGATTATGGATATCATACCATTGACACCTGGGAATGCATAGGCAAAAATCCACAGATATGGACAGTACAGAAAATCAAAGGGAGATGACCTCAAATGAACTCGGCAAAGTACTGTTGACCAAAAACAAAGATACGACCTATAGATAGATATAAAGTCTACACCATGATATGATGGATTGAAATTATGAAATAAAGATAAGGTTAGATTTCGTGGGTAAACCCATACACCCCATCGATCCAGGCAAAAAGAACCCCAAAAGAAGCCCAAAAGAAGCCCAAAAGAACCCCAAAAGAAGCCCAAAAGAAGCCCAAAAGAAGCCCAAAAGAACCCCAAAAGAACCCCTAAACAACTCCTAAAGAACCCCTAAAGATCCGGCGCCCGATCTTTATCACCTGCCTAAACATTACTGCGTTGAAGAAAGGTAATGATTGGGTCACTTGTGGCGAAAAATCAAGAAAAAGACCTTTCAAACTGATCATCTCTATGATCATCTCCATTTATTTCATTTAGAAAACAAGATACAATTCCTCAGGCCCGCCACAAAGTGTCCACTATGTGCTGAGCCATGGGCGAGGGTGAAAGAATCCTCTATACCAGAGAGGTTCCAGCACACCTATTTCGGGTGTCCGATTGCTGCTGTTATATGGGAGATGACTGAGCTTATGGCTGAGCCGAATCTGACTTGTTAAAGTTGGATCGGGATTATTACTACGTGAGGATTCTTTTGACTCACTGCAAACCTGGATAGGATACGGAAGCAGAAGAATTACCTCCATTCACACCCGAACTGGCTCGGCAAAATGTGACTTACTTCAAGCCACACTACCGCAGGCAATACTAGCCTCGACGAGCCCTCTATTGCTGTGAAAGTAACTTGAAACCCATTGCAGAGTTTTACAGGAGATTTAAGTTGGCCCTAGCTTGAATCTGACCGAAAAAGATTCCGATTTCTTTCTGGGCACAAGCCGAAGCTAAGGTCTCTGATACCTGAAGGTACGGCCCAGTCCAGACAAATCGGTATAGCCTTTATTTTTTACACCCACTACAAAAGGTAGTATTGAAAACTGATTATGAATTAATGATCCTGGTTTTACTAGAGTTATGGGGTGAATATGAAGTGGAATTCCTTGGCCAATAATAAGGCATTTTAACCCTTGCTTAAGCGGTACATATTTCCGAACTCTTGTTCTAGATTCTTCTTTATTAGAATTTTCCATAAGAACTTCGGATGCAGAACTTTATATAATGACTTTTCTACTGAGAAATTCACATTGTCTTTTTGGCCTCTTTTTGTATCGTTTAAGTCTGCTTAAAAGCTTTTAAGCTTTATGCATTATTTTTATCTATACACAGGTTTATCTTTATATGCAGGTCTCCAAAAATTTCCCATAGTCCCTTGTTTATAGTTTCCCTCCTCCTTTCCAAAGGGTTGAGCATGTGAAAAAATTTGTATGTGACTGCACAGAAGTCTGGAGATGAAATAGGTTGAAATTATTGAAGAGAATAGAAGGATGATGGACTATATGCCGGAGCATGCACCAGTGTACAAGAAAAAAGTAGCTTTCTTGACACACATTGGCTGAAAACGGCTGAAAACAGGCTTAATGTATATCAACATTAATTACTCTGCAATTCCAAAGTTTCATGTGGCTGACGGTTCTGGAACCCTGAAAACCGACCCCAAGCGGCCTGCACATAGTGGTTTTCTGCACAGTAGTAGTAGTAGTAGTAGTAGTAGTAGTAGTAGTAGCAGTATAGAGAGTGGCAGTAGTGGTTACTGTAAATCTCTCTTCTAAATTGGTCTGTGGTATTGTATGCAGTATTACATAGTAGTAGTCTTCTATTGATCTCTTTGTCTGTGTTCTTGTTTCCTTCTAACCAATCTTGGAGAATCCTTAATTGGTAATCACAAACTGAGCTGATTTTTTTATTCCCTTCAAATCCGAGCGGGAAACTCCTCCTTATATATTCCAATGACTGGAACCTTCTCTTTGTGACATCCTGCCACAAACCCAAATTGCAGCCTCCCTGATTAAGCCCCTCATCTGGGATTCCTATCTGGGATTCCTATCTGGGATCTATCATTGGATCTATCATTGGATGTCCATAAGATCCCCGGGATACACCCGAGACTCCCTGGATGTTTGTACCCGATAAGGGATTTAACGAAGTCCACCTGTTTCATCTTCATCCTGCAGAATGAATCACGTGAGATAGGAATTCTTCTCACAGGTTCAACAAGTAGGTGTGGGCCGTTTTGACCAGTACTTCTCTGTCTGTTCAGCCATGACTGAGAACTCATGCTGTATGCAGGAAACACGGTCACTATCCCTGGATTTTGCTTTAAAATTCCTACACACTCATTTAATTTATGTGGGAGATAAAGAGATGCATTAGGAGAGAGTCTTTTGAGCTTTGATTTCCGTCCCGAAATTCTTACATAATCAGGTCACTCATAAATATGGAAGACAGAGAGGTCATGGAGTAGTAGGAGGAGTCATTCTTGGGGTACCATAAACTTTTGATATGTTAGAACCTGTGTGTAGTTTTTCCAATACTCTAATCAGTGTGGAACCCAGTAGTCATCAGTTAGTGGTTTAAACCATCCTGGAAACTGTCTGTTTTAAGGTGCACTAGGACCTTCCTATTTCGGTCATGTCACGTGAGGCAAGCCATGTGACGCACGAATTACCCAAACACATTTATGGTACTCCTAATCCTTTCCCCTTTTTAACTTTAGGGAAATTTTGTCAGTTGAAACGATTCCTTTTGCAATTATAGCCTACAACTTTCCGGGGGGATAGGAATTGATCACTTTGTGTGCAGGACTCTCGAGGGTATCCAACATTCCGGGGGCTCTCTACCGAGGTCTCTGACCATCTTAGACAATCAATCGGTCATTCAATGCACGAAAGCACAGCTGTAGAGTTTGCGGGTGATTGCTGCAAAAAGCGAGTGTCCTGCACACACGCCCGCCCCCGGAACTAAAGCCGGCTCATTGCAGCTAACGCGGTAGCAATGCATACGCACCTACTACGCACTCACTATCTCACTACGCACCTGCGCACTCACCACCCATCATACTTAGCATACCATCATGTCAGTGTCTCGGAAACACACCGCCTTACTAAGGCAAAGCTTAAAAGAGAAACCAACCAATGAGAGGCCGCTCAAGAGGCGACGTAAAGCAGCGCCTCCCCCCGAGGTCATTGCAGTAAGCTCCAGTGGCTCTGATCTGGGCATCGAGGTACTAGAACAGGCTCCCCCAAATATCAAACAGCGCTCTCCAAATATGGATCTGGACCTGGAGGAAGAAGATTTCGAAGATGTGGATCTCAACGTGGCGCCACGCCCTCCCCAGGGTTCGGAGCCCGTGCAAAAAGCCCTGGATGCAAATCTGGGTTCCGAACCTGAGTCCGACGACTTCGATGACTTGGAAGACGTGGATTTAGACAAGGTCTTTGGCCAACACAACACCCCATCCAATGAAACACTCCTGTTTCAAATCGATACCCGCCACGAGCAGCCGCCAGCCTCCAAAAAAGCAAGGCGCTCCTACAAGCCCATCTCCAAAGAGCAACGCGCCCAGAGGCTCTCCGTACATAAGCTCGTGGTGTTCTCCATGCTCTGTCACGGAGCCATACGGAACAAATGGTGCAGCGAACCAAACCTCCTTCAATCGCTAAACAAAGTCGTCCCTGAAGAAGTCAAGAAACTCGTGGCGCAGGATCACGTGGACGTGCTTGACTACGTCAAGTCCAAGCGCTTGATCGATGCTCTCCGCAAGCTTCTGCTGGTATACTCCCGAAAGTTCCGGTGCTCGTCGCCTGGGCTTCTAAGGTACGACTGGGGCGAGGCGGATTTGCAGCTGCCCCAAAAACCCGTGACTTTTGATTCCTTCACCAAGGCCATCCGGTCGTTCCAGGGCTCCAAGGATATGGGGGCGCAGGGCTTCGTGGCCATCCTTCGGTCGGTGGGAATTGACGCCCGGCTAGTGTTCTCCATCCAAACACCCGACTACCGGTCGCTTAAACCGGCCAAATCACAAGAACCTATAGTTGTGGAGGAAGAACGCGAGCCTACGCCACAAAACGAATTCGACCCTGTATTTATACCTGACGCCCGCCAGGAATTACTCAAGCTGGCGCGGACACGGAAACTGGTGGAAAAGCCCCAGCAACATTCATCCAAAAAAGCAGCCTTCAACTTCCCTGTGTTTTGGATCGAGGTCTGGAACAAGTACTCCAAGAAGATGATCACCATCGACCCCATCGTGTTCAAGCTCGTGGAAGTGGTGCCCATGCGTCGCAAGTGCAAGTTCGAAGCTCCTGGCTCCGACACCTCCCACCAAACATGGTACGTGGTGGCATACAACGCCGACGGCACGCTAAGGGATGTGACCCGGCGATACACACAGTTCTACAATGCCAAAACCGCCAAGAAGCGCATGGCAGCCCATTCCGACGACGACGAACACTGGTACGGCCGGATCCTACGGACAGTGGGCAAGAAGCAACGCCACATGTCCAATGCCGACGCCATGGAATTGAAGGAGCTCTACGATAGGCACATATGCGAAGGCACGCCCAATAACATGGCGGACTTCAAGAGCCACCCAGTATATGCTTTGGAGTCGCAGCTACGCCAGGACGAGGTGATCTACCCCAACAACGACAGCAGCAAATGCGGCACGTTCAGGTCCATGAACAAGAAGAGTGTCACCACTATCTACCGACGGTCGCATGTGTGTAGGCTCCGGACCCCCAAGGCATGGCACATGTTGGGGCGGATATTGAAGGTGGGTGTCCAGCCTTTAAAGGTCCGCAAGGTCAATGTCAATTCCACGACGGAACACGTTGACAACGACGAAGAGGATGAGGTTCGCATGTATGCAGAATTCCAAACACAGCTCTTGATCCCTCCCCCCATTGTGGACGGAAAAATCCCCAAAAACGCCTATGGCAATGTGGAGGTGTTCACGCCGACCATGATCCCTGAAAACGGGCACTTAGCCAAAATCACGGGGTCAGTACCGTTGAAACTCTTAGAGCAGGCTGCCAGAACCCTCAACATAGACTACGCCAAAGCCATCGTGTCATTTGATTTTGGTGGCGGGGCTAAAAATAATAAGCGATCAGTGACCCCGAAGGAGGGCGGAATTTTAATTGGGTGTGAGTATCGCGAGGCACTTTGGGCGGTAGTAGAGGGGCTCCGGGAGGTGGAAGACGACAAGCGGCGTGAGGGGGTGGAGATGAATGCATTACGCAGCTGGAAGTTCTTCTTGACCAAGCTTCGTATAATTAAGAGGTTGGATGCGCAACATGGGCGAGTGGAGGACGAGACAGAGGAGTCAGGGGCAAAGTTAGGGGCCAAGTCAGGGGTTGCAGAAGTGGGTACAAAAGCAAATGGGGAAGATATAAAGTCAGGAGGATTCCCTGGCGAGAGTGATGCTGAAGATGGCTACTACAGTGTGGGTAGCGAGGGCGAGGGGTCTGACAACGAGCACTACGTGCCGCAAAAAACGAGTCTGCGCAGGGCCAGAGCGCAGGACGAGAGCATGGGTGGTTTCTTAATACAAGATTCCGTTCCTGATGCGGGAGAAGATGAAGGTGGCTTTGTACCACAAGGTACAGATGGAGATGATAATTTGCATAATGTGGGATCAGATTACGGTATGGAGGGGGGCTTTTTGGCAGACGGTGAGGGCGGTTTCTCAGAGGGCGGTTTTGCAGAGGGCATGGATTCCGGGGCTGAAGATCGCGAGCGGCTGCCGCAAAATGCGCTTGAACATCCATCAGACAGCCGCGGGACGGGGCGTGTAAAGCTGCCGGTTGCAAGCGATTTGACCGATCTCTGCGGCATGCAAAATGAGGAACAGTCGCTCGGGATCGAGTACAGCGATTCGGAGTAACCGAAGAAGTAATTGCACGCGCTGCCCACCAAATTTTGCGCTCCACGCACGGCGTGCAGGTAATATACATGGATTTTGCGCTCCATTGCATCATGCGACCCATTATATGCACTCTCCGCGCAATCTATTCACTCCCCCTACTATTCAGCGCGCAAAAAACTCACTCTCTGAGCCCTAGCGCCTCAACCACGCCCCACCTTTTTGTCCCACGATCATCCTCCCGCATATACCTGCATGGCCTATTTTGCGCGTCCGCCTGAATGACAGTGCCGGAATAGCCATCTCATCAACTATATAACCCGCACCAAGGCCCTGCTCCTCCCCTTCTTCTCATGTCACTTTGGCTTCCCTCCTTACCATGATTCATAATGCGACCGCTGAAAACGTCCTTGCCACCATAGGCACCGTGCTCTGGTGCATCCAATTGGTGCCCCAGATTCTCCGTAACTACAAGGTCAAGGAATGCACCGGCTTGCCTCCCGCCATGATGTTCCTCTGGGCGCTTAGCGGCGTGCCCTTTTCCATCTACTTCTATGGCATCGACGGGTCCATTCCGCTCCGCATCCAGCCCGTGCTCTTCACGTTGTTCTGCACCATTTCCTGGGCACAGACCCTCTATTACCCTCCCATCAGCATGTCGGTCCGCAAAGTGATTATACTTGTAGCCACTTTTTGCCTTTTGTCTGCGGGAGCAATGGTGGGGTTTATTCTCTGGCTCCGCCCACTTTATAGAAGGGGCATTGAGTGGCCCATGTTGGTGATTGGCGTCGTTGCTTCTGTGTTGCTTGCGGTGGGGTTGGTGCCGCCATATTTTGAGCTAGCCAAACGGCGTGGCCGTGTGGTGGGCATAAACTTTGTGTTTTTGTCCATGGACTCCATGGGCGCTCTCTTTTCGCTCTTGAGTGTCGTGGTGAGCGAAAGCGGTTTCGATGTCATGAGCATGGTGTTGTATGCCATAGTGTTGGCCATGGAGATGGGGATCTTTATGAGCAGTTTTATTTGGTATGTAACAGGAGGCAAAGAGGTGATCAGGCAGGAGAAACTCGAGGCGGCTAGCGAACAGAAGATAGGCGATGAATCGTCGTGTTGTTCTTTGGATCTGGCCCGGGCGAAACAGGCTGATTCAAGCTTCTTCACGAAAATGGTTGGATAAAGAGCAGAAAGGATCCAAAATTTTGCTTGCAAAAGATTGGATGAAAAAAGCAAAAAAGCAACCAAGATTTTGGTAATAAGCAAAAGCTAAAAATAAGCTTGGATAAAAGAGCAAGAGCTTGAATATTGGTTGAAATTGAGCAAAAGTTTCAAAGCTTGCTGAAGCTTGGAAGAGCAAGTGCACAAGACAGAACTGGGCCAGAATCAAAGGAGGCTATCTACCAATGACCAGTCTCAGTGCCATAATAATGATACTAGTGCCAGTGCCATACTAGTTCTAACATCGGGGTATTGGTGAGACTAGTGGAGAGATACTATTTCTTCCAGTGATTCCAGTGCCATTTTCGTACTGCTGAATTATTGCCATACTCGTGCCAGTTCCCTTCTAGTGACACTGGTAATGATGATCCAGTGTTATACTATACCTACGTGATGGCAATGCTCCAGAGCTTGATTAGTATTGACTGGTATTGACTAGTGCTTAATGGTCTGGAACATGCTTTTGTCTAACTCAAGTCTACTGAGGAGGCAAGAGACACCAGAAATTCAGTGAAAGAAACTCAATGAAATGTCCAGTGAACAAGACTGGACATGGAGGTGAGCTTGGTAACAATAATCTAGGATGACATGTTGCACCACTCGTGACCGGAATAAGAAAATTTTGGGGTATTGGTATAGACTGGAGCAAACTAGTCTCTGATCGAATTTTGATAGAATGATAGAACGATCAAATCATCAAGTGTATTGATTCCAAGCCTCCGCAGCTTTCTCCACAGACATTCTTACCAATCCGAGTCCCCACATCTCCACAGACATTCTTACCAATTCAGAGTCTCAACCAGACTAACTCACCTTGCAATGGGACTCAATTTCTATGATGATCTCCAAATCTCCTCCCCAAAGTCTCAAGAGTCAATTGGACGGACAGGTTGAAGCCAAAGATTGATGTGTGATAGAATATAATACCTACATTCTAGCACCACGTCTTGTTACATCCATAGTCTTGGCTTACTCTTTCCAGTATTATCCAACAGTGACCTCTTAATCGTGGCTTCGGGAATAATCCTAAATTAGGAGTTGGTCCTTTCATCTTCCGGGAATTCCGAATTCATCAATAAAAGAACGACAATCATCATAATGTCTGCTGTGCAAATAGTCTCAGTCTCCATACTCTTCGAATTCTTCCAGTCTTGTCTATCCTCAATCTACCTCTATCTCTAATCTACCTCTAATCTTCCCAGTCTATCGGCTCCATGGCCTGCCTCATCTGGTATCTCCAGTCTGAACTCATAAGGACCTTAATAGTCCGGTGTATTCCTGTCTAGACCACTATCTCCTCTGCTTATCCAATACTGCATATAGCACTAGCTTATAAGGATAGCACTAGCTTATAAGAATAGCTCACGTGATTTCTAAGCTTTAGACTAGAATATGTAGATAGACTTAGACTGTCTACTCTTTATCTTACTCCAATTTTGTTCTCGTCTCTATGGTCTTGTATGCAGTCCCAGTATACTTATACCAGGTGCGCACAATTGTTTTATTCTACTTATACTACTCTTCTTATTCTACTACTGACTACTACTGACTACTGACTCTATATACACTCTTATACTCTTATACTACTGACTACTGACACACTGTTCAGACTGACTATTGTATTATTTTCGACAACCCTAGGTAAGACAAAATGCCAGCTCTTGAACTGCTTGACTTTTTACAGCGGAAGCAGCTAACAATCAAAACCAAAGTCTTGTGCATCTTGGTGGGGTCAACTTAATTTGTGGCATTGGACAAGAAGCAATGAGCCGCAAGTTTTGGCCTTCTGGAGCACATTTTGCACGTTCAAGATGGTTCTGCCTGCAGACATTCCCAAGGCGGTCTTGTCGCCTTACCAACATTGAACAACCCCGCCTTAGTTTTCCAAAGCCCCGCCTGTTTGTCCAAAGCCGGAGTAAGCAGAGTAGCCCTGTCCACCACAAGATTGGTTGACCTCTGTGATACACTGCTCAGCCAACCAAGTCAAATCAATACTAACTACAACTACTCCTTTACTGACCATTACTCCTTTACTGACCACTACTACATTACGTGGACCAATGTACTCACCAACTACGCTGCTTAAACTATGAGCCAAGCACACAAAGGAATTGAACAGAGTATTGTCTTGTCGAAGTCTTGTCTACTGTCTAGCAGTCTACTTCGTCACTAGTCTAGTCTAGTCTACTTTACTCCTGGTGCCATACGACGTGATTGCTCCTATACTTTTCTGCTCAGTGATCCTGTCTGTACATTATGTTGATGTCAATGGCCAATCATACAATGGAAATGATACACTAGATCACAAACAATTCTGAGTGACTGATACACATCTGCTACTGACTATACTAATACTACAGTAGTATATTTATACTACTGTTCATCCCACTATTCTTGCTCTTCATTCTATAGTACTAGTCATAGAGTAGTCTGGTACAGAGTATACAGAGTATACAGAGTATACAGAGTATACAGAGTATACAGAGTATACAGAGTAGACAGAGTATACAGAGTAGACAGAGTAGACAGACATAAAGTTCAAATGACCATGGACTCTGGAATACGATCATTTCTATATCACAAGAGATATAAATTGATATAAAGAAATTGATATATTGTATTAGGCATTTTTTTTTTTTTTGTCTGGAGTGTTATTATACGTGGTAATGGACAGAATGGTGAATATACAGGAATAAGACATGGGCCAATCATTAAAACCTAGAAAAATGAAACCTGGATTTTACATCAATTTAAACTACTCTAATCCCCAATCCAAAACCCCCCCCCCCAACCATATTTCAAACAAAATTTTACCCCCTATTTTATGCTACAGCACTAGTAAGGCCACACCCTAGTAAGTCCACACACCATAGTTACTCTATAATTTATATACTAGGTGCGCGTGCGAACACGCGAAGTGAAACTTAGGCCCATGCCATACTAACGGCAGAAATGGTACGTATCACGACCCACCCTCCCCCTCCATTCCCCCTGATTCTTTCTTCCAATACTAACTCTAGTCCGTCTTCTCCCCTTTGAACCTCATTGAAGGCGCCTCCAAGAAAGACTTGGAGGAGGAGCATACACGAGAAACAGACTACCAGAATGCTTTTAAACTCTTCCAGGAAGCCATGGCGTTTAAACAGGCCGGCGAATTGGCCAAGGCTTACTTAAAATTCCATGAGTTGGCGCAGCTCGATGTGATTGTCAATCATTATGTGGAGGAGGAGAGTCTACTTAAGGGCCTTCAGAATGGGCTCGAAGCCACAGCTATGCCGGACGCCATTAGCTACTTGCATCAGAACGTCAAGAACATCCGGTACTTGTACTTCCGGAACAGAGGCTTTTTGTACTTTGCCATTTTGAAGACGGGGCTCGATGTGCAGGCGTTGGTGGACCATGAGAATGCCAGTGACGAGATGGTGTATACGAAGGACTCGTTTCGAAAGGAATTGTTCTACGATATGCTCGATGGCTTTTCCATTTGCCCGATCTATCAAGAACCGGATGAGTCGCTTCTACGCATCCTTGATGACCTCTATACCTTCTTGGAAATGGGCCGTTTGCGTCGCTTTACGCTTGAATATGCCATTTCTTTCCCCGACGAAAGCGACGATATCGCCAGCATTCTACCTATTAACAAGTGGGCCGTGCACCGTCTTGCGGCCATTCAAAAGGGCATCGCTACACCTTCTTCCGTGGCCGAAAAGCTAGCTTTTTTGATCCCCTACAAGGAGGACCTACAACTCCTGTGTGACGAGCTCCTTCGGCGCAAGACTCTTAATATCGACATGGATGGCGAAGTCACGTGGCCGGCTGTCATTTTGGCAGTTAATCTTACTGTTAAACAGCACCAGAACAAGGAAAAACTGGACGTGCCAAGACAAAATGGGTACCTACCTCATGTCACAACGCAAGACGTGGTCTTATTTACATTCGGGACTACGCAGAAGAAGCTCGAAAAGGATTTCTCAAAATCCCCTGCTCTAGAAGTGGTTCCCGAGTGTGAAATTGAAACCATAGACTCGCAACCTCTAGAAACGACTCATGAACTCGGGCCTCGGGCAGATGAAGATGTGGTTGAACTTATCAAAGGGTCTCAGAGATTGGATGCGCAATCCAACCTTGAGAAGTCGTCCATGAGGCTCTCCAAGCGTCTCAACCGGGAGGACTACCAGCCAATGGAGGTCGACGGTGTGCTTTTGACGCGGCACCACTTTGCAGAAACAGAAGCATTTTTTCACAACTTGAACGAGCGGTTCAAACACATTTTCCATGACGAGACCCCGGTTCTTAATGATATTATCCAGCGCATTGTTTCTACTGATGACGAGAAGCTACAACCGCGGTTCATGCTGATCTTCGTCCAGATGTTGAACGAGTGGAAACCCAAGCTTTTCAACCCGGTGCTTTTGGCCAAGGCCCAGGGCCAGGATATGAAGGAAAACCTCAAGGATAGTGATAAAAAAAGGCTAATGGATATCCTCACCAAGTTCGGCAATCAGATCTCCGATGTTGAAGTGATCGACGAAGAGAACGACCTCATAGAAGATTCCTCCCTGGTGAAAGAATTCTTGCAACGGATCAACGGATCCAAAAAACATATCAACGAGAGCAAATTCGAGATACTACGTCATTTGTCCTGCACAATCGCAGAGAAGTCCTGGGAATTGGACCTTTTCGATACGGTTTTTGATTGGTATATAAGTCTCGAGGCTCAATTGTTCCTGCAATATTCCATGATGATTTTCACCCCGGAAAACACCCATCACCTTGGGTTTCTCTTGAGCATCTACGAGGTCATCATCAATTACTACATCAATTGCAAAGATATCTTCGAGCGGTCATTGGAGTCTGTCAATATTGCCCGGTTCAAGTCCATGAAAGGATCCTATAGTTTGGGTTCCATCGAAGTGTTGAGAGTGCACTACCGAGTGTCCAAATGGAAGTCCTTCTTGGAGGGAGTGTTTCTTGATCCTGCACTTTGGAATCACTTGAAAACGAACGACATTTCTATCCTCGTGAGGTTTTTATGGTCTACAAATTACTTCATTGCTGCTGACAGTTATCTGTGGGAGGAAAAGAGGTATGTTGTTGCACACCTCGATGAACTCCACACTCTTATTACTGACCAGAATGCAACGCAGTTGAAGTTGACGTTTCCAAATTATGTGAATATTGGAGAGTTCTCGACGGCAAGCCTTCACAGAAGGCTTTCCACGACCTCGATCCTTTCGATATTCTCCAAAATCTTGGACCAGAGTGGCTCGGGAGGCAACAACGATACCATTTTCTTGCTTGAAACCATTCTCTTGGAAACTGAAGTTTCGAATGATGATCCTCGTGATACTGTGCCGGAATTGACGTTGGTGGAGTCCATTTTAAATGGCCATGCATTGCTCGATAAGGAATCTCTCTCCAGTGTCAAGACCTTTTTCGATGAGTGTCCGTTGGATTTGAAGCTCAGTCTATGGAGCATGTTGTTCCTGTACTACCGGAGTCATTCTCACGGAAAGTACCAGACCGGGTTCGAGCAATTCTTGGCATTTATCATGAATTTCTTTCACAGTGCAGATTTTGTTTCGGAGAATGCAAACGATCCGGTTTTGTTCATCCGTTTGATCACCTCCTACACCGAATACCTTGATGTGTTCCTCAAAAACTTGACGGAGGATAAATGGATCCTCAAGGGCCCCTGTCCCAATCTACAGGTGATAGCCAACTTGACACGAATGTTTGAGATGTGCTATTCCTTTAGTTTGCATGAAGAGTCTGCTTTGATCACGGGAAGCAAAGTGTCTCTTGAGTCCAAATCAAAAGAGGCATTCCACTTCTTCAAGAACTCGTGCATCAAAAGCATCACCACTTTGTTGGTGTACTGTGTGAATCAAATCAATATGAATAATTTGGTTTTGGAAAAGGACGAACGCATTGCAGATTTGATCTCTTTGGTACATTACCAATTAGGAATCCGTCGGCTCTGTGATGCTTCCAATGGGTTGTTTTTAACGTTTGCTGAAGACAACTTGATGAAGCTCCAGAAGTTCCCCACTACTGAAATCACCCAGTTGATGTCTTGCAGACTTCACTACAAAATCAAGGTGGATGGCAAATTTCCTCATGACCATTATACTACCAAGACAGCCGACTTGGATAAGTCCAACGCTTCGGAATTAGCTGCTTTTGTGCTCCCACTATGCTTCAAGGAAAATCCGTTGACCCAAAACTTCCGCAATGATTTGAAGCAGGTGGTTGAAGATATCTACGAGATCTTCGGCTACCCAGAGATCGAAAACGATAAAGCCATCTCGGAGAATTGGTGTGTTCTTGAGAATTTCCTCAACCTGGTGACTTTGGGGCCTCGGTTCATCAAGGAAGTCTTTCATGGGTTGAGTCCTATTGACTTTCTTGCTCCATCCAAGGAGAATAAGGTGGCACGTGGGGGTCTTTACTACTTACAGGCAGTATTGATGTTCAATTCCTACAAAATCAGAAAGAAGTCTGCACAGAGCAGGACGGTGGAGTTGGAGCGCATTATAGCACTTCTCAAATGTGATCTTATTTACGGTAGCAAACGGACCGAAAGCTGGATTTTGCTAGGCCAGGCCTATGGCTTTATAGTGGAGGATGATACCATATGGACGTCGGATAAGCTCAATATTCCTGAACGAAAGGTGCTCACTGCTATTTCCCAGAAGAAGGCTTTGGCGTGTTATATGATGGGTATTGGCACAGCTACACGAGAAAACCCTACTGATTTATCGAACAACAAGGCCGTCATTGGAGTGCTCATGAACTCTTTTGTTAAGGAGATGTACAGTGCATCACGTGCACCCATGGATATGATCGCCTTCAAGGTTTTTAAGAACCCCCGGTTCATTCAAAAGGCAGGGAACAAGCTGTACAACCAGTTATCAGAAGCACCAGCTGTTTCAGGCAAGTTTTGTCTTACTTTGATGCAGCGGTGCCTTGAAATCGCCCTCAAATCCGACCCCGATGACTGGACTACATACTATTACTTGGCTAAAGTTCGGTCCAAGTTGAGTGCCAAGCCTGAATTCGTGTTGGAGACCATGGCATATGCCAATACGCTAGCCAAGTCTGCCCTGAGCTCAAACGACCCGATCTTGGAGCCTGCATACAAGTACTACAGCTTGTTGTACAAGTTTGTGAAGTACGACTCGATTCCGGTGGCACGTGCTTTGCAGCTACTTAAGGAAGAGGTGTTCTTGAAGATGGAAATCAATAACCTGGTTTTGTCCAAGAAGCACTTTTATTTGCAGATTGCGGGATGTTTGACCAAATTATCAAGCTTGGATAAAAAGCTTTGGTACCATAAACCATCCTACCGATTGGCAACAATTGTTTTTCATGAGTTGAACGATTCAGCGTGGGCCAGGAGGGCCATCTCCAGGTTCTTCACCTTGAAGTCCCACAACAAAACGTTCTTGCAGATGTGGAAACCCGAAAACGAGAGACCCGGAAAGCATTTCGTCTACATGTACCAGTACACGCAATTCTTTCTTCTGATTTTGGAGCGGGACAAAGACTTGACCACATTGGTGTTGCTCTGTCCCAAGTTAAGAAGAGCCAACTCGTCCATGGTGCATTTGTATCCTGCATGGGAAAGACTCTGCTCCATCTTGTGCCAGCTTGTACGAGAGGTGGCTGGAATCGAGACCACCTTGGTGGAACGATTCTTGTTCATGACCTCATACACCACCTTCATCAAACAGGCCAAGGCTATAGCAGAGCAACTCCAGAACCCGAACGTTTCAGTTTCGGCGAATACCGAGATGAACCTCCGGTTTCTTTATGAGTTGATGGAGATGCGGAAGTTGAACAATGGCTACGGGCCCACCTCGCTTATCGACGATACGTTTGCAGGTGTGTTCATCAAGATCTTCAACGAATGCGTGGAGAAGTTTGGTATCAATAATTCGGAACAGCTTCCGGCATCTCCCAATGGAAAGACCAAGAGGTTGGCCAAGAAAGACTTATTTCCTTTTGCAGTGGAGATTGCAGGAAAACAAAAACGGGCCGTGGATGCCCATTTGAAGCAGAATCCCGATTTCTTTAATGAGTATGTGTCGCAGTTCTTGGTCGAGAAGGTGGCTCGTTCTGAAAGGAACTTGTTCCAGACCCAGAGGACTTGGGCCACATACTATACCATGCAGCAGCTCAAAGTGGCCAACCGCAAAATGATCATGAGTACCGTTCCAGGAGCCCACGCCCCGGACTTTTTCGTTTCGAAACCGACCTATTATGCTCCACCCATGGCATCGGTTCCAGCCACACTTGCACCCAATATGAGTCACATGAGGCAATACTACGGCATCCCATGGAACCCCCAACACCCTGTGGGCCAACAAACTGTGGGTATTGTTCCAGGACAAATTCCAGGACAAGTTTCAGGACAAGTTCCAGGACAAGTTCCAGGACAAGTAATTCCACAGAACGTTGTTCCAGGTAAGGTCCCTGGTAAAGTTCAAGGACAACTTCCACAAAGTATGATTGTTCAAGGACAACTTCCAGGACAAATTTCAGGAAAGATTCCGGGACAAATTGCAGGACAGGTTCAAGGTATAGTACCAGGACAACTTCCCCAAGGTCATGTTCCTTACCAGTACATTCCTGCTCAATCTTTGCAACCACAGATGTACCCCCAGGCCATACAGAAGGGATTGCCAATGGAGCAAGGTTCAAAGGCTCCCATAAAAAGTACCAGAGCTTCCTCTAGGGCCGCAACGGATTCTTCCCAAGCGTCCAAATCAACTAGAACAACGCAAACTAATACTGCAGCCAATGTCGTTCCAAATATTCCAAATACTGCAACCAATAGTGTTCCACATATTCCAAGTACTATCCCGAGTACTGTTCCAAATGTTCCGAATACTATTAATAGTATGGCCAAGAACAAAGTGCCTGCAAACATTTCACCCAATGCTTCAGCACAAGTCCGTGGCCCCGTGGGTAGGTCGATGCCCCCATCCACCATGACACCAACCATGCCCCCAACTACTCTGGCATCTACTATGTCTCCATCTATTCCATCATCAATGTCTCCTACTATGCACGGCATCAATGCCAGCAATGACCATCCCAAGTGTGAGATCTGTGAACGCAACTATGCACTCCAGAACAAGCTCCCATACTTCAAGGTGGATCCAAAGAGCATTCCTGCTACCCAATCGGGGTCTCCAGCAATGTCAAGTGCTCACTCTCCCCATGGTTCTCCAAATGCTCCACCAATTGCTCCATTATTGAGTGCACCACTACCTACCACTGCACCAAAGGCGCCAGCCAATGTACGTGGATCTCCAAATGCACCGGCCAATACACGTGGATCTCCAAATGCTCCTACAAATACACGAGAGTCCCCAAACATACGAGGGTCGCCGGTTGAAGATGTTTACCACGATTCTCAGTCTTTCCAGAACATGACTCAATCCGTCAAGCAGCTGAAACAAACGCGGTCCCCTAGAAAGTCTCTCCAGGCTGCGGTGCAGGCAGCAGCTCAGGCATCAGCAGCAGCTCAGGCCAAGTCAGGTCCCAAACAGACCAAGTCAGGGACCAAACAGGGTTCAGTGAAACTAGAAACAACAACTCCGGTTTTGGTCAAACCAGAACCAGAGAATTCTATGGTGGTTCCAGTGGCTCCAGTTGCAATGGCTCCGGTTGCTTCGGCCAGTCCTGCTTCCGTGCAGGACCAGAAGTCTGTCAAAGAGTCAAGTGCAAAAAAAGCTACTCCAACTCCAAGTATTGGAAACAAGCCACTCACAAGACGCCAGTCGGATGCTCTACGCAGGGAGAAGCTTGCACAGAGCAAAGATTTGGGTAATGAAATGGCCATTATTGATGAGGTAGGTCGGAGCGAGGCCAGTTCCGAACAGCCCGCAAGGAAGAAACTCAAGAGGGCCGTTAAAAGTGAATAGTCAATAGAATCAACAGTGTGTCAATAGAACCAAGAGTGAGTAGTGTAGAATATTTAGACTTGTTATACATGTGTGGCTGATTTGGAAAAAAATTGCTCCACGGCAGGTTCGAACTGTCGACCTTCAGATGTCACAACGGATTATGAGACTGACGCTCTGCCAACTGAGCTAGTGAAGCAATATAAGAATTTAAGTTTTTGCGGTTTAACAAGACAACTATTATTTAGAGTAAAAGGTCACTGGATTATTCACGGCAAAGGATAATTTTATGACATGCACACGTTCAGATTAATTACTTAATAAAGGCCTGGGTGGCGCGTTCAAGCTCTTCGGTCAATTCTAAAGTGTCGAACTGCCGAAGTAACAGTGCCTCTTCAGAGCACTCTATACTCCCCCGTACATGCAGTAAAGTATCACCCTCCATAACCAAAAGAGTCTTCGTGCTCAAGATCTCATCCACCGTGTAATTGGACTCGAGAAACTCCGCCAAAAACTTGGCTGGCACCATCGACGGCCCAAGAATACCCGAAAACTCTTTTATGGCAAGCAACTGTAGAAGCCGGATGATCTTATCGATTGCTCTCACGAACAATGCCTTCCCCGGATAAACATGCTTGTCGATACGGCTCAAGACATGGAGAATATCGCTATCTCCCGGGTTCATAGGAGAGTGTTCCTGGTGTAGCAGAGCAAAGTCAAACTGATGCACTATCTGCCGGATGGACCCACTGGTCATATCCTCGCCAATGAGGTTGAGAAAGTCCACCACCAACCGGACTTTTTCCTTGTAGCTGCCCTGGGAAAGGATGGAGCTGATGGTGTGGTTAGTAGTATGGGACGGAGGTGCTGTGGCTTGTTCAGTGACCTTGCTCATGGAAACCACACTGCCTGCTCTGGAGCTGGACGAGGAGGCCGAAATGTCCAACTCCGTGGCCACCCTCTTGTTGAAAGACGCTAGGAAGTACAGTCTCTCGGCCCGGAAGTACTTATCCGGGTCCACCAATTCGGAAAACGACGAGAGTCTCATGAGGTACGCCAAAATAAAGAAAAATGACACTTCTCCTCGCTCCACGGCAGATATGTACCTGGAAGTGTGGATGGCCGAGCCCAAATCCGAGACGTAGTTGTCGATGTGGAGACTGGGAAGGTGTAGGAGCACTCGCAAGAAGATATCGGCCTTGTTCAACCATGTTTCGTTGATAGTGTCGTGCTCCACCACCACCGTGACGAGCGAATAGGCATAGTAGCGGTAGAAATCCACAATATCATTGAGCGACGCTTGGCTTCGGCTCACCAACAACGGAACTAGCTTCTCGGACACTAGCGGATGCCCTTGCTCCGGGTATAGAAGATATAAGGTCAGCATGCAGTTTCCCGATAAGTACGCTAGCTTTCCGAACTTGACCAATATAGGAAACAACTCAAAAGAATCGTCCGAACCATCCAAATCCATATTAGTCATCTCCATATTCAAATCCGTACTAATTTGTGAGTAGAGGTGCATGGATCTGGCCATGGAACTCACTAGACTGTCGACTGTATATAACGACACCGGGTCAATTAAACAGATATCAATGGACGTAGTCAACAAGTCCAAGAACACTTTCTTGGCATAAGAATCTGAAATTACCCAACTAAAGTCAATTTCCTGGAGAAGCAGGTCTGTGAACCTCAGCAATTGGCAGAAACTCTGGGCATACGCCGCTCTGGCATTCAAAAAGGCCGGGTCCACGCCCCGAAGTCGGGTGTGTTTGATCCGTTGCTCCAACAAAAGTATCCTGTAAGTCGTGTTGCTCATTGAATGCACAAATAACAACCAGAGCCATTTGTGGGTGGCGAATTTGTGGGTGGTTAGAACATAGTAGAGCTCAGTATACGCGTCGGGGAGCGAGTGGGAGCACTGTATATATTCAGCCTTTCCCTCTATGACCTCATATTGCAGTAGCAGATGTTTCAATTGTGCTTTTATACTGGCCACAATGTCCAGACCCTCCGGGCCTCCGTTGTCCGGCGCAGTGTATGTAGTAGACATGGAGTGCTGGGTAGGTTTACGCTTCAAATGAATGCGCACACTGCTCCACGTGATCCTCCACATCCAGCTTATCACAGCTTATCAGAGCTTATCACAGTTTATCAGATATAAATCTCCACGACTTCTTCTTGAATGTCTGGCACGTCACGGTCCCTTCTGAGGGCCATAGATTCTGTGTTTCAGAGCTGGGATAGTTCCGTCCAATGGCATGCCAACCCTTCCCAGCCCATCAAAGACCTATACACCACCATCTACGCCTTCAATGAACGGCACAATACGTCTGCCACCATCAACTCCAACACAAACGACATTCTCCGGGCGGCACATACAGACTACATCACCAACTCATCTGATCTCTCCAAAGAGACTTTTTTTGTGGAAGTGCTCTCCAGACTAGTGCCTACTCTCACGGCCTCCGAGGTAGAGCTCTGGCTCAAGACATACCTACGCCCAGCGCTTGATAGCGCCGGGTTCGACATCTTGTATGTTTCTAAAACCAGACACCTCCTTAAATGCTTGACTACCGATATGCTCCACACGCCAGATGTTGGTCTACAGCACCGCAGAGAGCGGATTGCTCAGATGACCATGGAGCACGTGATGAAGGTGTACATTGGTACGGACGCCAAGGCCTATGACATGATCCAGTTGGCGGCGTCAGATGCCGATATGGCCACGCTGATCTTCGCCGAAAGACGCCGCTTTATAGAGCGGAATGCCACCACCGTGCTCATAGACTGGGGTCTACAGTACCCCAAGAGCTTCTTTCTTCTCTTGGACCCGCACTTTAGCGATGCCAAGTCCCGCTTGAAGACTTTGGTTCTAGCCTCTGGCTTAGTGTCCAAAAACGTGTCTGCTACTCAAACTGTGGTGGAAACCCCATTTTATTTAAACCTCTTGCGGTGTCTCTGCTTGGATTCGAGCGAATCCATTTTGAGAAGTGCCCTTACGGTGTTGATGATGCTATTTGGCAAAATATGCGATAAGATGGCTCTTCACTTGCCGGAATTGCTTATAATAGTGTCCCGGCTAGAAGCATGGAACTGTGGTGTATCCCAAACGCTATTCAACCTGGGCTCGGATGCTGGGTGGCTGGTGGCTGGTCTCGAGAAGGTGCCTAGTGTGTTCGGAGGTCAATTTAACTCCGACAGGAAATTTGATTTTCAGTTCTTGATCACTGTGGTGTACGGACTCTTTCCTAAGAGCTTGATATCCTTTGCAGACGACCCAAGCTTGTTTCTACTGCAAAATCCACCTTCTTGTTTGAAGAAGGAAAACTCTGAATTCCTTAAAAAGGACTTGGCCCAATTTGTCTCAAAGGCAATCAAGCTGTGCTTGCTGAGATGCATGATACACCCCAACTTTCTCCATGGAGTGGGTGATAAAACAGAGAGGAAGAACCCCCTCGAATGGATTCTCCAGAAAAATACCAATACGGAAATCGGTGAGGCCGAGGTGTTGTTCGAATGTTTATCGTTGAACCCCGAAATCATGGTCACCATTTCCGATGATTATGTTTTGCCAGAGAAGTTGATGACCAAAATCCGTTCATCCGATTACCTCCACAGCATTCTCTCATCAAGAAAAGCCTCACTTAGGTCCCTTGACTCTCCCGTGGAGCCAAGATTTTCTCTCAGAGGTATGTCTTCTCTGTCTATTCTGGACCACCCTTTTAGTGCAGATAAGAGAACATCTCCAAGCCAAAAAAAGACATTTCCTGATGCTCTTAGTGGGGGCACCGAAGGCATAGAGTTTAAGCCGTTCACCTTTGACGGTAGCAGCTCTACAGCTCAAAGCATGATAAGTGAAAAGGACAAACTGGGTGTATCCTTTAAGGATGATTTTTCCACGTTGTTTTCGGAGCATGAGAGATTGTACACTTTAGCCGCACCTGTGGCAGCAACTAGTGCAGAGGAGAGTGAAGATATTTCGGGGAGTACAACGATGTCGAGACGGTCATCGGAAAAGAACGAGGAGCAGTTCAAAATTACCCCATTAATGGGTGGAAACATTCTAGAATTCTACCAGCGAGAACTCCTCTTGATCAAAAACGAGCTCGAGTTTGCCATCTACGTGAAATCCCTCTACAGATTGCGGTACGTGAAGCTCAAGCTCAAGTTGAATAGTATGTCAGAGAGCATGAACAAACAGCCCGAAGAGGATGTGGGTAAAGAGGGACTCCATGCAGAAAAAAACAAAACGATCGAACTCTCCAAAAGTCTACTTGAAGAAAAGGACAAAAAACTCCGGCTCAAGGCCGAAGAAAACGATGTGTTCGTGGAGAAACTCACCCACATGCACACCAAGCTCCAAGCACTTGAAGTGGCGCTTGGAGAAAGCAAAGCCGAAGTGGTTGAAAAATCGGAGAATTTGGAAAAGAGTGTTAAAAGCCTTCAGACAAAAGATGAAGAGATTATCAATCTAAAAAACCAAATCACGGTTTTACAGGGCCAGCCCAAAAGCGATCCCCCAAAGTGCGACCATGCTCCTTCAGAAGAAGCGCCATTTGCAGTCTCCTGCAACGAACGCGATTTCTTGCATTTGAAGACAGAGATCAAAATGCTCCAGCACCAAAAGCTCACGGCAGAATCGGAGCTCGAGCACGTGCAAAGAACTTTGGGGTTCAGCGAAAAGGATTTCGAGAGCCAAATGGCCAAGACAAAATTGGAAATGCGAGCCATTTTTGCAGAGCAGGCCAAGCAGTACGAGAAGAAGATCAAGGAATTGAGTGCGGTTATTGTCAAGTATGAAACTGCGTTGCAGGAGGAAAGAGTCCGGGCCGCGCAACTATCCAAGGCCATACCAATCCGAGCCACTGAATATACGCAGTCATACAGTCCAGGTCCAGGCCCAGGGCTCAATTCCGGATTATCTGGTCCACCTGGATCTTCCGCATTTTCCGGTCCGTCTGGATTTTCTGCCCAATCTGGCCCATCGGGTCTTCCAGGCTCGGTTTCTACTCACCAGTATGGAAATTCCAACTGGCCCTCCAACTACAGGTTGGGTGCGAACGAAAATGACCTTGGCCCAGCTTTGGGCGAGCGCATGGCAAAGCGCGGCTCCCACGCCTCTGCCGACAGTCTGTCGCTGTCGTCAGTGCCCTCTACGCATACACCAGCCTACGCGTCCAAACAAAATAGTTACATTCTCCCACGCCAAGCGTCGTCTACAAGCATGCCGATAGTCAAGGGCCGTGGGGGCTACCAGAAGCGGTCCAAGAAAATAATGTAACCACACCAGAAGATTAGAAAGGGACACGAGGGACAGAGACAAAGGCCTCTAGATTTGGATTGGACAAAGACGAAACGCATTTGACAAACAAAACAAATTGGACAAAACAAATTGACAAAACAAATTGGATAAACTGCATTGGACAAACTGGACAAGGACTTGAATTGGACAGATTAGCAGTTGGACATGGCCGCTACAAAGCCCCGAGATTATTGTTACTAGACAAAATGTGACACGCAGCGTGTGCACTAATGACACGGATTTCGCAGTGCGCATCATAACGGATTTGACGCAGAGTGCCTTAATGTGACGGACCTGACGGTAAAAGCCTTGCGCGGTTTGGACACGTGATTGCGTGCATGGAAAGACAGTTTTTCCAGGAGTCAGTCGCATCCGAAACCACAGGTTTTGCTCCACTTTATCATGTCTCAGACTCTCAAGAAAAGGGGCAAGAAGGCCTCGATGCCTGAACCTTCGCTGGCTCTGGACCCAATTGACCAGAAATTTGCTCCTGCTGCCAAGGAGCCGGAATCCCACTACTGGGTTGCTTTGGCTCTTGTCACTTTTGTTGGTGCATACGTTCGGTTCCGGATCTTGGGTTTTCCCGACAAGGTTGTTTTCGACGAGGTTCATTTCGGGAAATTCGCCTCCTTTTACTTGGAAGGCACTTACTTCTTTGATTTGCACCCTCCTTTCGCCAAGTTACTCATTGCTTTTGCTGGATGGTTAGTTGGCTACGATGGAAAGTTCAAGTTCGAGAGTATTGGCGACAATTACATCACTAACAAAGTGCCTTATGTGGCATACCGTGCTTTGCTGGCTATTCAGGGCACGGCCGTTGTTCCCGTGGTGTTCTTGACCATGAAAACCCTCAAATTTTCTTCTCTTGCGTGTGTGATTTCCTCGGTGCTTATTGCTTTTGATAACGCCCAGGTCATTGACTCCCGCTTGATTTTGTTGGATGCCACCTTGATTTTGAGTGTGGCCTTGACTGTTTTTGCTTACTGTAAGTTTAGCACGTATCGTCATAAGCCATTCTCTCAGTGGTGGTGGACATGGTTGCTCCTGACGGGTCTTGGCTTATCGTGTGTGATCTCCACCAAATATGTTGGTGTGTTCACTTACTTCACCATTGGTATTGCCGTGGTGCACGAGCTTTGGATCCTATTGGACATCAAGAAGGGTCTTACCCTCGACAGGTTTGCCCAGCACTTCATGGCTCGCTTCTTCGCCTTGATTGTGTTTCCCTTCTGTATCTACCTTTACTGGTTTTACTTGCACTTCCTGATCTTGACCAAATCCGGTCCTGGCGATGCTTTCATGTCTGCTGAGTTCCAAGAGACATTGGAGGAGTCCCCTTTGACCAAAACCGCAAGACAGGTCAACTACTTTGACATCGTCACCATCAAACACTCCGATACTGAAACGTTCTTGCACTCGCACGACTTGGTGTACCCATTACGGTACGAGAATGGAAGAATTTCCTCCAACTTGCAACAGGTCACGTGTATCCAAGACCAGAATGGAAACGAGCTTGAGGACTTGAACTCCCAGTGGCAAATTGTTCCTTCGAACGGAGCTCAAGAAGGTGATGCTGTCTATACC
Organism: Metschnikowia sp. 04-226.1; assembly: GCA_002370245.1. Classification (NCBI taxonomy): domain Eukaryota; kingdom Fungi; phylum Ascomycota; class Pichiomycetes; order Serinales; family Metschnikowiaceae; genus Metschnikowia; species Metschnikowia sp. 04-226.1. The sequence continues at coordinate 60,050 of NLAD01000765.1, forward strand.
AATGATGCTATCCGGTTGAAGCATGTTGGAACAGGTGGTTTCATGTTGACCCACGATGTTGCTTCGCCATTGAAGGCTACCAACGAAGAGTTTGTGGTTGTGCATGGTGACGCTATCGATACCAGGTACAACCAGACGTTGTTCCGGTTGCGGTTCTCCGAGGGAGGAAAGAGCACCAGCAACAAGAGAAAGGTTGTGAAGAGCAAGGCCACTCCTTTGAGATTTGTTCACGTGGACACGGTGGTTGCTATGTGGACCCATGACGATGAGCTCTTGCCCGATTGGGCACTCGAGCACCAGGAAATCAGTGGTAACAAGAAGGTGCAGGACCTGGACAACATCTGGACCATTGACAACATTGTCAGCTTGCAGGAAAACGACCCCAGAAACAACCTTGTGCCTAAAGAGGTGCGCAAGATGTCGTTTTTCAAGAAATGGTACGAGCTCCAAGGCTTGATGTTCATGCACAACAACCAGTTGACATCCGAGCACCCATTTGCTTCTCTGCCCGACTCGTGGCCTCTTGCCATTTCGGGAGTGTCTTTCTGGAACGACAACGACGAGCGCAGGCAGATCTTCTTCATTGGAAACGTGGTGGGATTCTGGATCCAGGTGGCCTTCTTGGCCATCTATGTTGGGTTCGTTCTCGCTGATGTGGTGACCACGCGCAGAGACTACCATATCTTGAGCGATGCAGCCAGGTCCAGATTATACTATACTCTCGGGTTCCTCTTCATTGGCTGGGCAGCTCACTACTTCCCCTTCTACTTGATGAACAGACAGAAGTTCTTGCACCACTACTTGCCTGCGCACTTGGTAGCAGCCATGTTCACCGGAGGCTTCATTGAGTTCCTCTGTCTCAACCGCACCAACACGGTGAAAAATGGGTTGGCTCCGCAGGGCATCGACAAAAAGAAGATCATTTTCTTCACGCTCTTGGTCAGCGGCGGAGTCATCTGGTTCTTCTGGTACTTCAGGGCCATCACCTACGGCAACATTACCATCACGCCAGAGGAGGTGCGCAACAGGCAATGGTTGGACATCAGCTTGCACTACGCCAAGTAATGAAGTGCCATTAACCAGAGATCCAAAACCAGAGATCCAAAACCAGATATTCTTTAACCCAGAGATATTATTGGACAACCAGATACCATTGTATCAGATAGATGTTATACCAAGTCACTGTAGACTAACCTCATAAAGCTTCTGTTGACCCAGCAGCTGGGGACAGATCGAGCCCCTTTGAGTGTTGTAAAGTCAAATAAAACAATGCGATCGTCAATACTATCATGTATATTAGTAGAAAATAACACCATGCAGGACCCTAGTCCATAGCTTCTACGGATAAGTATATGGTTTTAGACTAGTGTTTTTGGATTCCTGGTTCTTGGGTTATGAGCACTGTCTATCTTAGTCCATGTGCGATCTTCAGTATACTTAAAGTACCAATATAAACAGTACCACAAGTCTAGAAGAATTGTCTTTGGATTCCACTCAGTATCACTATTGATATTCCTCTAAATACTATACCATAATATGGTGCTTAGTATTGAGCCCTATCTCTAGATCTCTAAACAATATGACCATTCAGAAGACATTTGTAGACAGGAGCCAAGACTAGTTCATAGTTCCAGTATAGACTAGGACCGGTTCATTAATGTGCACTACTGTACTCTAGTGTAACATGACCTTCTGGTCCATGACTCATCCAAGTATTACTCACTCATTACTCACTACTACTACACCTTGACCAGTAAAACTGCGTATGGGTCTCACTTGTTAGTGTACAGGAAGAAAATAACACACAATCTATGAAACTATTGAGAGAACTTGAAGTTTAAAACTGAAACATTTATGAAAACTGAAACATTTATGAAACAACTCTGAAACATTTCTGAAACATTTCTGAAACAAGTCTTACCTCTATTACTCGCACCTATCAACCTACTGCTAATAACTACTCCACTTTACAGACTATTACTATTGTACTACAATTGTTTTCTAATGGTGTCTCGTATTTACAATTCGTAATGCTCCGAGTTGATTCAAGAACGATTAGAGTCGCTTAGGATACTGGCGTCTTTTTTTGTATAGTCAAAACCGTATATTTAGTATGATTTATGTACGACATTGGGTGCAAACCGTGAAAAGTGCGACCGTTCGCACCCACCCCATGCACTTCACTATACTCATAGATATACTACTACTACTACTACTACTACTATACTTTGTTCAAATTTCCTTTTTACAACTAAGTCAGACTATCTATATTGTCACTTCTAGGATTAGATCTAATTACTACTGAATTTGGACTGCTGTGACGGATCAACTCAGGATTGTGCCTTGCATGTCTGACCTGTTACGGTATATATACTGTGTACACCACTCTAGAACTCTACTACTATGTTCTGCTACTATGGCCTGCTACTATTGGTCTGCTACGTTGGATTTTTCTGTGAAGCAGATTGGCCAGGTATAGAGGAGTATATACAGTGCTAGTCTTATAGAAAGTATTTAAAGTATTTAAAGTAGTAGTGGCCTGCATAGTGATCGTATCGAGTACTATGGACTTGTTAATAAATTATAGTATAGCAGAATGGCTGACTGAGTGAGATTGAGATTGAGATTGAGACTCAAATACCCTAGTCTTCTAAAAAACCCTTATTTTGTTTTCGAGATTTGAAACTACCCCAGATTTTATTACACCTATTATAGATCTCTTTTAGGTATTTGAAATCTCCCCCCCCCCCCCAGATGCATACTGATGACTAGTTGAAAGGAAGTGCGGGGACCAAATTTAGTGTGATGATCATTTCTCATGTGCGCATATACACCACTGCTTCAAAGAGGTAGAGAAATCTACGGACCTTTTTATGTAAATCTACGGACCTTTATCTCATAGCCAAGAGATAAACAAAAGCTATAGAATAATTATCAACAACTATTTATAGACATTTTGAAAAATAAAAGTGTCAGGATAAGCATGATAATTGTATTATCTCACATGCTTCAGTATGCAGGACACACATGAACCAAGAGTTCCACAAGGACGTTCCGTGAAGAAGAGCCCCAGGAATTGATTATATTAAAAGAGATCCCCTTATTTTTAAAAAAATATCGAATTGGTTCAGTGAGCACAGAAAATTGGGTATCTTATGGCCAGAGACTAGAATATCCACTCCACACTATACAGTACATAGTAAGACAGACTGAATAGTACATTCTCTTATAAATTCTCTCTTTTTAACAATTTTTAAATGCCAATCAGATCACACTCTCATCAAAAGATTCTCTATAACATTAGTCAAGCCGTGGAGGTTCATGGAGAAAATTGCTCATAGACAGGAACAGGTTCATTGGTCCAATACTCTAATAACAGAAAGTGTCATGTACTATTCTTTCTGCACAAACAACATTTTAGTCTTGGAAAAGTCTTTTTATTCGCTGATTCCAAACTCCAACCTATACATAGTTAAGCTGAAGGTGTGGACTAAAGTTGGGCCCAAGACAGTGAACACTGATGTATAAATGATATATTAATATCTATACAATGTGACTTGCCTGCAGTCTAGGAATCTCAAATAATTATCCGAAGCTGAATATCATCATTTTTTCATCAGAAAAATTAAATACATTTACTATTATTAGAAATGACTCAAGTTGTAGGTACAGCTATGATCCAGATTTATTAGCTATTATCCAGATTTATAGTGCGAATATTAGACATATCCAGTGCGCGCCATCTACTCTGATCTAACATCTCTTCTCTACACCTCCACCTCGAACATGTCCATCAGAAGGATCTTGGATGGCATCAAACAACAAGCCAAGAGTTCAATTGGTCTCCGGTTTGTGACCGGAAACCAGTCGGCCGATATGGATTCCGTGGTCAGTGCCATTTCCTATGCGTACTTCTACCACACCAAGAACCCAGATAAGCCTCCGTTCCTCCCATTGGTCAACATCAAGCGGGACGAGTTGGCGCTCCGAAAGGATATCGTGATGCTATTGAACCGCCACTCCATTTCCAGCACGTGTCTTTTTTTCTTGGACGATTTGGAGCGTTTGGTCCTGACGTCTCTGGACACTGTGGAACTAGCACTTGTGGATCACTGCAATATCCAGGGTGAGCTCTTATGGGAACTCCACCACCAAAAACGACTTAAAATCACTGCCATTATTGATCACCATGCAGATGAGGGTGTTTTTAAGGATGCTAGTCCACGGATCATCCAGAGCAATGGCTCGTGTTCGGCCTTGGTGTTCAACTACTGGAATTCTCAACTTAACGGACACTTGGATGCTGAAATTGCAGACTTGCTCTTGGGACCTCTTTTGATCGATACGTCCAATATGACGCAGAAGGTGGAGCACGGCGATCTTTTGGCTTTTGACCTGTACAAGAAGGTCCTCTCCCAGTCACAAGTGTCCAATGCCGTTATGGTGGAACCCAGCCATTTCGAGACCTTTTACACCAATTTGAAAAAAGCCAAAAAGGACTTGGCGGGATTTTCTATTTTTGATATCTTACGCAAAGATTACAAACAGTTTAGGTTTGAGAAGAGGTCGGGGGGTGCTGTTACTATTGGCTTCAGTTCCATTCTGAAACCCATTTCGTGGATCTTGACCAAATTCTCTGCACAAGACGTTCTCGATGCTTTTCAACAGATGAACAAAGCCTTTCACTTGGACGTCATTGCTATCACTCTGTCCTATACCAGAAAGGACACAAAGACATATACTCGAGAATTCTGCTATGCTACAGACGAGCCTAGTCTCGAGAACTTGGCCGACCATGCATCTGCATTGGAGCTAGATAATGATGTGTACAAGCTGGATTCCATGGCCTCCACTCTTGCTGCTGTCAACTCCAAGAAGCTATTCCGGGTGTATAACCAACGCAACACACAGGCCTCCAGAAAACAGGTTGTTCCGGTGGTCAAGAATATCATTGAACAGCTATGAACCGGTTGAACGTGAATGGTCCTGGGAGCATAAAAAGGCTATTTGATAGTGCACCTCCTGCTCTGCCTCCACCATATGCACCTCTCTCTGCATTTCGGGCACCATGGCATTGGTTCTAGACAAGTACGCTGTTAACGCACTCCACACCTCACCGGGCACTACCAATATATCTTCAGTTTCAACGTCGTCTCTTCTGTATAGGATTTTGAGGCAATCGGTGAGAAAATGCCCCCCAAAAGTCACGTCGAGACCCACGCCAGTGACCCACACCACCACCTGCTCCGATGAGTCTTTGGTAGTCAATGCAAACTTGCGAGTCCCGGACGAATTGATCTTATCCAAAAGAGCAAAGTATACAAAAAGGTATGGAGGGTAGCTTTCCGTTTTTGTATCATAGGCTAGCTTCAATTTCCACTTGTAGATTTGTAGGATATTCCCATCTAGCTCACCTAGACAACACTGACAATTCGTGCAATGAGAACCGAGGCCCTCCACTTGTAAATACGAAGAGCCAATATTAACAAATCCAGGACGAGGGGTAATTTTGCCATCGAAGTTTTTCTGGTGTTTGTGGTGGTGATCTTCATGCGGTTTATGGCAGTGCCAGAAATCCATCATCTCATGCCAGAACTCCAGCGGCATATCCACAAATTTATAGGCACGAGAACTCAAGAGCGTCGTATCACAGTTCTGACAAAGAAAGAGAAACTCATTGAGTCCATCTTTATTGCGGGGCGTTTTGTTCAAGAGGTCCTTGACCGACCATATATTGTTTGCATTGGATAAGCCCATGAAATTGTCTGAGTTCCGCCCCAGCTGCTTGTTTTCACATGCTATAGTGATCAGGAGGGCTCCATTTCGAGGAACAATGTTTTCGATCCGGGCCTGGTTTAGAGCTATGGACTCGGGCCACGGTAGTGGAATATCCACCTGCTCCACCAAAGAAGGCAGGATGGCATGGTCTGTGTGCACGCCAAACGTTAGCAGGAGAATAGTTCCATCCAAACGGATATTCTTAAGCTTTTCAAGCTTCTTCTCCACCTCCACATGTACGGAGATCTTCTGCAATCTCGGTAGATATTCACATAGATATAATGGCATGGTGTTCGATGAGTATAACCTGCGCGCATCTCACCCCACCTCTCTCCACTCAGTCTCAGTCTCACTCAGTCTCAGTCTCACTCAGTCTCAGTCTCACTCATTCTCAGTCTCGCTCAGTCTCAGTCTCACTACTCCATACTCTCACTACTCTACTCCACTCCACTCTAAACTCTAAACTCTACACTCTACATTATATTAGTATACAGAGGAAACACTGTCGATATTTTCGACTCAATGAAAGCTTATAGTATAGCACTCAGTACGAATTAGCACTAGAAATCACCACAGTCTGGTGTTGGTGCATGGTATTACACCGGTATGTTCCTCTACAGTCGCACCATCACTGACTGCTCGAAGTAAGGTTAGACTAGAGGTACAACCACTCTCTTGTTGCTCTTTTACTATATTCTACCCTCTACCTTCTACTAGAATTCTAATACTAATGTTCTACGAGTTTACCATTAAAATATTGTTATACTGGAGTACTAGAGTGTTGCCTCTATCAAAGTAGTATCAGAGCTCTCCTACTCTCTACACCAACTACTCAGTCAATTACGTTCACCACTTTCTTTAATGTTACCTTTGAGTTATTAAGTTGATTATCCATGGCTACCCGCTTCCTGAGCGTAGAGGATATGGAGGATCGAGATGCTCGCCGGTGGAGGCTTGACGAGGAGAGGTCCTCTTGCGCCCCGTATCCATTTGACTGAGCGACCGCACCTTCGGGAGCACGTTTGACTGACCATAATCAAGCATATCACCCTTGTAATGTCGCTGGGAGACGTAGTTCATAGGTGTGTACAGAGGGTCCGAAGAGGTGGCTCTGGACGGCATCTCTTTGGGGGTGGCTGTCCGAGACGAATGGACCCGTGGGGTGTAGATGACGTCATCAAAAGAATCACATACAATGGGGTCGCTTCCATAAGAGTCAAGTGAGACCGGAGTTTCAAGGTAACTGCTTGTTTTCAGAGCACTGGCGGTGGCAGCTCTCAGCACACTGGAGCTCAAGTCTCTGATGAGCTTTTCCGATTTGAGGTATCGGGAGTGGAGCTCAGTGGGCAGGTCCATGTAACAAAAGTACTCCACGCTGAAGGCCAAGAAACTCAACCTTCTTTGTTTGGCAGTGAAGTGTTTGCACAACTCCCTGTTGAAGTGGATCAAGTCCTCAATAGGCAGGATGCGGATGGTGATCAAGCGTAGGAAATTCTGGAAGATGGCATTGCGGACCACGAACGTGGTCATGAATGGGTCAATGAACTGGAAGTCCAAAGTATCAATGACCGATCTGTTTTCCCTTTGTTTGACGAGTTTCGGGAGGTAGTAGTATGCTAGCACTAGGCATCCATGGGAGTAGAACAACCACAACTCCACCAAGTCGCCCAAGACCAATATCAAGGACTTGAACGGGAGAATGTTGAATTCCAAAAGGTAGTATTGCACATTGGATATGGCCACGTATGAGAGCCAGTACAACAAGAGAAACTGGATGTTTCTATTGGGCTTCAGCATGGCCTTGGCCGATAGTAGGAGCGGATACCAAAAGGACAAGATGGACAAGATGGGATGGATGGCAAACATGGCCAAGAGTTGAGTATTGAATTTGAGTTTCCTAGAGCAGAATATGAAGCCAATTTATGTCAATAAAGGATACACTGGAATCCGTTCCGTAGACAATGGACCCCGGAGACTGCGGCTGGTGTAGCAAGGTAAACAGGAAGCAACAAGCAAGAAACAGTAAAGGATTCAGCCTCTTATAAATTGACAGCACAAACGACAAATTCACAAGACAAAATAGCAGCTCACAAGAGTATCAACACCTCAGGGGCTTGTGTGAGGGAGGAATATAGTCTGGGGTGTGGAGTGTAACCGCAAGTTTAGCAACGGAGGCTGCAGGATGCAATGAGTCTGCGCGCGGCAATGCTTGGACTCCGAACCAGTTACTAAATTGGGCGGGTTCTGCCTCGTTGCGGACCCGCGCACTACCAAAAAGTCGTATTGGGCTTTAGCCCATGCAGAGACGCGGCTCCGCTTAAGCTCGTCGACTTCGGAGAATGTAACCAGTTAACGTTTCAGGAAGGCTCTATTCCTGGATATAGAAAGCTTCTTGCGTTAGAAGCCTGTTTCAAACCTGTTTCAAACCTGTTTCAAACCTGTTTCAAACCATTGCCGCGGTCTTGTGCAATGTGTTTCATGTTTCAAGTACGAGTATTTGCAGTCGTGTAGACTAGTACCGTGAACCATCAATAGGGACCCTTAGGCTCAGCACCAAAATAACAATACACACTCAAAATAGAAATCCGACTTTTTAAGAGATCTCTCTCCGAAACAATACAAAAAAAATTACTATACATAATCAAATCAGATCCGTACACCTTGGATGGTAGTCCTGACGGATTCTTTGGCTCAGGCCTAACTTTTTTGATGCCCCTCGGGAACTCAACCAGCACTCACCACCCACCACCCACCACACGGATAACGCCACAACCTACCAAAAGTATCAGGTTAAAATGGAAAATAATATTAACCACTCTGTTTTTTACTCCACTTATATGAATCATAAAATCTACGTTAACTTGTGCATAGATTGATTGTACGGACTTGTTACCTACTGGAGGTCACGTGCGCCAGGCCTAAGCTACACCGCGACGCGTTCCCCTTATATCAACTACCAGGACTACTGAATATGCTGGAACAAGCCGACTCGTTGGGTTTGGATAAGCCAATCAAGCTTGGACGGACCGTTAGAATCCCCAAGGTGACCGATGAACTTTTATTTGAAAATATCAGGGGTCTACCCCAAATTAGACAGAACTACCGCACTCTACTGAAGGCCTTCAGGCACAACGACAAACGGTATGCGGAGAAGAGCAAGACGATGTCGAAAAGTGCTGCTCAGCAGCTTAAGATCACAACGGAGTCGGAAAACCTCAAGAAGGTTCTTCTGTTCTATCAGCTCTGGTGTCATGGACTTTTTCCCAGGGCTAATTTCGAGGACTGTGTGCTGATCTTACGGAACCACAAGTCAAAGAACTTAAGAGATTACCGCCGATCTCTTGTGGATGCTGAAATCAAACGGATCAAGATTGAAAAGGGTATAATAGTGGAAGATGACGAGTCTGATAATGGCCTGGACACTGAACCTCCTGCTACAGCAACTGACCCTGCACCTAGTGCTCGGGACAATACTCAAAACGATAATGCTCCATATGAAAGTGATGAGGATGACTGGGGCTTTTTATCGGTGAACAGACGTTCTACAAATGGCTTATTTATAGGAGAAGAAGATGAAGCGGAGGAGAACCAACCGGCTGGTTCCTCTGGTGCATCTGCTCCTGTTCCTGCACCTACGGAACCTGAAGATATTGATTTCGATGATTTCGATGAAAATGACTTTCTTCCGTTCACCACTCAGACTGCAGTCTCTGATCAAGATGACCACCAGGCAGAATTGGATATCATGAATGAGATGGGCATGTGATGCTACAGCTTGCCACATGCTCTCAAATATACCTGCGCATGGTCATAGATACGTGAATTCTTCAGCATACTGAAGATCCCTCCCGATTTGCTGAACGCTCCCAACACCACGGTGCTGGAGCGTGCAGAGTACCTGATACTTTCAGAGCCTGCTTCCTTCAGAGCCGGAGCAATGCGTACCTCGGGGCCGCATATGGCTATGGTCAAACCAGATGCAAAGAGCGTTCTGTCCTGAGTATCCTCCATAGCATATCCAAAGTCGCTGGTGGATGACTTGTGCCAGACTTCCATGTCTGTCTTGGATATATCATAATTATCGCCTGATTGCGCAATTACTTGGAACTTCATTCTTCCAGAGTCCATCAACGTGCCTGCTTTCATTTTCGAAAGGCTGAGGTTGATATCGGCCCGCTTGGCATCTGCCATCACTTCAAAGCGCACCTTTATGCCAATGATGCATACAAAGTCTAGCTTTTCATACTTAGCTATTGAGTTGGCCAAAAGCATCATAATGTCCCTCTCCTCAGTTAAATGCTTGATGCTAAGCGCCAATTCATTTGCCAATGCGTTGGGCAAGAAGTGCCTATGTCTGTTCAGGGATAAGCTGGTGTTTAACTTGAAGATCCGGTTGCCGGAGTATGCACTCCCAGAGCCGTCCCTCTCGAAGATCGTCAAGTAGCCTCCGGTGCTGGTTGCTCTCCCCAATTTGGCAGAGAGCTCGATCAACTCTACATCATTCTTGCTGTACTGATTGAGCAACCTCTTGCTGCGCTCAAGCTCAAGCACCTCATGTGGTGTTTCCAAGTACTCCATAAATCGAGCAGCGTATTTGGAAAGTACGTCGATCTTGTTGAGCACAACACTCGTGGAGGTACTGGTAAATACCGCGAGAACCCCAATTGGGACCCCAGAAGACGACTCAAGCCTCACCCCATAATACGACTTGATGTATGGGGGTCCCGTGACAAACGGATTGTTCCAGGTTCTCCAGTCCTTGGAGGCATCTTTCAAATGAAACCACTCGTTGGACAAGATCACATGCGCGTCGAACAGCACCGACCGGGGGGTCTCGGTATATGGAAACCCCGACTCGTACTGGACAAACACAGTATCCTCGTGGACAATGGAGACCGTGACGCAGAGCTCGCCAAACGATTTCCGGATACTGCGCACCATGTGTCTAAAGATCTTGCGGTTTTCCCAGTGTTTTAGTGTCAAAAAATGCTTTACATTCTCACTGTTTGCAGCCTCTGACTGTAGATGGGGAGGCTCGTAATATTCGACATTTTTCAAGCAATTTGGACGAGTGACATCCGAGATATTCAGCTTGGCCTAGTCTTAGTACAATGTTGGGGGGCAGAGGTGTTTTTACGTACGGATGAGTATCGATGGTCAAATTGCGAGCGAGATATCTCGGCCTGAGTGTACCACTGCCTGGAAAAGTCTGGGATGAGCGGCACCGTCTTTATTTGCATATTGGGGTACATCTTCAGTTGACGACTATCTTAGCTCTATGGATAGAAATGGTGATCCTTTGGCAGTTCACAAAGAGATGGATGGCTCTGCGGTACAAGTTTGTAGTATGCCGCAGCCACGATTCGCATTGCCAGAAATACTGCTGCTGCTTAACTGCATGAGACAACCAGTGAATCCACCAGTATATAACCAACAGATTAACCAGCAAATCCAATTATCATGAACTCACTAAAATCCATCTTCAGCTCGCCTTGCTCTTGTCATCCTTCCTGCCTTCGTCTTCCTCCTCTATCTTGGCCAAGTCGCCGCCCTTGGCCTCTGCAGCCTCTCTTTCCTGTCTACTTCTCTCCTCCTCTAGAGACAATCTCAACGCCAAGGCCAAATCGGGGTCCATGTTGGCATCCACGCCTCCCGCACCGAAGAAATCACCCGATTCGTTGACTTCAAAGCCATCCTCCACCAAAATCGGCGATGTGGAGATCACTTCATACAACAACCTGGGCCCAGGGGGGACCGTGACCAAGTGCGAGTTGTCATGGTTGTTAATGGTTTGTTGGAACTTTTCCAATTTGGGGGTGTTGACACTCTCCTCGCCGAAGTTGATCACGTCAATGGCAATATTATTCTTCTTCATTTTCTTGGCCAACCGCTCCAAATCCTTCTCGGTCTCGGTGATCGGACTGCCCACAAAGGCAATGATTCGCTGACTCTGCACCTTGTTTTGACGGTGTTTCAATGCTAGCGCAGCAACCTGGATCCCATTGGAGAAGTGGTTCTCGCCACTGATCTTGGTGCCATGGGCCCCGGATAAGATCTTGCCGAAATCCGTGGTCAAAGTGGACAATACCTGCGGATCCTTGCCGCCGTACGATAATAGGCCCACGGTGTTCTCTGGGTTGGAGTTGAGCTTATTCTGGAAGATGAACTCCATGGCGGTGATCTGTGCATCGTATCGAGTGGTGGGGTAGTCTCCGTTCCGCATGTACTCGGAGTTGTCAATTGCTATCATGGTGGCCTCGAGAACCATTTTGGTGCTGTGGGAAGAAAATGCTGTGGGAAGGTGCTGAGGTGAGTATGAGGTTGTGGAGACTGAAGGCGACATGCGAGGTCGTGCGAACTTCGATCCAGTATAGGGTCTACTGTTATGCTGCACTATCATCTACTGCACTATTATCTACTGCACCAAATCACCTACTGATTTATTCGACCACCTGCTTTTGCTATGATTCAGATTACGAGGGCGGAGAAGGAACAGCTACTAGCAGAGCTACATGCGTTGAAGAAGATCCAGGGCCAGCTATTAAGAGACCTCACGGCTAAGGTGGCCCGGAACTCGGAGAGGAAGATTCTCAGGCGGTTGAAGAAAGTCAGCATGACTATACGGGAAGTGCCTATCCAGGAGATTCTTAGTTTGGAGAGAACTGGTGCTCCGACTATTGCAGGCATTCGTCGGCTCAAAGATGTCTAGGTTCAGAGGTCAGAGGTCATAGTCATAATAATACCTGCATAATAATATCTACATAATATCCATCTAGATAATAAGATTTCTTTGTCTAATTAATATTATATTCTATTTCTTACTATAGTCTATTCCTAATTAGTCTATGCTTCCTCGGGGATGCCCTCGTGGAAGAACTTACCCTCTGTGGTCTCGTTGATGACTCCGATTCTGATACAGAAGTCACCGAATGGCTCGCCCTCGTGTCTCTCCAAACTCCATCTCTTGAACAATGGCTTAAGAATAGATAAGATCTCGTCCTCCTTGATGGAGTACCTGTAGATCTTGTTCAATCTTTGGCCGTGGTGGCCTCCTCCCAACATCAAGTTGTAGGCACCCATGGCTTTACCCACCAAGGCCACCTCGGCAACCCAAGGCCTGGCACATCCGTTAGGACATCCGGTCATACGCATGACAACCGAGTCGTGTCTCAAACCATAGTCCTCCAAAGCAGTCTCCAACTTGCTGATTAACTCGGGCAAGTACCGTTCCGACTCGGCCATGGCCAATCCACACGTGGGGAGGGCCACACACGACGAAGACGATAATCTCAATGCACTGAAGTTGGTGTTGTCCAACTTGTATTGTGCAAGCAAGTCCTTGACTGCTGGAACGTCCTTGTCCTCGATGTTGGAGATCACCAAATGCTGGTTACCGGTGAGTCTGAATTCTCCTGATAAGTTGTTCTCAATGAGGTATTCAGAAAGTTTCTTCAATCCGATCTTTTGAGGCAACTCGGGAGTGTCCTCAATACGTCCGTTTTCAATGAACGCAGTGAAGTGGTTGTAGTTCAATTCATCCTTGACCCAGCCGAAGTAGTCGATGTTGCTCTTGATCTCAAAAGATTTGGGCTCCTCGAACTTGTCGCCCCAGTACTCTTCCACTGTCTTCTTGAACGTTTCAACACCCATATCATCAATGGTGTACTTCAATCTTGCGTGCTTTCTGTTGGTTCTATCTCCATTGTCTCTCTGAACGAGCATGATATTCTCACAGGCCAAGTGTACCTTTTCCTTAGGAACGTACCCGAACATGGAACCTGTTCTTGGGTAAGTCTTGACGTTGTTGTGAGTGGATCCCATACCTCCTCCGGCAACAAGGTTGTAGCCAATCACCTCGTTGTCCTCGACAATAGCAATCAACCCAATGTCATGGGCGTACACGTCCACATCGTTGTAAGGAGGAACAGTGATAACGATCTTGAACTTTCTGGGGAGGTAAGTAGGACCGTATTGTGGCTCAAAGTCAACTAAGGCATCACCTGCAACCATGGTTTTCTTCTTCTTTGGGCCGTCCTTACGGTTCTCCCATACCTCTCTATCTCCTGGCTTGTCACCTTCGTCTGCACCCTCCAACCAAATTTCGTGATAAGCCGTCGTTTGGGGCAACAAGTACTCGGAGATCAAGGTTCCGGTCTCTGCGACCTGGCTGTGAATTTTGGCATTCTCTGGTAAAGCAGAAACCATGACGTTTCTGTTCACATCACCACATGCTGCCAATGTATCCAATAACACAGAGTTCATGCCTCTGATGGCTGGCTTCATGTTGTGCTTGACAATACCGTGGAGTTGGAAAGTAGCACGCGTGGTGATCTTCAAGGTTCCGTTTCCTCTGACATCTGCAAGCTCATCGAGCTTGAGGTACTGCTGAGGAGTGGCATAGCCTCCAGGCAATCTAAGACGCACCATGAACGAGTAGGCAGGCTCGAGACCTTGTGCTTTCCGCTCATCTCTGATATCACGGTCGTCTTGCATGTAGATACCATGGAATTTGGTCAATTGTTGGTCAACGGCACAAATGGCTCCGGTGGATTCGTCTCTCAAACCCTCTGCAATGGTTCCTCTCAAGAAGTCGGATGCGATCTTCATGTCCTCATTGGTGAGAGGCTTGGGCTCTTCAACTCCTTCAACATTATCCACGCCCAAGGCCTTCCAGATTTGAGGCATCCAAGCCTCAAACCCAGTGCTGTATCCATCGGGGTCTTGGTCATCACCCAATCCAAGCTCGGCCAACTCTGCAGCACCAAAGAACTTCAATTTGTCATAGAGGTCTTGGCCTGGCTTGTTGTAGTAGTGCTTGTCCTCCTTTCTAGGCCAGTATTTGGAGTCACCCAAACCAAACACAGAAAATTTGACACTGGACAAATCCAAATCCTGCGCCTGCTTTAAGCCATCCCAGAATGCCTTACCGTTGTTGGGGAACTCACCCTGTCCTGCTGTGGAAGAAACAAGAATAAGGTTGGTCTCCAAAGGCAAGTCTTCCACCGAGATGTCATCCATGGATAACACAACAGACTTCAAGCCTCTGCCCAAAGCTTGTCTGTTGATTTTCTTGGCAACAGCCTCAGCAGTTCCACCATCAGAGGCAAAACCAACTGTTAATGGAGGACCAGATAATCCCTGCAACAATTGCTTGTAAGAATTGTCTTCGAGCTCCTTTTGCTGCTTCTTGATTTCGCTGTTGGCGGAGGCAGTGAGGTTTCTCAGGAGCTCGGGGTTCTTTTGAGCCAACAATGTCAACTTGTTCTCCCTGTCCAAAAAGGACTTCAATTGGGTTCTCAAAGAAGAAGAGTCGAGCTTGAATCTGTTATCGTCCTCCAAGGATGGATCGTATCTGTACAATGGCCAGTATCCAACATCCACGGCATTCTTGGTCTCCTTCAAGATACTCAAGACATCGGAGTTCTCGGTCTTGTAAGGCAAGTAAGCCAAAACAATGGAAGGACCGTTGAACTTTTCAGCCTCAATGAAAGCCTGCAACACCTGGGTGTAGGAAGAGTAAATGGCAATGGAAGCAACGTAACAGTTGCCATAGTTCATGGCGTACAACCCAACATCCTTCTTTCTAATCGAACCGGCCTTCTTGGAGGATAAAGGCTCAGAGTCAATAATCAACATGTTGAGGTTTTCGCCAGAAGCCACGACATTGTGAACACCGGAAGATCCCAAGTCGTAAGACCATGCATCGGAACCGACCAACCAGTTCGATTTGATTTCGAGGTGTTCCTTCTTGCTGAGGATCTTTTTGGCAGCCTCGCTGTTGTCGGACTCCAAAATCTGAAGGATCTCCTTCACCTTAGGATAGGCCTTGCGCTCACCGAAGCTGAGCAACCATTGGGATAAAAGGTCAATCAAAGAATCATTATTCAACGAGCTAAACTCTCTCTTTTGAACAGAATCAGAAACCAATGTGACAAAGCTGTCTTGGTCGATTTTAGACGACAAGAACGAACCGTAGCCAAACTCAGGGTTTGAAGCTCCACCCACGCTTTTGTCATTGAAATCGTTCAAAACATAAGCATTCTCATTGACTTGAGACAACACCTTCAAGTATGCCTGCTCCAACTCATAAACCTTCTTTTGGCCAGCAGCCTTCTGGGACAACTTGTCTTGGTAAGACTTGGTGGTCAACTCGGCGATTTTACCAAAAGAAACGTTTTGCACTGGGTTCTCCGACCTGGTGTTTGCCAACAAGCTATTGACGGCATTCTGGACGTTTTCAGCAGTGACATAGCCCAATTTTGCGCCTACAACCTTGCTGAAGTTTTTCAAGTGTTGATGAGATGGATAGTTCTTGAAGAATTCCAAAAGAAGGGGAGAAAAGGAGGTATTCTTGAAAGACTGCTCGACAAAAGTCAAAGTCACCACGGAAGATGGAATAATGGTAAGCAATCTCTTCAAATCTAGTGGGTGGAACACATTGACGCTAAAGAGCAAAGCGCCTTGTGCAGAAACGGCCTTGACGAGATCTGGGGTTACCTGCCCCAAGAAAACAATGGCATCCTTGGCCTTGGTCAGCGAATTTAGAGCCAGGAACAGCTTTATGCCGAATTCGTTGAGAGCTTCGGTGAAGCCAATAATCCCTTCAGGAATGACGGATTTAGGAATGCTTGAGAGGTCTTTCACGTTGGTAGGAGCATAGAAGTGGAATACGGTCTCATTCAATGCCTTGGCCGTAGCGTATGCGGCCTGGGAGTGGAAAAAAGCATCTTTGGGCGATTGCGACACAAGGATGGTGTACCTGGAGTCGGTCAAGGAGGTGATGATGCTATAGTCGAAAGAAGGGATTTCCACGTGGATAACCACGGGGTTAGATCTGTAAGCAGCCAAAGTCAAAAACGGCAAGTTCTTGAATAAGGTAGCGGAATCCGTAGTGATGGTAACGATTTCTTTCTCTTCAGTTTCGTCTATGGAGGCGGCCACTAAAGCAAGCGGCTCGTTGCTCTCCATCAAAGGAGTATACTGAACAGCATACTTTGCGAAAGACGACACGATGGCCTTGGTTGGTTGCGTAGCAAACAAAGGAGAGCCCACGGAGTTGATGACAGAAGCAATGGCTTCAGTTTGGGAAACAGACATTTCAGGGGGATGGGAATCTCTGGAAGGGCTGGTTTAAATAAAATGCTGTGCGGCTGATGGACAGGCTAATGCCAGTATTCACAGGGCAGATCAGGGCTCAAGTGATAAGAGCAGTAGTAGCAAAGGAGAAAGTAAACTCACAGCTGTTGCAAAATTCACTAACACAGCAAAAAAGCCTTTGGTGTCAACAAAAAAGGTTGGAAGAAGGTGGCAGTAAAGTGTGAGAAAACACGGAAATGGCTGACTAAAGAAGGCCTACGTTCCCCATACTAGCGATAGCCAAGCCTGCACACCGGCATGCTGCAAAATTTTCGAGCATTGAGTGATCTCACGTGTTGATCGATAATAGCTTTGGTGCGCCTGTCATTGGTTCTCCTGACCTTCGATTAGGGTCAGACCCAGGGGGACAAAAACTGTGAAGATCATACTAAAAAAGTATACATTTTTTTGTATTCAGATAAAAATATCCATAATGACTATATTTTTTTTTTATTTTTTTTCATTGGATGGGAGTGGAACTTACTGGGGACCCGTAGGTGTCATAACACGTGCCATTGGCCGTTCGCGATCGGTAGGGTCATAAAAGGGCACACTAGATTCCGTGCCCACCAGCACAAGTCATGTGACCTGTGCAAATGAAGAATCCCCGGTCACACGTCAAAAAAAAAAAAACCAAAGAAAAACGGGTCATTGAAATTGTTTAACGATTCAGAGATTCTTAGTCGTGTAAGGGTTAAAAGTTGGAGGTTTGGGTTTTTGGATGTCTTGTTTTATCCTACTTAAAGTGATGAATAGTCATGGGTTATACACGAACACACTATTAAGGACCCAGATTTATATACACTTCAGAGTAAATTATACAAACACAGAGTTTATTAATTTACAGCCAATAAGAAGAAGAATATTATTATTATATTATTGATGTGCATGGATTATTGGAGATTATGGTTATGGTTATGGTTATGGTTATGGTTATGGTTATGGTTATGGTTATGGTTATGAGCACTGTACTTTAAGTAATTGTTGAGTACTCAGAATGCGACCCCCTACCAACTCCATGTGAATAACAGTATTGAGCCAATAAGACCAAGACCCTAGAATTAAATTCCTCTAAATCATCCCCAAATTTACCCAGAATCTACTCAAAATCTTATTCCCCAAAATTACCCAAACTCATGGATAATACGAAAAAGAGTGTAGTGTAGTGTAGTGTAGTCGTGAGTACTGTGCAGGGTGTAGTGGTAGAGATGATTAAGTGAAGTTCCAGTAACTTCCATAAATATTATTTTATAAGTGAATTTAGGGACACTGACTAAAGTCCTATTCTTTTTGTCTTTTTCTTTTTGTCTTTTTCTTTTTGTCTTTTCCTTTTTTGTCGATTTTTAGAAGAAGATCCCGAGGCTCACCTTTTGCAGAGGTGATCATTATCCAAGTGCGACCCAAGAAAAAAGTCGAACCCGTTCCTCAACTCTCCTCAACTCTCCCCAACTTTCCTCAACTTTCCCCAACTCTGAGACAGATCTATGGACTACCGAGCACATAAAAAAGTGACAATTCATTGGAATTGAGATTTCAGTATAATAATATTCCCTCTTAAAGTACAAGTAGTCCAGACTATCAAAATAGTAGTGTTTAGTCAGACATAGTCAGACTTGGTCAGACTCAGTGTAGTACTTAGTGTAGTACTTAGTGTAGTACTTAGTGTGGTGGTGAAGAGTAGGTGTACTCAGTGTACTTAATAGTGAGTATTAGCTGTGGTGGTAATTAGTACTGAATAGTGCGCGTTGATGTACTTAAAACTAAGTCGTGAGTGAGTAGTGGGTAGTGGTAGTTAGTAGTGGGTGGTTAGTAATTAGTAGTGGGTAGTTAGTGGTGGGGTAGTAACTGGTGACTAGTACAACTACTTTGCGTACTGTACTTAGTACTGAGTAGTCAGTAAGTACTGAGTACTAAGTAGTTAGTAGTTAGTAGTTAGTAGTTAGTAGTTAGTAGTTAGTAGTTAGTAGTTAGTACTGAGTAATTAGTACTGAGTAGTTAGTAGTTAGTAGTAATTACGGAGTAGTGTGTAGTTAGTAAGTATTACTGAGTACTAAGAAGTAATTACTTAGTACTGAGTAGTTAGTCCTGAGTGTTGAGTAGTCAGTACTGAGTAGTGTGTAGTTAGTAGTTAGTAGTTAGCAAGTAGTGCTGAGTAGTGTGTAGAACTGAGTAGTGTGTAGTGTAGTGTGTAGTCAGTACTGAGTACTTAGTAGTGATAGTGTAGAGTGGGTATTGGTGGTGACTTTACCGATTGTAGCTTTGGAGGAGTAACAAGTAAATGTGATTTTTGGACTATTTATTGGTGGGCACTTATGTTAATTTAAGTTTAAATACGTTTGTATTAAATTGAGTTTGATTTACGAGTGGATTAGATTTATGTGAT
This sequence comes from Metschnikowia sp. 04-226.1, assembly GCA_002370245.1. NCBI lineage: Eukaryota > Fungi > Ascomycota > Pichiomycetes > Serinales > Metschnikowiaceae > Metschnikowia > Metschnikowia sp. 04-226.1. The sequence goes on from NLAD01000765.1 coordinate 79,347, forward strand.
TGGCTTTGTGTTGTTTCATATGATTGGCTTTGTGTTGTTTCAAGTGATTGGATTTGTGTTGTTTCTGTGATTGCTTTGGCATGTTTCATGTGATTGTTTCATGTGAATGTTTAGAACTGGATCAATGTTACATTTATTAGTGATTGCGTAAATCAACGCATCTAAATACGAGGTCGCAGGCAGCAGCCAATCAGAAACGGCGAGCCGGCAAACGCCTCATTCTCATGCATACTATCAACAATATTGCCAAACACTATCTCTGCGTGCGGAATATAGAATGTGCCCATCGGAGTCAAACACCTAGGCTCGCATTGCTTCCATAGTTCGCCGCATTTTCTTAGTCGTGTGAGCCCGCACCCTCGTTATCTAGGCGCACTACAGACTGAACCAGCAACCAACAGTGGAAGGGTCGTGTGACCTTAAGGCCGGGATTCCGCCTAAAACTGCTAAGTTTTAGTTTCAGCCACGTTTAAAATTATGCAGCCCGCCTGTTTTTCGGGTGATGCTTTCCATTTCAGTGCACTAATTCCCTGAATATTTCCGTCGGGCAATGCATCTCCTGCGAACCGAGGTATTTGCACAGGCCCGCCCTGCACTGGGGCACCGGACTCTTCGTATTGCTTGTCAATATCCCAAATTCTTTCATCCTTGTCCAGACGATATCACCTGTTTTCATCTTATCAACTATTGCATCAGAATTTGTTTTGTTCTTTTTGGTGACTCGTCCTTTTTCTTGCTTTTCTGCCTTTTCTCTCTTTTCCCTTTTCCCCCCTTTTTTCTCTCTTTTTCTTGTCGAGGTCAGGTACTAGCACAGTCATTGCCGACTAGCTCGTAAGCTTCATTAATTCTGGGTGCGCCTTTCACCCTTCAAATCATGCATCTCCTTCAGAGATAATCTCTTCCGTCCTGCACATACGGGAGCCATATCGTTTCAAGAAGAACTTTAATCACTTCATGCATATCAAGAATCCCCATTCTTTTCCATCCTCATACTGCTAGCTCCTGATCTAGCCCCGCCTCCAAATCGAACCCCAGCCTAGCCCCTCAAGCCTGGATGAAATTTGGCAAGAACCTTTCTCATCTATCGATTCCTGAATGGAAGCTGTACAACTTGGACTACAATGACCTCAAGACCCACATCCGTCATGCCACCCAAACGCTGTCTCCCGACTTGAAGGCTTTGTATCAGGTCTTCCTCAAGAACTTTGAATACTTAAACCTTTTTACTGCCACCAAATCGGGTGAGTTGTCCAGGAAACTCACTGATCATAAGCGCCACTTCAATAGACTACAATGTGAACCCATTTCGGTGGTGGCGAAACTCGATAGCCTCAACAGTCTTCATTACAGCATCATCAATGATGATTCCATCGAGATCAAGAAGTTGAATAAATTCATCTTGGTGCAGAAGATCGCTGTCAAAAAGATCCTCAAGAAGTTCTTAAAACACTACTCCGATAAGGAAATGGCCCAGCGTTTCGCCGACTCCTTGACTTATACGTTGCAGTCCAATCCTCTGTCGTTCGTGAGGTTTGATTCGTCCGAACTCACCGATCGCTTGCTGTATCTTCTATCTGATATCGACATTGCCATTAAAGATTTACAGGAGAGCCTACACCGGAAATCGTCATTAATCCCGGGAAGATTGGAGAAATCCCAGTCTCTGGCGACTATTGCAAGTGCCAGAAACTCCACTATATCGGGGCAATCTCCCCCGGATGATTACTTCCCGCAGTTAAACGTCAGCATCGACCAGTTTGCCAAGTTTGACTTGATTACCTTCTTGAAGAAGAATTTCGTGCTTCATTCACTTATTCCCGATGATGTTGCTTCGATCAACGATTTCCATTTAAGCACTGATGTGTATCTTAATATCCCTAAGGTCAGCAATCCTCGCCTTGTATCAGTCATTTACTTGTCAAGTGAACCAGTCAACCAGGACTACTCCATGATAATCACCTACAACGATTCTCCCTACTCGATAATTGTTGCCTTCACAGGTGGTTTGCGGAAATACACGTATTGTTGTGTGACCATGACCATCGCAGAGTTGATTCTCAGCTACATGACTTCCGACAATGAAATCGCCAAGGCAAGCTTTAAGAAAAAGATCGACCAGTATCTCTATCATGATAAGACTCCTCCGGCAGCTAGTATGAGCATACAGTTTCTCATGAATGACTCGGTTAAGCCGGTGTTCCGTATGCAGTTTGCCCGGACCCATTACTTTCTCCATAAAGATGCCAGTCGCTCAGAAATGCCCACCTCCATTGATGGGTCTGTTTCTCCGCCCACGACTGAAAACGGGTCCTCTCTGCTTGCGGATACCAGGGTCTATGAAGATAGCTACTACATGTCTTTAGACACCAATCTCTACACGTCGCAGGAAGTCACCTCCAGAATCACATTCGACACCGAAGGAATGGATCCGTTTCCCTTCAATTCTTTCAGCATATACTCCAACGACTCCAACCTCCATGCGTTTGAAACTTCGATGACTTCGGAGGTTCAGGACAATTTGCTCTGCACCAAGTTCAAGCAGGTCTCCTTGAGGAAGTTGCCATTGAAGATTCAAAATCTCCTTAAAGTCAGTTCCATCCACCCCTTCAAAAACTATTCCACATACGACTACATGAGATCGTGCTACTACAATTACATTCCAGAAGAGGAGAACAACCACTACTCCAAGCTTCTAAACATTAATCTTCTCAAGCAGTACGAGAACATCCAGCACGTACAAAGCCAAAGCATGGCCGAAGGGTCAATTATTCAAGACAAGTCAAGGACTATTTTAAAAAGACAAATGTCATACAAGTCTATACGTGACAGTGAGAACCAATACCAGCGAAACGCAGACGTTTGTTCCACTCTAGACTTGAATGACCCCAGCAATTTGGGGAACAAGACCGAGAATCCTTACGAGAATGCTTTTGAGCAACACTTGAAGAGATTCACAGATTTGGAAAACTATAACGACGAAGAGAATGAGGACAGTTACATCATGTATATTACATACAACAACGACCTCGGGGATAATGTGCTCAACAAATTGGTTTTGGGGTTCATCAAATTCAAGTACCGCATGAAGACCATGTTCATAGCTCCAAAAACCCTTGACAGAGCATACCCTGAGCAAGTCACCCACAAGCAGAGCTTGCTCCATATCAACCAAGAACAAGTGTACGACTCGATCAACGACGAGCCCACGTTCTTTAACAATTCCAACGACTACCAGGTGCAGTTCCAGACCGACTACGACGACGTTGTATCGTTGCTTTACTTCACCCTTTGCTGCAATTCTATATTTATATCCGGAGTCAACATCGGCATAGTTGTGTCGTTGCTCCAGCTCGAAAGTGAGGACGCCAAGTTTCAGATTCTCGATAATCCCATGGTGATACTTCTTTTATGTTTCGGGTTTCTTTTAGCCTTATTCTTTAGCATGACCAGTATCAGCTTGAACATTCACCGATTCGAGGCTTCTTCCTTTCTCCATTCAGGCATCATTTGGTCTGGGTTTATAGTGGTGATTCTTACCATCATTTGGACCATTGAGGTGCTCCTGCCTCTCAAGCTTTATTAGCCAGACATTTCATACTATCCATATCATAATTTTAATTTATACCGCATTCAGAGTCATTTTCACTAATATGCAATAATTTTTAAAACTAAGCATTTAACCACATACTCAGTCATATCTATTCATATTCATACTAGGCAGACACCCACTACGAGTAGTCCACTACGAGTAGCCCACTAGGAGTAGCGCACTACCCATGCTGGTATTTGAGCCAAAGTTGCCCGATCATTTGCCTAAGACGATGCCAGTCCAACCCTTTTCAACCGGCTCTTGACGAAATTATCTAAGTAACCTACTTCCCTTTTGGATGTATCAACTCATAAATACTAGTAACTTAGTACAGACGATCAACAGAATCACATTTAACTATCGCTCAGTCATAACTATAATAACTATACAATAACAGTTATAATTAGGCAGATTACTAGATGCGATTAACTAGCTTCAAGTATAACATACTTTAAGTATAGAGGGATTGGTAACTTATTTAGCTCTTTCACTTTCGGTGCATGCCTCTATATTTAAAGAGCCACCAAGGGGCGAGAGTCAAGTGATAAAAAATGATGGATGCAAATTATAAAGGGATTGGGGCTTCTTTTATAGATTTCTCCTGTTTTTGTGTGCATGCGTTTGCCACCATTCTGAAACAAGGGGTGTATTAAACATGCTGCAAAATAAATTGGGGTGTATAAAGTCGCACGCTCCCGTTATTTCACTGGTGTATTATTTTTGATTCCGGTGAATATTACTATTGGTTGCATTATAATCATGAAGAAATCAGGTTCTCCAATGACTGGAATTATTTCAAAAGCTTGCGATGACTACTGGTAGTCTAACACTATAGTGGTATTACTATATTGGTATATATTACAATCGTAGTACTGATTAGTTGTGGTACTCCTGGTGACAGGTACTGCTAATGGAAAGGGTAAATAATACCACGGTGGCTTCATCCCGACTGTGATTATGCTATACAGGTCTATAAACATTACAGAATAGTACATCAATATCCCATTCCCATTTTTATTCATAATCAAATTCATGCTATATACACTATCGCATCATACCAACATAACTATGATACTCTGTCATCAATCATCTCTGACATAAGAGTATGACTAGTATATCTATACTACCTGGTTAGGCCAGTGATGGTGGCTAGAACCCTTGCAAGTGCTTCTTCAGGAATGGAGGTTCCAAACTTAAGCCTGTCCATAGTGAGGGCCACCAAAGCACACCGCAACCCACGGACTTCTAGGTTCTCGAACTTGAGAGTGGTAGTGTTCGCAAGCCAGTCAAACACTCGTTCAATGGGCGTCACCGCAGTGCCTATACTGGTGGTGAGTTCCTTGATATCCTTGGCTGGAATCTCCACAATCATCTCCTTCAACGAGTTTTCACACAATGGCTTGGCTGGAGCAAACGTGAACTCCACATCGCCCATTAGATTCGACGTCCCCGAAACCACCGCGTCCAACCCATTGAAACATTCACGTAAAGCCGCAGTCGAGAGCTGGAGTGGAGAGAGAATCAAAGGCGTTTCCATGTCCAACGATTCTAGTGCCTGCACCAAAAACAACGGGGTGGAGGACCTGAGTAGGGCAATGTGCTGTTCGCCATATTCAAGAAAAACAACCACTTGGGTAGCCAAAACATGTTTCATGGTGAGATAGCTAACCTGAACACCGTCGTGTGTTGTTCGGCCACACCTGGCCACCACTTGGATATCTTCTGCATTGCGGTACCTGGGCGTCGCTTCCGTGGCTGCTGAGGAGTACTTGATGTAGAGATACTGGGCGACGAGAGCCGAGAGTCCTGCTCTGTGGGCCTCGCTGAACGTAGGGACCTGGTAGCTGCGGTATAGCCGGAACTCCTGGTCTAGTACGACATCCATGGACGAGTAGCCGTTTATGTTGTCTTGATAAATCGCGCACACATCAATGCCTCTTCACTGCACCTCTCCATGTCTTACAATCCTTCTTCTACATTCACCTTCTCATACTTTCTTCCCACACTACTTGTTTCTGCACTTTCTACATGTTTTAATATCATTGTATATTGTGAAAATATATTGACATCTCTGCGTATTATTCCGTGAGAACATTTCTAAGCAATAAATGGACACCCCTTAAGCTGATACCCACCTAGAGCTTGTTGGCTAGTTAGTTCTTAGCAACGTGCTCCAACAAGTCAACGACTCTGGTGGAGTAACCGAACTCATTGTCGTACCAAGAGATCAACTTAACGAAGGTTGGGGACAACAAGATACCGGCCTTTTGGTCGAAGATGGAAGAGTAAGAGGAGCTCAAGAAGTCAGTGGAGACAACAGCGTCCTCAGTGTAAGACAAAACACCCTTCAACTCACCCTCAGAAGCCTTCTTAATGGCTTGAGAGATCTCCTCGTAGGTGGTGGCTTTCTTCAATCTGACGGTCAAGTCAACAACAGAAACGTCGACGGTTGGGACTCTCAAAGACATACCGGTCAACTTACCGTTCAACTCTGGGATAACCTTACCGACGGCCTTGGCGGCACCGGTGGAGGATGGGATGATGTTACCAGAAGCAGTTCTACCACCTCTCCAGTCCTTGTGGGATGGACCGTCAACGGTCTTTTGAGTGGCGGTGATAGAGTGGACGGTGGTCATCAAACCCTCCTCAATACCGAAAACGTCGTTGATAACCTTGGCCAATGGAGCCAAACAGTTGGTGGTACAAGAAGCGTTGGACACAATGTTTTGGCCGGCGTACTTGTCGTGGTTGACACCAACAACGAACATTGGGGCGTCAGAGGATGGGGCGGTGATGATGACCTTCTTGGCACCACCGTCAATGTGCTTTTGGGCACCCTCCAAGGTGGTGAAAACACCGGTGGACTCAATAACGTAGTCGACACCAGCCTTACCCCATGGGATTTGAGCTGGGTCTCTCTCACCGAAGACAGTGATTTCGCTACCGTCAATGACCAACTTGTCGTCCTTGTGGGTAACCTCACCAGCGTATCTGCCGTGGGTGGAGTCGTACTTGAACATGTAGGCGGCGTAGTCAGCAGCAATGAAAGGGTCATTGACAGCGACAACCTTGATGTCCTTTCTTTGGAGGGCGATTCTCATGACGAGACGACCGATTCTTCCGAAACCGTTAATACCGATAGTGATAGCCATTGTGTTGTTGTTGAATTAAAAGTGTTTGACAATTAATGGAGAAATGAGAACGGGGCGGATATCGTCGCGCCTTAAATATGCGTTGCGCCGGGGCAATCCGCTCCATGGGCTCGGCCACCATATACAGTCATGCGGACGTGGAAGCTGGTCGACGCTCCGGGCTAGCGCTTCCCGCGCCAAAAGTCCGACCCCGAAAGGGCAAACGGAAATCGGCACGACAAAAGTCACGTCATACGAAAATCCCCATGCGCTTGCTCACATGAATATTCCCTTAGCCGGCCCCGGCCCTGTAAGAGCATAAATAGGCTATGCGGCACCATGCCAGGCACCGCAACGGCTGGCAAAATAATGTACCGTGGCAATTGTTTAAAATTCCGGGGTGCATTGCTCGGAAATAGGGTTAGGGTGGTTATTCCTTAATTCCCCGGGGGCCTTGGCCACTTTTCCCGAGGATCTGCCATGTGCTTGACTGTGAGAACTGGGCCCCTCACGTGGCAATACCAACACAATATAACGCCGTACCTCTCATCCATTCTTCTCTTGAATATCTCCAATTCCGTATCAGTTTCTATTTCGAACATTCCACGATTTACTACCACTAATTTGGCTTTTTTTTTTTTTCTTCAATGTGTATGCCTTTTTAGTCCTGTGCAATGAAACTCTTAATCTGAGCTCAATTCCAAAAATGTTTCAATTGATTATGATCCCCCCTGGAAAACTGTCCTCCTGTCTTGTTTTATAAGGTACTCACTCCAGGTGGCAATTTACATTCGCCCTCTCGAGCACGCTCGCAGCGGGGAAAGCGACATATCAAGCACTCTCTCGCACACCACCCGATTCACCTACTTTACCTCCAACAAAAGGCCCACCACACGTAATGTCCAAAAACACCGACTCTAGCGTTTCTGCCCAAGCATTGGGTTCTGTATCCAACCACGACACCATTTCTGAAGAAGGAAACCTCAGATACGCAGCCTACGCCAACCGCTTCAGAACCATCCTCCTCGCCTCCCACCGGTATGTGGCGTACACCTCGGACATTGGCGAGAGTTTCAGGCCTGTGGCTCACCCCTACTTGGTGAAGCTTGGGTACGGTATTTCCTGGGCATACCTTATTGGAGATGCTTCTTACGCTTCTTGGAAGGTCAAGGTGAAGAGCGAAGGTCGGTTTACTCCCGGTTTGAAGCCATGGGACGAGCTTCCGCCAGCCAATAAGGAGGCTGCTGATTTGTACAACCAGTCTGTTGCGGGCAGCTTGGCTGAGACCGATTGGAGGGTACAGTTTGTCAAGAGAGGAATTTTCCAGAGTTTGGCCTCCATGGCCTTCCCTGCATTCACCATCCACTCGGCCGTGCGTTACTCGTCAGTGTTTTTCAAGAATAGTCCAAAAGCACTCAAGACGTATGGCCCTGTGGCCGTGGGCTTGGGTATTGTGCCATTGTTGCCATACATATTCGATGAGCCTGTTGAGCACGCCGTTGACTTCGTGTTCGACCGGGGCGAGGCTCTTCTTGGGCCCAAGAAGTTTGAATAGACAGTTGGTTTCATACACTCATTATTTATTAACACTGAAAAAGTACAAGTTTTAAAGATCATCCTAATTGGTCTGTGGTTTGGAGTGGTTCAATTGACCACACTTGGTACAGGTTCTAGCATCCATATCGCCGTCAAACTGGATGATTGCCTCTTTCACCTGGGTACCTAGATCCGAACAGTAGAATTCCTTCTCATGGAGAATCTCCCTGCACCCCGAGCAGTACCATCTGAGCTTGTCGTTCATGCCTTGGGGCCTGTCCTGCTCCACGACCAAGCCAATGGTATTAGCATATCTCACCGGATTGTGAGGCACATTTCCTGGCAACAAGAACGAGTCGCCCTCGTTTATAATCACATCCTTGAATTCGCCATCGTCAACTACCTTCAAGCACATGTGGCCCTTCAACTGGTGGAAGTATTCTGGGGTCTGGTTGATGTGGTAATCAGTCCGTTCATTGGGGCCTCCCACGATCATGACCGTCGCTCCGCCTCTATGAAGGCAATAGTTGTTAACGGGAGGCTGGAGAAGGTGGGAGTTTTCCTCGATCCATTTCTGGATGTTGATGGGTGGTGTAAGCATTTGCCGTTAGAGACTGGGTATATTTTCCAGAGATTAACTATTGACGCACGGTAGATGGAATCGCATGATGTGCGCAGAATCCTGGTAATGTGAGAACCTAAAATGGAACACTAAAAAAGGAAATGGGCCTGAATTTAATGTAATTAAAAATGGATTAGACAAAAGACAAAAGACAAAGACAACCACAAAGACAGAGGACAGAATACAGAATACAGATTAGACAGATTAGATAAATTAGACAATTATTGGACAATTCTTGGACAGTGGGTGGACAGTGCGACAGTGGTAGCTGACCTTGGTGCGTATGTTAGCAAGTGGCCCATGCGCGTACACCTCAGTAGAGTACCCCATACTCACCTCTACTTCCTCACTCTACTTCCTCAATACACATCTAAACATCTAATACAAACATTCAACATCTAATACACCTAATACCAATCAATACCCAGATTCAATGAAAGTCAATGCAATCATCCGGTTCACCGATACAGGCACAGGGTCGTTGCAGCACCCAGACTTGAGTCTTCCCATAACGGTGAACTTCGAGCGAGACGATATTAATAAGCTAGTGGACACGTCATGGTTCAAAATGATGATTCGGCGCAAAATCAGCGGCACCAACAACCGGCGGATCCGGTTGATTTACAATGGGCGGGTTTTAAATGACCAAACAAACTTCAAGACGGAGGTGTTCGAGCCCAAAATCAGACAAATGAACGCTGCGGGAGATGAGAACAATACGCTTGAAATATACATCCATTGCTTGATTGGAGATGAAATGACAGCCTCTCAGCTCGAACAGGAACGTGAATTGGACCAAAGGGCTAACGTCAGCCAAACCGATCCCCAGGTGATTGGTTTCGACCGTCTTCTTCTGCAGGGGGTCAGCGTGCAGGAAGTGGACGACTTGCGAAGACAGTTCCAACAAATCCATATGCCCGGCACCTCAGATCCTGGCGATCTGCAGGGAGTGACGGATATGGAGGAAAACGAAAGGCAGCAACAGCGGATCCGAGAAATGGAGGAAAGCTGGCTAGATTCCACAAGATACAGTGCGCCCAATGCAGGTCCTCAGGAAAGACCAGCCACGGCCAACGGAGGTGCAAACACAGGGTTAGGAGGCCCGTTGGGGTTTCCCGAGGCTTTGTTCAGCAAAGAAAACGCCATTGTTGGTCTATTAATCGGCACGTTTTTGGGGTTTGTGGCCGTGGTGTTTCTTATGGTGGACGATACCATGTTCAACCGGTCGCACAAGATGGGCATCTTCTCGGGCATTCTGGTCAACATAGGCATTGCTCTCTTGAAGGTATGGACCAGCTATGGCACATAACAAAATCTACTTCACTCTAGAAAACTATCTGGTTCAATATAGGAATTTCTACTAATATAATTGGCTACTTTCGTGGTAATGTATGACCTACCAGCCCTCACAACACTCCATGAAAACGCAGGCACAAGGCAAGCGCATCCGTTAGCCAGAATTGTGAAAGGGCGTTAAGATGGTCGTTATCCATCACTGGACGTTTTTCAGACCAGAACTTGACACTCGCCAACTCGTAGGGAAACGTGAACAGACAAGCAACACGGTATAAGTTCTGGCGCCGCACGAAGAAGAAAAAGTGGTTGACGATGAGCGGGGGTTTTTATACCATCGCGAAGTGGGTTACCCGGCTCAACACATGGGTTGGGGTTTTCCAAGGGCTTACTTGATGAGAGCAGTGCCAGAAAAAAACAAACAGCAAAGTCTAAACCAGAAATTCAAAATCTAGATCTAAGGCAAAAAGCAATTTATCCCGGAAAACCCCTTGGTTTTTCGGGTCCTTTGTCAAGATCGCGTGAGCCCGGTTCCCCTCATGTTGTATGCAGGCGCGAGCGAAAACGCTCCGATCTGACTCCTACTATGGGCTTATCTCCAGACAGGGTAATATAACAAAGGGCATGAATAATTTGTGTTCAAAGATTGTCACACAATCAAAACAAAGTTTATAAGGTTCCGGTGCTCACGTGACTTCGTCCCACCAGCTCCAAAGGCTCACACGAGCAAACATGGCAATTAATCGCGTGATTCATCTTGGCGTGGTTTGAGTCAATAGTATCAATGTAATTTCCGCGCGTTCTATGGTGTAATGCACAATGCACCCAATCTTTTCGAATCTAATTTTTCTCAATTCCCCAGCTTTTTCCTGCTACTTCTTATAAATAGTTTCAAGACACTTGTCGACATTGGAAGAAAACTTCCGTTGCACCAGTCAAGCACAAAATCCCCATTCTAGCCCTACACCTCGAGTGTCTGCTTCCAATTGCTAATCTATTGAACTCTATTTCACTCCACCATGTCTGAGCCAAAGCCATTGCCTTTCATTTACCAGTTCCTCTCAGGCGCCGTGGCCGGTGTTTCTGAGATCTTGGTCATGTACCCCTTGGATGTTGTTAAAACCAGACAGCAATTGGCCACCACTTCCGACTATAACGGGACTCTCCGGTGCTTGAGAAAAATCGTGGCCGAGGAGGGCTTTTCAAGATTGTACAAGGGTATTTCTGCCCCTATTTTGATGGAGGCGCCAAAAAGAGCCATCAAATTTGCTGCCAATGATGAGTGGGGAAAATTCTACAGAAAGGCGTTTGACATCCCCCAAATGAACCAGTCCTTGGCCATTTTAACCGGTGCCACTGCTGGAGCCACGGAGTCTTTCGTGGTTGTTCCTTTCGAGTTGATCAAGATTAAGTTGCAGGACAGAACTTCCAAGTTCAATGGCATGGGCGAAGTCGTAAAGCACATTGTCAAGCTGGATGGTGTGCTTGGTTTGTACAAGGGTTTGGAGTCCACTATGTGGAGACACGTGTCGTGGAACGCAGGATACTTTGGATTGATTTTCCAGGTGAGAAGCTTGATGCCTAAGCCTGAAACTCCTTCTGAAAAGACGCTTGTTGACTTGACTTGCGGAACCATTGGTGGTACTTTCGGTACCATGTTGAACACTCCTTTTGACGTGGTTAAGTCCAGAATTCAAGCAGGCTCTTCTAAATACATTTGGACTATACCTTCAATTCTTACCGTCGCCAAGGAGGAGGGAGTCGTGGCTCTTTACAAGGGTTTCGTTCCTAAGGTCTTGAGATTGGGTCCTGGCGGAGGTATTCTTTTAGTGGTTTTCACCACTTGTATGGACTTTTTCAGATCCATTCAATGATTCAGGCACATATTCAAATAAATCACTAGAGAAAAAGTTAATTACTAAAGTGAAAAAAAAAAGCATTGTCCATTATTGTACCTTGTGAGGGATCCACTCATTGGCAAGTAGAAGTTGCAGTACCTTGGTGTTCTCACGAATCTGCTCGCTGGATTCATCAATAAACCGGTCCAAATACTTCAAAGTATCAACATTATTGAAATCCTCCAATGTCACGGACGTCAAGCGAACCTCCTCATCGCTCAATATCGAGAGACCACTGATCATCTGCTCCACATCATGCTCACTGATTTCTGTCTTGATAGCCAGAAGCTTTTCTTCAAAGGTATCAAAAGCCTTCTCCACACGAGGAAAGTTTTCTGTTTGTACAATGTACCTCGTGAACAATCCAGATAAGCCTTCTCGTTGCTGTAGCATAATGTAGAGTAGATCGTAGTTCATTGACTTGACCAAGTGACTGCCAAAAAACCCTGTACTCACGGTATCAACGATGACCTTATCGAAGACAGGCGACAAAAGCAAGTCGAAAGTGGCAAATATTTCTTCAATAACAAGCTTGACACGTTCTTCGTTAAGAGCCTTTGCAATGAAGCGAAGCAAATTGGCCAATGACACATAGAGCTCTTTCCAGTGGTAAGTCTTTAGGTCCTCCGTAGGATGTGCCTCGTAATATATAAGGATCTGGTAGAGCACAGTCAAAGCAAGCTTCACATTTGTCAAACTTAACTTCCTCGAAAGGCTGAATCTGAATGTCACCTGGAGCACATCCATCAAGTAGAAAAGAACGGGTCTGTTCTCGTTTTCCTTATTGACAGGAATAAAAGGCGACTGGTGGTGGCAGAATTTCCATGAGCTCTCATTGATGGTGTAACCATCAGCAGCGAGCTCCAAGAACCTAGAACCCGATGACGTCAACTTGAGCATCGTGAGCAAAAACGTCCTGGTCCCTTTCTTATTGATTTCCGACTTGTGCTGGTAGTGGTGCACATAAGAAGACACACACAACCAGATGTTCAAGAGAGGTATTCTCGAGTCCTTCAGCTTGCAGAGGTATTCAACAAAGGAAGGATTATCAACATGCAAAAGAATGAGTGTTGATATCATGAGGTATGATGGGCACAGAAGGTCTGCGTTTAGCTGATTCTCCGAATGCAACCTCCTCAACTTCAACTTGTGTTCAAAGTACTCCACTTCGTAAAGGAAAGGATCATGTGGATCAAGAGGTTGATCCTCGAAATCCGTCAAGTCCTGCACTGTATGCGTATACAAATACAGGCTTGAACTCAATGCATCTCCAGTAATCCACGTGAAGAACGAGGAATGCTTAAGCGAATGCTGCAACAAGTCCGAGCTATACTCGTAGTAGAGATTGAAATCTGCAGCAAGGTATGGAATAATCCGCGACTCAAACAAAGCAACACCTTTGGAGTCAGTGAAGTTGAAGTTTTGCATGGCATGGGAGTACACGTTGAAATAATTGCTGCCAATGGTAGTAATGTCCAGGGAGTCAGAGGACTTTTTCTCCAAGAACAAGTTTTTGGGGCAATTGGCAAGGGAAACCAAACAAACAAGGATCTTGCTCAAGGTAACATACGAAAGCCTGAGAGATTGATTTGCGGCCATTTCCTCTGAAAGCACCTTAGCGATTTCTTGGTTATTTGAGAATAACAACTTGCTGGTGGTCAATTCCAATAAAGACCCGAATGTGATGGACAAATCAACGCGATAAAACATGTGGAGCAATTTTTTCAAGATGAGTGCAGTCTGTGGAGTGCCATGTTTGGCCTCGAGCCCTATAGTCTTAAAGATAGCAGCCAAGATTTCATGTATCATGTGAACCGACTCTTTTATGGATTCAGCCATTAAGAGATCGTTCAGTTTAATGGCACGGCTCAAAAACATGTTTGTTTCAAACAAGAGAGACGATAAGTCATCGTCACTCAACAACTCGTCACTTTCCTCATTGGAAAACACAGCAAGCAAAAGATTATGGTTGTTAATGGCCGATTCATGCGAGAGAACATTGAACCATAAGTTGAAGAGCCGGAAAACATTGCGGCCCATTGTGGTGCTGAATTCCGGTGCTGTTTCCTGTTCCTTTTCAGATGGACCACCTTCAATTCCAGGAGTAGAAGGCTCCGTGGAAGCATTCTTTACTTGAAGATTTGAGTCTTCTGTGAGAGGAGCACTCAGTAAAGTGGCGTCAGTTGTGGTTATATCCGTGATATCGTCCCCATCATCATGGTTGGCAGAAACCGGTGCCTTTTCAGATACTTCCACAGTTGGGTGCGAAGAAGAAGTTTCAAGCTCAGCATTATGGAATTGAGTCAAATTGAGTTGCTCCGTCTCAAGCACCGCATGAGGATCAGCTAATCCTAGTCCATCTTTCAAGCTTCCGTTTTTGTTATGCTCCGACAAAATAGACACACACCTTTTGAACACGTGTGTAAGGGACACCTTATGAGAGTCCGGGCTCGAAGCAAATGCGGCTGAAGCCTCCTTCAAAGCACCACAGAAACCTTCTTCATCCCAATTACCCGCAAGGGTCTTTTGCACCTCAGATACAGAGCACTCCTCGCCAAATAAGGACGAATATGTCATTCTAGCTCTAGTGTGGTAGTAGCTGCAACAGCAGTGTAAAGTCCAGAGCGCGGAGAGTGGGTCTTGTGTGCCGGAATATAGCCACCGCGGACCCTGGTGTTAGAGAAGTGGCCTTTGAAAGACTAATGCGGAAGGGAAAGCATACATCGGCATCGGAAAACTGGGGACGTTTCTTTTGGAGAAGCTATTTTTCTTTTGCTAGTTGGTTATTCCTTATACTAAAGAATAGTTTGGTGTGGCACTACTTCAATCCCATTCCCATTTGCAACTGGTTAGGATACGTGAAGCAGATACACGCGTATACCAGACATCTCCCCTGCCCAAGACTACCAGAACAACATCACTGGCCAAGATTAAACCTACACCAAAAAAGTCCAAACAAAAACTAAATTGCCTTAACTTACACGACAACACAAGATTTTTCCAAGGATGCCAAAAAACTACAAGTATCAGCCGGTGGACCTGATACCTCTAGACGATCTAACGCCAGAGCTAGAAAACCCAGATCCAGTGTCCCTGGACCCTGAACCATTTGCTCCAAGGTCTCGAGTATCCGATTTTTTTGAAGAAATTGATAGATTTACTCGTTCCAAACTGAACGAAGATACGTTTGAAAATGACCCTATGTTTAGGTCAGTGCTAGACAAGCTGATGGGTCTAAAAGGCTTCACCAAAAAATCCATAGGGATTGCCACAGCCACTGCAATAGCCTTATGGGTCATATTTGCCATCTACTACTCCAATGAAGACTCCAGGGATCATGCCCGAGCGTTGTGGAACGGCCCAAACACAAATATGGCATCTCTCCATGGGCAGAATGTGTCGCTCAACAGCTTTTCTCCACATAACCAAAACTTGACGCTTTCAAAGTACCGATCTGGTGCTTTCTACACGTTTGATGTGTCTGTGAGGTGGCTACTGTCTGCACAGTTCCCTGCTACACATACAACATCCGCAAGAGGGTTCTACCTTACCTCCGAGAACAAGAACTTCATGATTAAACAAGTTGATACTGAATACAAACAGGTTTTACTCGAAACCATTCAGTTCAATTACGGAGGTAAATTCGTCTATGCTGAGGACCTTATACTAAACCCTGGTGCCTCGGTGGACGATAAAAAAGCCTGGCACTTAATTCGCTCGGATCTGATGGCTCAATGGAGACACTCGTATTTCGCCAATTGGTGGATTTGGAAAGCAGTTACCGGCGAAATCATTCCTCTTCTTCCCCCAGATACTCCCAGTGGTCATTTGGCCAAGCTTAATTTTGCCCTGTTTTCCCCTTCGGGTACGCATGTCGCTTTTGGCCACAACCACAACTTATACATCATAGATATTGAGTCCAAGGAAGTGAAAAGCGTCACAGACAATGGAAGCCCCGACATCTACAACGCAAAGCCCGATTGGGTATATGAAGAGGAAGTTTATCCACAAGACAAGATGATGTGGTGGAGTCCCGACCTGAGCCGTCTTGCCTTCGTCTCTATAAACGATACTGAGGTAGGAGAATATGAGTTGAACTATTACGTCAAGGGAAGTGACGAGGTCGCCATGTCTTATGAAGACATTAATAGAGATGGTGCTGACGATCTCGGAAAATATCCACTTCGATCGACTATTCGGTACCCCAGACCGGGCACACCAAACCCTACAGTGAGACTCTATTATTACGATGTGCAACTGTCCAAAAATACTGAAATATTGGGACTTGCTGATGAAACAGTTTCAGAGGAATTTATTCTATATGATGCAGCTTGGTTGAATTCTGATAACCTCATAATGAAGCTTTCAGATCGGCAAAGTTCAGTGTTGGTGAAAAAATTGTATTCACCTTCAAAGTCCAGTACTGCAGAATACATTTCTACGGAGAAGGCTTCTGATTATGATGGCTGGATAGAAAAGGCACAGCCAATCACGGTGGTCAAGGGTGAAGACTCCACAAAGTACCTTGACCGTGTGGTTGTGGATAACATAGTGAACTTGGCAGTCTTTGAAGATGCACGCTCCAAAAACTACACCCTTCTTTTGGGCCCCGTGAACCTCGCTTCTCCTTTGGCGTACGATTCGGAAGACGACTCTGTGTTTGGCATGTTTGGGACTAACATGAACAATACTTTTTCAAAAATAACGCTTCCGGACAAAGAGAGCAAGACTGACGTACAACAAAAATCATTCATGAAAGATCTTTCGGCAGACCTTATTTTTAGCCCTGATAATCTCTTTGTTGATTTTCGGTACAAAGGTCCAGCGCAACCATGGCAAAAACTTGTGAGGATTGCACATTTAGAGGAAGATCCAAGCATTCTCCTTGAAATGGAGCCTTTGAACGATGTTAAACGAGTGACAAATGCCATTTCATCGACTAATCTCCCCACCAGGATTTCAAGAAAAGTGGTGGTGGGACATGGGGATACGCAGGTTGAATTGAACATGATTGAAATTCTACCCCCCAGATTCGACCCCAAAAAACTGTATCCCCTTCTTGTACATGGGTACGGAGGGCCAGGGTCCACTACGGTGGATAAGAGTTTCCTGGTTGATTTCCAAGATGTCGCAAGCAGCACCTTGAATGCGGTTGTTCTTATCATAGACCCGCGTGGGACAGGAAGTGACGACTGGAAAATGAAGGCATTTGCAAACAATAAGATTGGGTTCTGGGGCCCCCGTGACATGACGTTACTTGTCAGTGACTACATCAAGCAAAATTCCTTCATTGATTCAAGCAGAACAGCCTTGTGGGGATGGTCGTATGGAGCATTCCTCACTTTAAAGACACTCGAGAGCGACCGCGGAAAGACATTTAAATACGGCATAGCCGTGGCCCCAGTCACCAATTGGATGTTTTATGACTCCATATACACTGAGAGGTACATGAACAGCCCCAGCGAAAATGTCAATTACGACGCCGTGTCACGCATCAACAACTTCGAAAACTTCAAAGATGTCCTGCGCTTCTACATCATGCATGGCACAGCCGATGACAATGTGCATATCCAGAACACACTTTGGCTCGTGGACAAATTTGATAAGGCCGAGGTGGAAAACTACGACTTGCATTTTTTCCCAGACAGCGACCATTCCATCTACTACCACAATGCCAATAATATTGTGTACGATAAGATTGTGTGGTGGCTTCAGAGGGCATTCCAGGGATCATTTGACTAAGTCAACAGGAGTCAATACTGGAAATGTCCAATATTGAACTGGTTAAAAAAGGATCAGTAACTAATTCTGAAGGCATACCCATAGTAAGACCATATCCACCATGGGAGTCTCAGTAGTACCAATAATCAGTTACATAACAACTTTAGTGAAAGTAAAGGATAGTAACCATAGTAAGTTGCAGCCAGTTTAGAGAGGTACCGAGGGTCCAAGTGGCAGTTCCGGGGCTTATATCCAGTTCCGACCTGTTGACTCAGGTCGTTTCATCCTCCCCGCAAAAAAACATTTTCGAAAATGGATTGTATTATTGGAATCTCCTGAATTTCGCCATAAGTATAAATAATGGAGAAGTCTTAATATTGTTTGTGTGGGCTGTTACGAAGTAGGCACGGGTCACGTGACCATTCCGAGGGTCTGACCCACGTACCCAAACCAACTACCACATGGACAAAAATGTCATATTTTTGGACAAAGTAATGCATTTTCAGGATTAAATACTGAAGTACTAGAGTAATATGATGAGTACACTATTATACTGACCCTGAATACTATATTGAGGTGAGGTAAGAGTGAGCATCTGTCTTGGCATAGGAAATGTACTTGAGACTAACTAAACCAACATGTGATATTTACTAAATGTACTCCAGCACTTATCAATGGGCAAACGTTGGTTTCTAGTGCTTGTCAAGTGTCGGCTTTAACTCTACAAATTGTACTACTGTCCTGTACTACTGTCCTGTACTACTGTCCTGTAGAAATGACCCTTTAAAGACGTATATTTGGGAAATCAAGTCTTACGGAAGAATTTAGGTCTGTAAACATATTTTAACTGGAGCTTCCAAACAAATAGCCGAAACAAAATATACTGGAATGGAGTAGTACTGGAGAATGAGCCTATTAGACAAGGAAGAAATCGCAAGGTCTAGAGTGTATAGTAATTCCTTGCTCCATGTATACGTCTATACATTTAACGTACCCATCTATACCTAAGTACAATACTCAATACTGAAATACTACAGTAGTATTTATTTTGTATATTGTCTAGCACCAGTCTGGCAGTATAGGGGTATAGTGTCAGTATAGTCTGAACCATTGTATAAGTGCCGAAACGTCTAGACGATGGACGATGTAGAACCATGATTAAATACGGTAGTAACACGTGACACAAGAATCTAGCAGGAGATTTCAATTAGAAGAAAAGCAACCTTGTACAGTAGTACAGTAGTGTAGAGTAGTATGGAATAGTATAGTAGTGTGGAGTAGTGTAGTATGCAGTACTGTATTGTGAGTAATGAGTCCTGAGTATGTAGTATATGGAGGGACCAAAAAAAAAAAGTATAAGTAAAGTCATATTTTGGAAAGTGGAGTATATGAATAAAAAATCGGTATCATGTTAATATACACTCTTTTCTGGGAGAGCTGGCATTTGGTACTCGATAGATAACCTACTAAGTGAGCACTACTATGAGCTAGTAATCTACGCTACAAGCAGATACTTTTTTTATATGTAACAAAATAAATTTCAGTGACTCGAAGATTACACTAATTTACTCTTTTATTTTTTTTTAAAGTACTTAATATGCGTTTAAAAAATTAATATGCGTTTAAAAATTAATATGCGTTTAAAGATTATTATGCGGAGGTTGTTTCAATATGGCGAGGTTGATATAATAGTCCAAGTACCCAGATGTCTGTATTGCACATAAGGTGCTGCGCTCGGTCTCAGTCTTATCTGCTCAGGCTCATGTAATATAATCACTGGCCAACCATAGCATAATAAAAAATGAACCAATAGAAACTGACCACTGCACACTCAAAGTGAAAGCATTCCATGAAATCCACTATTCCATGAAATCCACTTGCATTCGTAGCTTTAGTCGTAGAATACTAGAAGAGTGAGTAGTGAGTAGTGAGTGGTGAGTAGTGAGTAATGAGTGGTGAGTGGTGAGTGGTGAGTAGTAAGTAGTAAGTGGTGAGTGGTTGGTAAAGCTAATAATATAGTAATCCAATAACATAGTAGAGTGGTTTAATCTGGATTTTACTCAAAAAAAGTATTATAAATCAGGGATTGTTACCTTAGTTATAGGTACTAGAAACACCTGCATACAACTGGAGTATCGAGGATGCGCATCTCATCTCAGCCATTTTTTCACTTCCGAAACCAATTACACCAAAATGGCTAAAACTTCAAAGGCCACCCGGAAGTTTCAAAATAAACATTTGAAGCATACCATCGACCATCGTCGTGAAGTGCAGAAGGAGAACAAAAAGTATGCTTCCAGAAGAGGAAACAAGAATGGCGACGAGCCTGCTGAGCCCAAGGAAAAGAAAGCCACAAAGCCTATCTTCGATGACATGTCTGTAGACGAATTTTTCGAGGGCGGTTTCGAGGTCCCTAAGCCCAAGAAGGGAACTGTTACAAAGACAAGCGAAGATGATTCCGAAGATGATGAGGAGATGCTTGGGGATTCTGACGAAGAGGAAGAATCTGGAGAGGAATCTGGAGATGACCAACAAGATGATCAACAAGATGAAAGTTCGTCTGAAGAGGAAGACGAGGAAATGATGAAGCAAGACATGAAGGAGTTGGGAGAAAAAGACCCCGAGTTCTTCAAATACTTACAGGAAAATGACAAGAACCTCTTGGATTTCGAGACCACCAACCCATTGGACGCCATCAGTGAAGGAGACCAATCGGAAGACGAGGAATCCAAGCCTGAACCAAAAACAAAGCAGTTCGAGATCACCAGCAAAGTGGTGGACCAATGGGATAAGAGCTTAAAGAACAAGCCCACGGTGAAGACCATTAAGCAGGTGATTGATGCGTTCAAGGCTGTGGTGGACATAAATTCCGGCGACCAGAACGAAACGCCTTTCAAGGTAAGCGACGAGTCAGTGTTCACCAGCTTGATGTTTGTGGGCTTGAAGCGTGTGCCTGAAGCCATCCAGACGTTACTCCCATATATCAAAAACAACAAAGAGCAGCGGTCGGTCAACACCAAACTGTCAGTGGCCGGCAATATCACCAGTCTAATGAGACGCCAGGCCAATGCCTACCTCACGATTTTGCGTGATATCAACAATACCGAAACTGCTGCATTAGTTTTGTCGTCTGTTCTCGAGGTGTTCCCATACTACGTCTCTCAGCGCAAGATCCTTAAGTTGGTGGTGCAGGCCGTGGCTGATGTGTGGGCCACCACTACAAGTACTGAAACACAGGTGGCAGCCTATGCTTTCTTGAACAATGTGGCTAGAGAGTTCCCCAACTCGGCCTTGGAGGTCATCTTGAGAGTGACATACTCGCTGTTCTTGAAACACTGCCGTACCACCAACGCATACACCTTGGACGCCATTAACTTTGCCAAGAACTCTGCCGCAGAATTGTTTGGAATCGACGAGCAGTTGTCTTACACCGTTGGCTTCGACTTCGTGCGTCAATTGGCCGTGCACTTGCGGAACACCATCACGTCAACCAGTAATTCTTCGGCCAACGGAGGAAAGGACGCCCACAAAATCATCTACAACTGGCAATTCTGCCACTCGTTGGACTTCTGGTCCAGAGTCTTGTCTCAACACTGCAACCCCGAGAAGGAGCTCATCACACACAAGTCCCATGAGTCGCCCTTGAGGTCTTTGATCTACCCATTGGTCCAGGTCACTTTGGGTGTCATCAGATTGATCCCCACGCCTCAGTTCTTTCCCTTGAGGTTCTACTTGATCCGCTCGTTGATCAGATTGTCTCAGGGTACCGGGGTGTTCATCCCCATCTTCCCATTGCTCTCGGAAATCTTGACGTCCACGGCGTTCACCAAAGCTCCAAAGAACAATCCTTTGGCTGCCTTGGAGTTCGAGTACATCATCAAAGTTGGCCCTCAATACTTGGGCACCAGAGTGTACCAGGAGGGCTTGCAGAGCCAGTTCATCGAGTTGACCAGTGAGTACTTGGTGTTGTACTGCAAGAGCATAGCTTTCCCCGAGCTCGTGACGCCGGTGATATTAACGCTTAGACGGCATGCCAAGAAGTCCAAGAGTGGTAAGTTCAACAAGCAGATCCTGCAGCTTGTGGAGAAGTTGAACGCCAATGCATCGTACATCACCTCCAAGAGAAGCAATGTGGACTATGGTCCTTCGAATAAGGCCGAGGTTCAAGCGTTCCTCAAGGACGAGAAATGGGAGTCGACTCCTTTGGGCCAATACGTTTCTGTGCATAGAAAAGTCAGAGAAGACCAGGCTAGACTCTTGAAGCAGGCTATTGCTGATGAACGAGAGGCCAAGGCAAACAGAAAGTCTGCAAAGGACTTGGATGACGCAATGGATCTTGGAGAGAGCGACGAAGAGTAGTGGTATGTATCATGAGTAATAAAAAGTACATTTGAAGTCACTTACAATTCATCAGGTATACAAGTGCTTGGGACAAGTGGACAGTGACATCAGCATTGTTATGGATCTATCGGAATGAAGTTTCCAACAATACAGCTCGGGATGTTGTACCGGTCTCTTCTGATAGTGAAACTGAGACAACAGCTCTTCCTCTTCAACCCATCCTTGGTCCGCAAATTACAGCTTGTAAGCACAGCTTTTTGGCCCTTGTCAAAAGCAATGGCCCCATACTTCTCCCAGAAGTTCACTGCACTCTCCTCACTCATCAACTCGTAGATAGCAAGTTTACCGTCCTTCAAATCGTCTGTGGTGGCACCCACAAGTGAGGCAAACTCCTTGTTTCCTCGATATATCTCGCCTGTCCTTCTCCATAAACAAGCAGGAATTGCCATGGATGTGAAGACACGATCATAGTCCAAAAGCATGCGTTCGAAACTCTCTTCAACAAGCACCAAGTCCACATCCTTTAGCGTCTTGGCAATGGCTCTGAATGCAGGGCGGAAGATCAGAAGCGGCTTTAAGATCCGTTGTCTGGATGTTCTGTTCATGTAGTTGTCCATATAACTCTGGAGACGGGCATAGCCTTTTGCATAATTATAAGGCTGGAGGAGTCCGGCCTCCAACTTGGCCTTGATCACCTGCTTCAACCTCTCCTCGGGGGAAATTTCGGTGGTTGGGTCTGCCGCTGTCAAGAAAAACTTATCTCTGGCAGAATCAGAGATCACTGGTTGGTGTTTCCCAGCATCGAAGCCATTTTCCCGCCCTGCTGCAGGTCTTTCCCGTAGTCTGTCCACCTCAGTGTGTGTGTTGCGTGGGAGGACTTCTTGGTCAGGTGGTCGTTGAGGCCCAGCCAAAGATGTATCTAGAAAAGTGGTATTCTGGACTAGAGCCGGAGAGAATTGTGGCATCTGGCTAAACCCATTGGACGTGGATGTTTCGCCATTCATCGGGAAATAAAGTGAGGTATCTGTGTTGGAGGGCTCACTATTCAAAGCACCATTGACCAAATCGGGATCATCGATCATGGAGAGAAAGTCGTTAAGGGAACTAAACTCACTGCCCGCATGCTCCGAGTAAAAAAACGGTTCCTGGTTGAAAGGAAGGTTTTTGTTGAGGTTTGGGTTTGGGTTTGGGTTTCGGACCGCTGCTGCGGTGCTCGTGTCTAGAACCTTGTAGCCTTCTCCCGGTAGCCTCTGGGCTCTCTGGTCAAAGGGGGCCACTGGTTGTAAGGAGTTGTTTGAATGTAGAGGAATTGCAGCATCGGCCGAAATTTGCGCCTCCATCGATTGGCCCTGCTCTGGCTTCCCCGGCTTCCTCTTCTGTCTGCTGTTAGCAGGCTCATCTCGACATAGATGACCGATTCCCCTCTTGATACACCTAAGACAAGGCCTAGCATCGTCACAAATCATGTGTGAACGTCTGCAATAAATACACGCCATCTCCACCTTTCTCTTTCGTTTCTTACGTCTCTGTTGATCTTCTGTAGCGTTGGAATCATGCGTGGTGGAGTACTCTTCGTCGTTAGCCGAGGGTTCAGGCTTCGGATTGTCTTGTTCTTCTTGCTTCATGGCTGCTGCAAAACGCTGGGATTGCACTCCTTTCTCCCGCTTACTTTGGCGTCGCTTCCACGTTGGTGTGTTGTGGTTTCACGTCCATCGGCAATGTCATCTTTTCTGTCACGTGAGACGATTATTTGTGGGGTGCATCTATGACAGCGCTACAAGTGGGGTGCGAATGGGCTATAATATTCAACGGTACTAATAGGCTGGTGGATTATTCAAGTACCAATGGTGAGGTCAAGTTTCAATGCGAATTCATGGATGCTATTCAGCGGGCTGGCAATCAATGCGTCTGCCGATTATGCTGAGTGCATCTTGTTATAACAATAGTGCATCTGGTAGCTGACTAATGCAACTACTGTGGTGACATAGTTGGCATGCTGACTAATGCAGCTGGTAGGACAACGTTGAATTCACCGACTGCGCAGTTTCAGTCCGGTCGTCGTCTGCTAAAGAGTCGTTTGTTGCCAAGGGTGTAAGATATTCAGACTCCACCGACGTGCCTATAGCCTCGATGCTTTTAGACTGCGTGGTCACGTAGGAAAGCCCTGATGATGTGCTGGCAGTCGGCGAGCCAGAAACTTCAGAGCGAATCGGCAATATGGGCATTGACACGTAGCTATGAGCACTGAGCGGCGTGGATGTGCTTATGTGAGGTGCACTTAAGCTTTCGCCGTCATGGAATATCAGCCTGCTTTCTCCATCAGTATCATCTCGTAAAAAACCATCCTCTTGCTCTAGCATATCTTCATCTAAAGCCGCTTCCAAGTCTCTTCCGAAGGTGCCGTAACTTGTGGTTTCTTCGTTGAGACGTATTACTTTGTTGCAGAGAGGACACGATTTCTTGAAGTTTATGAGCCAGTTCGAAAGGCATTTCTCATGGTATATGTGCTTGCAGTGGAGTAGGAGCACTCTCGATTGCAAAGGCACAAACCGCCCTAGGCAAATAGAACATTTCAGTGTCGGATAGTAGTCTGTCTTGGAAAATAATAGGCCCAAATGCTTCAACGAGTAGAGGTCGGTGCCGTTGATCACAAAGTTGTCACTATCCAGGCTTGCTTCTACTTCTTCAATTGCCAAATCCTCTGACGATGACAGTATAAATGGCACATCTTCAGTTTGCTTGGTAGACTTCAAGTATTCATAGAAATTCGAGCATGGGATCAAATGATTGCCTCTGTACATGTACACGGGTAACTGAGCAACGTAGCGCTCGTTCATGACACTCATCCGGCGGTGTCGATAATGCTGAACGAGGCGGATAGTCAAATAAAACAACAAAAACATTATGGGAGGCGCAAGGGCCATCAGCAAAGAAATGCCCATAATGGAATCGAGGGCCACCGTGGAGATAGAGAGTGGGATATTGAGCAGCTCGAGCAGCTTCAAAGCTTCATAGTCTTCGAGCGTGATAAACAACATGGGGGTTTTGGTTGCGCCATCATGATTGAAGGTGCGGTGGTACATGGTGATGAGGTCACCCTGAGGGATGTTATTGGCAACAATTATGGCTCTGGGAGAGAGCAGGGAATCCAAAAGATTCTCCACCTTTTGGACAAACGAGCATTCGCCCCTCTGAACAATAAGGATTTTATCGTGGAGGCCGGTAACCATATCATCAGGCGGTTTTTGGCAGCCATTGCCGGGGACGATGGCAAATTGGCCACTGAGCTCGTGGTTTAGTATGTAGCTGAAGCTAGCATAGCGTGCAATCATGTTGCAAGTAGACAAATTGGAGGCATTATAGGAAATCACCAGGTCAATCGGAAACACGGATTTGAACACCTGCGAGAAGGTATTATCGAAACTTTCGCCAAAGGAGCTCGAACAAGGGTCATCAGGGACACGGAGAGGAGGTTCATGGAGGTTGTTTCGAGTGGTAGTAAGCGGAATTGAAGCCGCCTGTGGCCCTGGATGAACCGCCACTAGAAACAAAAAGTACCCAAGAACAACGGCAAAGACAATACTTATCTGATATATGCGCCTCATCATTACCAGAATAAGTAACAGGGAGGAAACAGGGAGGAAAAGGGGGTGGAAAATGGGGTGGAAAGGCACCGGGGTATCTTTTGGAGAAGAGCAAATATTAGGGTTGGCCGGGTTTTATATGGAGCCCCATGTGCCGTGCGTTGACAATGGCTATTATTTGAGGTTAAATCTCAGGGAATCTCAATTTACATCACGCGTACTGAGGCCCCAAACAAAGCCGCGCAATATCGGCCGTTAGGCAAAAGGGCCTGATGTAAAAAGTCTAATAAGCTTGTTTGCATAACTACCGGGCTTCAATTCCTTCTCCTAAAAAGACACATTGGGATTTCGGGGTAGGCTGATTTTTTATATGATTATTTTGTACTTGGTAATTTTGATTTATTCTTTAGTCAAATTTTCTTGGTGATTATTGATTTTGAATTCTGCAATTGTTTCCAGATTACTGTATAATTTTTGCAATCTAGCCTCAGGCTCTCTACGTCTTTATTTTTTCGGCTAAAAGAGCTTCTTCTGACACAATTTCCAAACCCCCAAAAAATGGAATATGGAACTAGATGGGGTGTTCGTCCTGTATACAACAGCACCTTTCAAAGTTTTAATCTTTTTAACATTTTTTTCCTCTTTCAAGATTTTTCTCCCAGCTTGAATACCTTGACCTTATGGGCTTGGCAGGGCTGTCTCCCGCAGCAGAAATGGTGTTGCACACAGGATAGAAGAAAGCGCAATGATATCACTTAGTGTCTTGTGAGCCGCACGACTGGCGAATCCCCATACCTGCTGCACTGCGCAACCAACATTCACCTTCAATCTACCCTCTACATTAAGAATGCTGGCTGAAGTAGCCACATCCGTATGTAACCTTATGGAACTCCTCAATTGGTATTGAATTCTTGTATACTAACATGGGCAGCCGCAAGAGGTTTTGGAAGCCCCCGACCAAGCTACGGTTGAGGATATCGACTCCAAGGATTTTGGCAACACTAGCCACTCCGACGATGTACGCGAGACCACCATCGATTGGACCATCAGTGAAGATTTCGACTTATGTGAAGCAAAGTCCAAGCCTCCTCCAAGACAATCGGTGGAACCCACCTATCGTGGATGGAAAGAGGTTGGCCATTATGAGAAAGCAGACGCATTGACTGACTACGACGAGGTCACGGACTTATTGTCCCGTGGCTCTTTTTTTGACACCTACCTTCCTGCAGCAGCCTATGGCGATTGGTTCCACAACGTGGGTTTTTTGATTGTGGCTGGCGTTCTCTCATGGATTGTGGGAAGGCTCCGTTTTTCCTTGGCTCCCATCTTCTTCATTATGCTTGCTACTTCCATAATGTACCGGAGTTCTGTTAGAAAATACAGACAAACGTTGAGAGAAGAGGCCCAAAGAGAGTTCTCTATCAAAAGCATTGAGAATGACTACGAAACCATGGACTGGCTCAATGTGTTCTTGGAGAAGTTCTGGCACTACTTGGAGCCTTCCATTTCTCAAATTGTCACTGAACAGGCAAACCCAATCTTGGCAGCCTCTCCAGCTCCAGCTTTCATCAAAGCCTTGTGGCTTGACTCCTTCACTGCTGGTACCAAGCCTTTTAGAATTGATATGGTCAAGACCTTGGCTGGTACTGCAGATGACGTCGTGGTCATGGATTGGGGTTGTTCCTTTAAGCCAAACGCTCTTGCTGACTCCAACAACAAGCAGATGAAGAGTAACGTCAACCAAAAGGTGGTTGTGAAGGCCAAGTTGTTCGGCATTGATGTGCCTGTGGTAGTGTCGGACGTGTCGTTCCAAGTCTTGCTTAGAGTGAGATTGAGAATGATGTCTGCGTTCCCTCATATTGAGACCGTTAATGTTTGCTTGATGGAGCCACCTTCGTTTGACTTTTCCACCAGATTGTTGGGAGAATCTCCTTTCAACTGGGAAGTCTTGGCCTTCCCTGGCTTGTACCCATTCATCAATGAGATGGTTAAGAAGTACGTGGGACGTATTTTGTTCTCCCCTCTTTCTTTCCAGTTGAACGTTCAGCAGTTGATGGCCGGAGCTCCTTTGAACTCTGCCATTGGTGTGTTGGTGGTCAAGATTAAGTCCGCCAAGAACTTGAAGAACTACGGCCGTTGGAACAACACTGTTGACCCTTACTGTAATCTTGGATTCGGTAAGGAGGTTTTGGCCAAGACAAAGCACATCAACAACAGTACAAAACCCGTTTGGAACGAAAGCGTGCACATTCCCATTGCTTCTTTCTCCGAACCTTTGAATATCAGTGTCTACGATTACAATGGCAATCAAATCAGAAAGGACAATCTCATTGGATCTGTTCAGTTCGATATGGACGTGTTGCACGATGAGAACAAAATCAACAATATCACGGCTCCTGTTATCCGTAACAACAAGCCAGTTGGTCAAATTGATTTTGGTTTGCACTTTATGCCTGCTCTCGTTCCTCAGAGACAAGCTGATGGTGCTATCATTCCTCCTCCTGACTTGAACACTGGTGTTGCTACAATCCAACTTGTTGGTGCTAGAAACTTGAAAGGACCGGACGGAAAGCCAGTGTCTACGTATGCAGAATTGCTTATTGATGGTGATTCTTTCATCAAAACCCCTGTTGTCAAGGGTAACAATAACCCAGCGTGGAGTCAAACCAAGGAGAAGATTGTGTTCAACCGTTCGAAGTCAAAAGTTAGAATCGTTCTCAGAACTGCAGACAAGAAGATTTACAGTGTGGTCAAAACCTCTTTGAACAATTTGATTGACTCGACGCAAGTGGAAGATCCATGGTTCCAATTGTCCAAGGGAGGGGAAATCCAAGTATCAACTACTTGGAAGCCTGTGATGTTAGAGGGTGCTTCGGGTGCCGGTGGTTACACTCCTCCAATTGGTGTTGTGAGAGTGGCTATCGAAAATGCAGAGGACTTGCGGAATTTGGAGACTATTGGTAAAGTGGACCCTTACACTCGTCTCTTGGTTAACGGAACCCAAAGATCCCGTACTGTGGCTCTTGATTCTACATTGAACCCTACTTGGAATGAGGTTCACTACGTTACTTTGTCGTCGGCCAATCAAAAATTGACCTTGGAAGTTATGGATGTGGAAAGGAGTCGTCCTGACCGTACGCTTGGTTCTTTCGATGTCAAGTTGAATGACCTCATTCATAAGGACGAAAAGGGCAATTACATTGAGACGGTGGACAAGAAAAAGCGCACATCCAAGTTGATCCACAAGAGAGGTCCTAAGGGTGTGTTGCACTACACTTTGTCTTTCTACCCTACATTGCCAGTGATCACTCCAGAGCAAGAGGCTGAAGATAAGAGGGATGCTGAAGAGGCAGCCAAGAAGAAAGCCAAGAAGGAAAAGGAGCAATCCAAGCTTAAAGAGATTTTGGGCACGAAGAAGGAGGAGGAGGCTGAGGAACAAGATGACGATGAAGAACAAGACACCCGGTTGAAGTTGAGCCAGGAAGAGTTGGAGGAGTACAAGAGTGGTGTTTTGATCTTCGAGGTTAAAGATGTACTGATCTCCAAAACTGGGTGCTACCTCCAAGTCTTCTTCGACAACCATGGACTTCCCGACTACGTCACTCCTAAGTTGAAGGAAAAGAACAACACCATCAACACTACAGGAGATTGTATCATCAAGGAGTTGGATTGGTCCAAGGCCCACTTCCGGTTGTCAAAGAAGGAGGACAACAATAGAGCCGAAAAAGCCGTGGCTGAAGCCACCCTTCCTGTCTCCCAATTGTTCAGGAACGCGTATGGAAAGCCTACGACAATCGACTTGGGTGGAGGTGCCACTGCCCAAGTGAGCATCCAAGTATCATGGATCCCTGTGATCTACAGCACTGCAATCCCACCTCAAGACTCTTCCGACAATATTGGTAACGTGAAGATCCAGCTCTTGGACGCAGAAAACTTGCCTGCAGCAGACAGAAACGGAAAGTCCGATCCCTATGTGAAGTTGTTCTTGAACACTGACAAGGAGAGTTTCTTCAAGAGTAAGAAGGTCAAGAAGACATTGAGCCCAACATGGAACGAGTCTACTGAAGTGTCTACTCCCAACCGGTACGACTCGGTCATCAAGGTCAAGTGCTACGATTGGGACGTGGGTCCAGAGCAAGACGATCTTTTGGGTATTGGTGAAATGAGTCTTCAAGACGTCAATAAAGACGAGGATATCAATATCGATGTGGATTTGATGGATGAGGACGACAAGCCTGCGGGAGTTGTACACTTCAAGGTGGGATTCAGTCCCGATTTCATTCTTAACGTTCGTCCTGAGAGCTCTACAAACATCGGAGAGGCTTTTGGTGCCGTTGGTGCCGTTGGAGGCATCGGAAAAGGTGTTGGAAAGGGTGTTGGAAAG
Source organism: Metschnikowia sp. 04-226.1 (assembly GCA_002370245.1). Lineage (NCBI taxonomy): Eukaryota > Fungi > Ascomycota > Pichiomycetes > Serinales > Metschnikowiaceae > Metschnikowia > Metschnikowia sp. 04-226.1. The sequence goes on from NLAD01000765.1 coordinate 109,446, forward strand.
GGACTTGGCAAAGGTGTTGGAACGGTAGGGAAGGGAATCAAGAAGGGACTCCACTTTGGAAAGTCCAAGGACTAGCCCTAAAGATTACTTTATTTAAACTATCAATTAACTGCTACCCTACGATTTGTATCAAAGAAGCCTAATTTATTCGTATATAAAGTTCATGCAAGTTAGGCTTTATGCAGAGAACTGGAGACTAGAAAACGTCTCCTAATTTTAACCGTGGTGCAATGTTCATCGACAAGAGTTCTTGGAAAAGCAACTTGGCCGCATAAGGTATGGTCATCTTGATCACATACTCAGAGCTCTTGCAAGTGTTGCACCAGGAACTGTAACCCATCAAGCCACAGTTGTTGCACACATCCACTTCAAATGCATCAGAAGAGATCATCAATCTTTCAAGCAATAACTGCGATGCTCCATATGCAATCACACAGTCTCTTTCCATCTCTCCAAGTCTCAAACCACCATCTCTGGATCTACCCTCCGTTGGTTGTCTGGTCAAAACGGCTCTTGGGCCTCTGGCTCTGGCATGCATCTTGTCCAACACCATATGCTTCAATTTCTGGTAGTAGATGGGGCCAAAGAAGATGTATGCTTGCAAGCACTCTCCGGTGATACCAGAGTACAACATATCCTTTCCGGAGTAGTTGAAGCCCTTGTCGACCAAGATCTGCGACATCTCCTCTAGCTTGGAGCCTCCGAAACAAGTTCCGTACTCCAACGAGCCGTTCAAAACTCCAGCCTTACCCGAAATCAACTCGATCATCTTACCCACCGTCATACGAGATGGGAAACCATGTGGGTTCATGATAATATCCGGCGTAACACCATCGTCATTGAAAGGCAAATCCTCGTGTTGCACGATGATACCACAAACACCCTTTTGTCCGTGTCTGGAGGAGAACTTGTCACCAAGCTCGGGTCTTCTGGTTTGTCTCAAAAGAACCTTGATGAGTGCCTGGTCGTTATCACTCACAGACATCATCACCTGGTCCACATATGATGGTTCGGGGCCCTTGTAGTATACGGGCGTTTCCCTATGACTGGCTGCACTCTGAGGCTGGTTGTGGTCACCTAGAACAGACTCTCCTGCGTTGGTGGGGACTTGTTTATTGGCATAGACCTGGCCATTTTCCACTCTCATTCCCACTTCTCCCAACCCATCGGGCCCAAGAGCCTGGTGCGAGAAAATTGGCTCTCCATTGTCGTCCACTCTCATACCGGCCACGATATCCTTGGTGTGGTTAGGATACCTCTTTAAAACGATGGTATTTTTCCGTACCACCTGACACCGACCAAAACCTCGGTCAATGGATGATTTGTTGAGCACAAGCGCATCCTCAATATCGTATCCCGAATATGACATGACTGCAACAGTAGCGTTTTGGCCTGCAGGGAGTTTATCGTAATCAATCAACTCAATGGTTTTGGTCTTTACCATTGGCTGCTGAGGATACACCATGAAGTACAACAAAGTGTCGATTCTTCGGAACTGGTTGTATGCAATAGCTCCAATAGCTTGCTTACCCATCGCACATTGATAGGTGTTTCTTGGAGATTGGTTATGATGAGGGTATGGAATCAAACCTGCGACTGCACCAAGCACGGTGAAGGGTTCGATTTCCAAGTGCGTGAATTTGACATTGGGGCTTTCGTCCATGCTGCTTTCGTATAATGCAATCAAAGAGTCGTTTTCTTCGTTCACATCTAGGTACTCCACAAGACCGGCCTTCAAGAAGTCATCGAAGGCCCATTCGCCCCTCATCAATTTGACCAAATGATGAGCTTCCACGCGGGGCTTGCCGGTCTTGTCGTCCACAATGATCAATGGCCGACACACACGTCCACCGTCCGTAGCAATATGAACGGCAGCCTGGTGGCTATTGGTGAAGATGGACACGAATTCGGAGAAGCGGCCCGAGCGTCTCAAGGATCTAAAGTCTCTGACAAACTTCACGGGGAACCGGGTGGTTCCTACCATGGTACCGTTCAAAAAAACGCCGTAGTTTCCATCTGCATATAAGGTGGCAGAATCAATGCTCATGATATCCTCACACCCTAGCACAGTACATAAGCGTTTGATGGGCGCCTCCTCGTCGTCGGTGGTGATATGCGTCATGAGAGCCAAGTTCTTCACCAATCCACAGGCCTCTCCCTCAGGTGTATCCGACGTACATAACATACCGAACTGGGAGGGCTGCAATGCTCTGGGCCCGGAAACCTTCCGGGACTTTTCGAACTGGGACGAGATACGGGTCATCATTCCCAATGCAGAAATATAAGAAAGACGAGATAACACGTGCGTCACACCTGCTCTTTCCATCTTAAACCGTTTCAACGACCAGTTTCCAGTAGAAATGGCTCTATTCATGCCCATGGAGATGTTGTTGGAGTGAATGTTGATGGAGAGCAAGGCATCGAACTCGGATGTTTTTCCTGGTTTCTTCAAGATCTTATCGATGTTGAGTTTGAAGTCCAGGTTGAACTTCTTGAACAAATCCTCAAAAAGCAAAGACATCAATTGTCCAGCTAGCTCTAGACGCTTGTTACCAACATAATCTCTGTCGTCAACCATGGAAGAATTGTGCATGGTCATCAATACCTTTCTCGCCATTGTAGCCATATACAAGGCCTTTTCTCTAAAATTGAGATCGTAAACGGTCAAATGGGCAATGATGGTGGTGGCTATGGCCTCAATACCTTCTTGTAGCTGAGAGAGCTTGGGAGCACCAGCTCTACGCACGGTCTTGACTCTTTTACCAATGAAAAGAAGGGCCTGTTGCTGTGTGAAGATTTCTAGCTTGGCAGCCTCTTCGAAATTGATGGCAAACAAGTCTTGATATTGCGAGTTGGGTCCACACACAAGTTGTAGAATTTCAAGGTCAGATGTGATGCCAGCAGCCTTCAAGATCACCACGATGGGGATATCCTCACCGATGGAGTTGTGCTTCAAGTAAATCTTGCCGTTTTTGGAAATCACGTAGGTCTTGGACTTACGCTCGTGTGTAGACGAGGTCACGGATGCCTGAACAAGGCCTTTCTTCTCGTCAGCCTCAACAATGATTCTATTTTTTGAAAGTTGCTCTTGAATCAAGATTACCTTCTCTGTACCATTGACAATGAAATATCCTCCTGGGTCAATGGGACATTCTTCGAAAACAGCCATTTGTTTTTCGTCTATGTTGTCCAAAACACACTTATTGGATCGCAACATGATGGGCATACGCCCAATCTCCAAGTCCTTATGCATAATGATCTTTCTTCCTCGGGTGTACTCCACATCAACGTAAATAGGAGCCGAGTAGGTCAAATCCCGAAGTCGACACTCGTGTGGGGCCATGATCACCTCCTTGGTTCCGGGCTTCAGCGTAGACTTGTGCCCCACACGAATATCCAAGTACTTGAGGTAAAACTGGGGGTCGACATCTGACAAGACAAGTTCGTTGGCTCGGATGATTTTCTTGAGATCCACATCCACGAAATAATTGAATGAATCCAAGTGCTGTTTCACCAATCCCTTGACCTTGAGGAATGCTGGTAGAAGCTCCCATTTGTCGTCGACGGTGTTGATTGCATCGGTCAACTTTTTTCCTTTATACTCCTCTTGTAAAAGAGGCGCAAAAGAGTCGTCCGCCTCGATATTACTGGCACTGTCCGCTCTCCGCTTACCCATTTATGGTGGCTGTTGAGACTGTTAGATCGAGTGATGAGGCCCGCAGATGGTTTTTTTCGATGCTCACGTAATACTGGTGCACGGGTCCTGGGCTTCCCTTCCACTTCTTCTTGGTTACATGAATGTTTCAGAATTGATTTATTAAGATCAAAGATTTTTTATACAATGTAGTAGAATTAGTCTGCGATATAGGTTGAGTTTGACTCCTGTGTTTCTCATTTAGTCCCACTTTAATTAAAGCTATTGGTCATTTTCCTGAACCATGAATTTACGCAATGATTTGAATACCTTAATGATCAATAAGCCCAAAAACAAGTCACGGAATCTGACTTGCAATACTGGATCAGAGCTTTAACATGAATTGAATTCATTCTGTAACCTTAACCTGGCTATCTACTCTAAAAACAAATTTCGCTACAAGAAGCTCGTATGGCGCAGTGGTAGCGCAGCAGATTGCAAATCTGTTGGTCCTTAGTTCGAACCTGAGTGCGAGCTTCATTTTTTTCATTTTTAATGAATTTAACCCATTCGCCGTTTAGATCATATGTAGTTCATACTACAGATTTGGATGCTGAGATAAATTAAACTATGTTTATCTGAATTTCCGCCCCGCAAAGTCGGCAACTTGGGCCATACCATCTGCAGTCACGAAAAACCGAAGGTTGGGCTTATCGGACCATATCAACACACCCACTTCACTGGCATAGTTGTATAGAACGTCGTACTCGTTAGTATTCTTGAAATCCTTGAAGAGGTAACCGTCAAAAGTTTGGATCCGATCCATCTCCAATTGCCAAAGTCGGATTTGGTCCACCACATTGGGAGGGAGAATCTCCAATTTATGCTGAGCAACAGCATTATCGGCCGTCTTCGACTGAGGTGCTCCTCCGGCAGTGTTGATATTGTGACTGGCATCGAACTCAATCTTCTTATCTAGCTTTTCTTTGGCCAAGGTTCGCATTTGAGAGTGGGCGTGGGTCTCCAAGAACCGGATGATTTGCTCAGCAGTTATGCCGTTGTAGAGGGCCTTTCGGATGGACTCCCTGGTCAATTGACCAATGACCATATTAGCAAACCTGGTTTTCAAGGAAACAAACAAGTTGAGAATGGCGATCTCTAACGGCGAGTTCGTGTATGCGTAGACCTTGAAGTTTGTCTCCAACACCACCTGGCCCAATTGGTTATCAGACTGGGAAGAGATGGAGTCTTGGTCCTTCGACTCAGCCTCGTGCACATTCTGGTCCACCACCATTGAGGGTGTCTTTAAACCCGTGGACTCGGAGGTCAAGGTCGTGGCCAACCTAGTAGGATAGAATATAGACGAGCCCTCCGAGCGCTGGTACACCAAGCCGTAGTCCCTTAGGTCAGGAAGCATGCTGATCTGGGTCTCGCTCAAACTGGACACAGAGTAGGCCTTGCCTAGTTCCAAGGAGCCGAGGATGAAGATGAAATTGAGCACATCTACCGGGTCCATGTTCAAGTCCTGCGTAAGGTTCAAGTACTCAAAAAGAATGGTCCATATCTGGATATTGACATCCTGTAGCAAGAACTGGAAGCCGCTATTGGTGATTTTCAAGTCGGAACCCGAGCCCTCCATAAGCCCTCCCAGCTTCAAAAGGGAAAGCACCGACCGCGAAGGCACCGACGGTAGCTCGGAGCCCACCATGAAATGCAAAATGGTCTCCCACTTCTGCGAGGCAAAGCGGTCTAGAAACCTGGTGTCCACGGCGTGTTTCTTGGAGGAGGAAGAAATGATTCCAAAGGCATTGGGAGCCTGAGACCCCGTCAAGCAAGCACGGAAGTTATTGCGGAACACCCTGTGCAAACGAACATGAGTACCGCTGGAATCCTCTTCTAGCAAATGTAAAGCACGTAAGCGTTTCAAAGAGTCGAACTGGAGTTTCCGAGCGTGCGGCTGACACCACTTCTCCAAGTCCTTGACGGCCACAGGCTTTTCGTTGAAGATCATACTGACAATGAAAAACTTGGCTAGCGGAGGAAGCAATCGGTAAATGGAGAGACACGTGGCCGGCGCATCGTAAAGCTTGGATTGGATCACCTTCGGAAGGCCCTCCAAGTACTCATTGACGGTACTTTTGAACAGGTTGGTGGACATGAGCAGTGGTACCAAGCAACGTGAGATGTGCTCGATAAGCGCGCATGGAACAGATAATCTTTGAACACTGTGAAGTACTGCGAAGTACTGCGAAGTACCGCGAAGACCATTCCTGTGAAGCATTTCTGTGAAGCATTTCTGTGAAGCATTTCTGCGAACAATTCCTGAGATCCATTCCTGAGATCCATTCCTGAGATCCATTCCTGCGAACCGTTCCTACGAACCATTCCTGCGAACCCATGCCTACTCACTACTCACTACTACTCACTACTACTACTACAATACACCTTTACTACTCGTGACTATACTTAAAAATTAAAAAATATGTTTCAAGTAATTTGGCTTTTATTCCTACTATATCCTATTTTCTATGTCCTGTGTCCTATGTCCTGTGTCCTGTGTCCTACCCTCTGAGCATTACTGCCTCTGAATAATACTGCCACTACTGCCACTACTGCCACTGCCACTGCCACTGCCTTGCCTTATTAATTGCACTATGGTCCAGTTTCGTTCCTACCTCGTCTTATGCTTCTTCACCAATATTCACTTCCGTCAAATTAATGATTGTTTAAAAAAATAGTCCTGATTTTAATGACCTGCATCAATGGCCAATGAAGATTGGGAAAAGTGGGGTTCTTGGCCAATTGGTGCTGGTGCTGGTGCATTATAATCCATCTCCATGTTGGCTTGTTCTTCTCCATTGAGGCTTGTTCTTTTCCATTGAGACTCCTGCGCGGAAAAAATGAGTCCATTATTTAGCGTGCGATGAGACATGGTGAATATGGGGAACGACGAATTTCCTAAACAGAGGGCTTGGAGAAGGGGCTAAAGAATGCATAATAGCCTTACTTCTAAATTTCCACTGTCGAATTTTCACTCTCAATTTCCACTCTCAATTTCCATCTCAAATTCTACTCATCACTGTCTAGTGCTTCCCTGTCTAGTGCTTCCACTGTCTAGTGACTCTACTGTGTAACGTCACTACTACTGAACTCTAACTCTACTACTGAACTCTAACTCTACTACTTAGACTACTTAGACTACTTAGACTACTTGATGTAGTCTTATTTGAAAGTTAGTACTCGCACATAGACTAATCTAAAGTGCATAGATCAATGGGACCCTAATTAGACTTTCAACACGCTCCATTCAACGGTGGGTGCTTTGTTGTGTCCTACATAGACAAACACACCTTCGCCTCCTTCTCCAGAGCCATGACGTTGTTTCTCCAAGAGGCAGGACGTTAATTGTCCAAAGTCGCGTCTATAGGATTGTTATGCGCGATGAAGACTAGTTCTTGGCACATGTAATGGATAGGGTGGGCACCGAATCTCATGGATTCGGATGGCCTTCTATACATGCCCGACGCGGTAGTAGAAGATGGCTTAAAAGTTCGCGGCCCCAGACGACCGGATGCCGGTACGGCTTCCGTGTGCAGGCGCAGCCGCTACCACACACAGGAAGAATGCTCGTCTCTCAAGAACAATGCCTTTCAATGTGATGCATTTCGAGTCGTGGTTAGTTATGCAGTGGGTGATGGCCGAGTATGCTTTGCTGCAGCTGTTATCAAAACACCGTTCATAACTATCATAACATTACTCGTAACACCGGGTGGTTCATCTCCGAGCATCTTCTGCTCCAGCCGCGCTCGCCCCTTCCCCCCCTGAACTGCACGAATCTGTAGAATGAGCACACCAAAAAAGTAAACCAGAAAAGTAAACCACATAGTCCACCACCAATCAAAATACATTCATATCTTATAGAGCCAGTACATCAGATAATCAATGGAAGCCTCTATCTAGATCGCTTATTATGTGTTGAATGCCAAGACTCGGGTGGCGTATGCTCCCGAACAATTGGATGCCATATGCCTTACCACAATGGACCTTCTTCTATTGGTGCAAGGAAAACACTTCGAGACGACGATGGGTCATACCCACGAATTGCAAAGTCTTCTGAAACACTCGTCACGGTGCCCAGGCTCCCAGAAGCACTCTGCGTCCTTAAGAAATCTGGAGTCAGGTTCCATCCCAAAATGTGCTAGGCTCATGGCAGCAGTGCTGCGAACACCAAAGGATTGTATGCACCCGCGCTAGACTAGGTTTCAGCAGTGAACCCTCGACTCACAGACACCATACCGAACAATTACATTATGGATCTGGATATACTTTAATTGGGAAGAAAGGGCGGGGACGGGTTTTTGCGAAATGTCGATTGGAACCGCAGCAAAAAGATCTAAGACCCAAAAAGCCAGGCCTCGAAATTGAAGAGTTTTAATGGAGTGTTTCTCTTTGGTTGCATTTCTCCTTACTTTGGTTTTTTTTTTGTCATGTGAGTGTGGGTACGGGTTTTTCGGAAAACCATGAAACGGATGCGGCGGCCCAAGGTTTCATTTTAGTGGAACGATTCTCTATCCAGAGATGGACTCGAATCTCGGCATCAGTGCTAACGCCAAAGACCCCGCGCTGTGTGCAGTGCCTAGGCCTATAGCTGAGTTTGTTCTGGCCGAGAGCTTGCGGAATTCCCGGCAGGAGCGGCAGGGCGGAAATACCCAGATCAGACAATGATTGTTTGCAAAAACCCCTCATCATGTGCAAAGCCACCATAATCTACAACACCCCTCTTTACTTTGCACATGACCTGGGCCCAGATGCTTCGAGGGTGGTTGCTATTTGACCCTTGCTTTTCCTTTGGAGAGTTGCTAGAATTGGCTTCTATGGGCTGCAGAAGAAAGGCGCGCATGGGTGCATGCACATGCAGCTCGGATTAAAAGCGGCGCTTGTCATCTCGGGGCGGTTCTTGGGCTGAATATATAAGAACCGTGCATTTCTCAGGTCCCAACTTTACCAACTGATGATGCTTATCTCCCCATTAAACGAGGCAATGTTTCAAGGCGACAAGTGGGACAATCACAACAACCTACAACCGGACCTAATCTCCATGAACACGCCGCTCCTGGCCTTGGCGCCCCTTGCGAGCGACGAAGTGTTCCTGCCCAACTATTCGGGCTGCAGCTTCTTGGTGGTGGATGACAATCATATCAACCTACGGATCATGTTCCAAATGCTAAGAAAGCTCTTCCCCCAATCCCGCGTCGATACCATCCAGGACTCCCGGCTGGTGGACTACTCCAAGTTCCACCAGTACCAAATCATCTTCTTGGACATTGAGATGCCAGAGGTTACAGGCCTTGATATAGCAAACGTGGTGCGTTGCGACCCCTCATTGAATTGCGTGGGTCTAGTGGCCGTCACCACCAAGTGCATGCTCAACGATGTTATATTATATAAGCAGAGTGGCTTTGACTACACGTTCCCCAAGCCCTTCAATCTCCGGGACAGAGAAATCCTCAAGCGAATCGAATGGGTTTTGGAGGACCGGTGTGGTGTATCTCTACCCTAGTCTGAACACTGCGTACGCTTTCCCCTGACTTTCCGATTTTCTTCCCGCGAGACAGCTGGTCTTCTCATTCTATTTACTTTACGTGTTGAGTCTAAAGGTGACTCCAAGCTTATTTATTTCTCTATGCATGCGTCTGGGACTGCCTGCCTAACAATTTAATGAAAATTTAGTGCATCTGTAGACTTTCCTCACTTGATGAAAGAGACACTCTTGTTCAACTCAACTCTGTTCAACTCAACTCTATTCAACTCAACTCTATTCAACTCAATTCTGTTCAACCCAACTTTTGACCAACTCATTCTATAGCACACCATCCTTTGAATGACTCTAATGACTCGGTCTGATTCGATCCTCCACGTTCCGGCATCTAGCAATCGCATCCTTGGCTGGAACGTAAAAGCAGACAGCGCGGATGCAGATCAAGACATGCATGAAGGGCTAAAAAGCCAGCCAAAACTGGCTTAATTTGAGGACGAGGCGATGGGCGCGGAGTCGGGCGTTTTGGGCAACATCTCGCTGCGCACATGGCGGGCATGTGCCCATGGGTCTAGAGCACCCAGTCACAGCCTGTTATTTCACATGCGTTCTTCAACACGAGTGAAGATAACCATCGGAATAGAAGTAAAACGTGTCCTTTGGCCTAGCTTTGGCCTCGTTTTGGCTCAAAACGGAACGGTTCCTTTCCAAAAGGGTAATCCATCTCTGAGCGCCCGTTTTCATGCTCCTTGGATTGGGCATGGTCAAGTGCAGCACTTGAGATCATCGGGTCACGAAAATCGCGCGCCCTAGAATCTCGCCAGATTCCCGGAATCTCATGTTTCGTAAAGCCCGTTTTCTCTCTTTTTTGCGCGCGCATTCCACAATTTGGTGCGCTGAGTCATGCACCACGCCACACTGAAGATAGCTCTGCTTGGCGTTGCGTTGCGAGCCCGGTTCTCTCCGTGCGACGTTGCTCCCCTGCCTAACGCTGCTGTCTTGGCTAAAAGGTAAGTCCATTCACCACTTGGTAGATCAAACCGCTTTAAAAAACTATGTTCCTTTTGCTTTGACTCTTTTTCCTCCTTTTCCGAATTCCTTTTCCTGACTCCTTTGACTCTTTCAATTCTCGTTGGAATCCCAAGGCTTTACTTAATGCAACTGGGTGCCTTGGGAGTCTTCGCTAATGTTCGGTCCGATGAAATACGCGTCTGCCGCGCATTTGCTGCAAAAGCTTCCGAATTTCTCCCCTTGGACCATGGTCCATGTAATGTTGCCTTGTACAACGTTGTAATTTCCAGGTTGCAATTTCGGATTCGGTTGCTCTCAATCCCATCACTGGGTTCCCGCCTTGCCCTCCTTGGCCATCTCACCCATCATCACGATACACTCGTTGATGTTCTCTCCTTTGGGTGCACACACTGGAATGCACTTCCATGCCTTGTTTTCGGCCGCAATATACCGTTGCAACTTAACGTACCCAGCCCCATTATTCACCAAGTCAGCCTTTGTAGCGATCACCATCACCTTCTTGTTGGCCATCCTGCGCTCGCCGATTTCTTCTATCAAAAGTTGTAAATCGGCCACGGGGTTCTTGGACTCCAAAGACACAACAAAAATCAACCCTCCACTGCGCTCAATGTGCCTCAAAAAGTCCATGCCCATGCCCTTGTTTTGTGAAGCTCCTTTGATGATTCCGGGAATGTCGGCCACCGTGAATGGGTCCTGGTCGATTCGCGTGAAAATTGTGCCTATAGTCGGCTGGAGCGTAGTGAACTCCCAGTGGCCCACCCGAGGCCTAGCTTTCGAAATGGCTCGTAGTAAAGTCAGTTTGCCTGCATTGGGAAGCCCCACGAGGCCAAGGTCTGCTATGAGTTTTAATTCCAAGAGAAAAAATTCGCTTACCCCAAATCTTCCTCGCTTGCTAAAGCGTGGGTTCCGGATATTGGGTGTGAGGAAGTGCATGTTGCCCATTCCACCTTTTCCTCCCTTGACTATGAGCATGGGTTTCTCCGTGGGTTTGTCAAAGTCAATGCCTCCAACAGGAAACTTATCGAACATCAATTCCTCGGCTATGATCTCCCGATCGTAGTCCTTTACCTGCTGGTCGAGCTCGTTGAAAAACGCCTTGTCCCGATGGTACTCCTCGTCTTTTTCCTTGAATTGCCACCCTTCTCCGGGAACGTAGTCGCCTTTGAATAGCTGGATGTTTTTCTCCTTGGACATTTTGAAACCCACGCTCACTTCGGCCATATCCCCTCCCTCTTCTTGGGCCTGGTCTTTTATGAACACCGGGTCTGGAATCCACCGCATCGTCGTACCCACGGGTACTTCAAGGATAATGTCTTCTCCCCGCTTTCCGTCAAGCTGGCTTGCGGTACCGGGCTTGCCGTTTCCCGAAATGTATGTTCTCTTGACCTTGTGCAACAGACTGATGTTGTTCACCACCTGAACGTATATGTTGCCTCCATCTCCACCGTCTCCACCATCTGGTGGTCCCACGGGACGGTTTGCATCTCGGAAAAAGGACACGCATCCATTGCCTCCTTTGCCGCTCTGAAGACGGATCACTCGTAAGTCCACGAACGTGCGCTGCTCCACCTTCTGGCCCTGTTTATAGTTCTGGTGCTGTCCACTGAAGACCTTTTGCGTATAGTGCAGGTCACCCTTGAAATAGTTTGACATGGACACTGAAGTGTTATGGAGCCCAAGATCGTCTGTTCCTGTACTGGAATACTTTATGCTCTCATGCTCTTTATTTGGCATAGTCTTTGGAGCTGAGTGGAAGGTGGAGTTGGGAAGCATGGCGTACGGGTCTAGATCACTAGCTTCTAGTTGTTCGAGATATGAAGCTGCTTCATTTCTGAGTCTGCCCAAAGTGCCGAGCCGGCGAATTGCAAGCCTCAGTAGCATGGTGTGGAGAGTTGATGGAGATTTAATGATGCATCACTCGCGATATGGTGGGGCGGTCACGTGATAAGCCTTCGGCCCAAGTATCTCGCAAACCAAGCCAAATTCAAAATTAAAAGAGTAAAAAATAGAAGACTAAATTATTATAGAGTAAGAGTATAGGAATTTTTTCTTTCTAAATTGGCTCATTCCTTGGTTGTCTAGGCCCAGGAAGTCTAGCACCGATGAGCATCGGACTGCGAAAATAAATGATCTCAAGTGGTACTCCCTATACTTACACCCAATCAGCACAATGTCGTTTTCAAGCCTAGGCGTGGCCAAGTGGCTCGATGAGTCGCTTGCGGCCATGGAAATACACACCCCGACTCAGATTCAGAAGGCCTGCATCCCCGAAATCTTAAAAGGAAAGGACTGTATTGGAGGAGCCAAAACTGGGTCGGGTAAAACCATTGCCTTCGGAGCACCCATGCTCACCAAATGGTCGGAGGACCCCATGGGCATTTTCGGGCTCATCTTGACGCCTACCAGGGAGTTGGCCATGCAAATTGCAGAGCAGTTTGCTGCGTTGGGCTCTCAGATGAACATCAAGCTCGCTTTGGTGGTGGGAGGTGAAGATATGATGAAGCAAGCGTTGGAGTTACAGAAAAGACCTCATTTTGTGATTGCCACGCCCGGCCGTTTGGCAGACCATATCTTGAACAGTGGTGAAGATACTGTCAAGGGCCTTCGAAGCGTCAAGTACCTTGTGCTAGATGAGGCGGACCGCATGTTGAGCAATACCTTCAGTAAGGACTTGCAGAGGTGTTTGAGTGTGCTTCCCGATGCTTCTCTCAGGCAAACGCTTTTGTTCACCGCTACGGTGACGGATGCCGTTCGAGCTTTGAAGGAAAAACCTCCCTCGGGAGAGAAACCTCCTGCGTTTATGTATGAGGTGGAGAGCATGGACCAAGTAGCAGTACCTTCAACGTTACTGCTTTACTATGTGTTCATCCCATCATATGTCAAGGAAGCATATCTCCATTTCATCATTTCGCTTGAACAATACACCAAGGCCAACATCATCATCTTTGTCAACCGAACAGTCACAGCCGAGCTCTTGAGGCGAACCCTAAGGAAGATGGACTTCCGGGTGGCGTCTCTTCATTCCCAAATGCCACAACAGGAAAGAACCAACTCGTTGCACCGGTTCAAGGCGCAGGCCGCACGCATCTTGATTGCCACGGACGTTGCCTCCAGAGGTTTGGATATCCCCACGGTGGAGTTGGTGGTGAACTACGATATTCCTGCAGATGCCGATGACTTCATCCATAGATCGGGAAGAACAGCCAGAGCAGGCAGAAAAGGTGACTCGGTATGTATTGTCACGGAAAGAGATGTTGGACGGATTCATGCCATCGAGGAAAGAATCAATAAAAAGATGGAGTTGCTAGAGGATGCCACGGACGAAAAGGTGATTGATGGCTCGCTCAGCAAGATCGGTGCGGCCAAGAGAGAGGCTTTAATGGATATGGACCGCGAGAACTTCGGAGAAAAGAGACAAATCAACAAGAAAAAGCGGGACCAAAAGTCCATGAGAAAGACCGGATCCAAGCACTAATGACTGCTAAAACCAATACAGATAACCAAGTAAGGCTAAATAGTACTTCTAAATTGATGATACTAAATCACAGATTCTTCAAGTATCGTTCCACAATCAAGGAGATGTTAAGACCCGCTAGAGTCACTATCACCGACGTGATACAGAGCACCATGATAGTATTATTGGTGCTGTACGTCTTGATCATCTTCATGGAGTACCTACGCACGGTGCGGAAGTAGTTGATGGCAGCCACCACTAGAGTGGCAAAGGCCAAGAAGATTAGAACAATCGAGACAATATGGTTGAATAAGGACGATTTGAAGCGTGGGTCGGAATCATCCCAGTCGGGGCCGTTGTTGTCGTTATCCGAGTCGCCATTGGACTCTAGGTGGAACCCGATCACCATACCTATAGAGGTAAAGAACAACGACAATGCAAAGCGAATGAAGCTTAGAAACGTCCGTTCACTTTGGAGAACATCTCGTGGCTCACTAAGCGACACCGGAATGATATGGGTTCGAGGAAACCAGCTTTGGGAATCGGTGCTTTGGGAATCGGTTCTTTGGGAATTGGTTCTTTGGGAATTGGTGCCTTGGGAATTGCTGCTATTTATATTGTGGAAGATGGGCTCGGCATGTGGGGAAATGGGTGAACGGTCCACTGCTTCATTGGAAAACGGCAGGCGGGACCCATTGCCGCCATTTGAAATATCACGTTTTATACCAGGCATGTTCCGCTCTGCTGGCGCTCGACTGTTCATGAGCATTGCGACTGGAGGTGGGTTTCGTCTTGTTGGTGAGCCACACTTGTACTGTTAACGCACGTTATACCGAGCATGCGGCTGACCCAGCACCGTTGCAGACCACACCAAGTCAAAAAAAAAAATGTGAAAGAAATTTTGGAATTTTGGAATTTTGTTATTTTGGAATTTTGGGTTGGAAGATTTTGATGGTTATTCTTGGTGTCTAGCTATTTGTCTAGTTCTAGAGTATTTTGCACGTGGAATCTTAAGTCCTACATTCTTTAGACATGTGTGGCCTCACTAGGGCTGGAGTCGGAAACGAGTCTGTCTAGTAGTAAATATTCAATAGTGTAGTAATAAAAAAATACGGCTACAATCTTTCTTATTTATAAGCTGGTGGTGTATATAACATTGTGTTTGTGTACACTTGGCCTGCAATATAAATACCGCAGACCTGGCACATTACGGTTCCTTGAGATTTGGACATTATTCCTCAAATACGCAGTCAATAGACCTATAGAGCGTAATATCAGGACATTATTTGCAGTCATAAATCCAAAACGCCGAAAAACACAAACAGCTAAAATACACAAAGAGAAAGGAAATATAAAAAGCCAACTTCCTTCCTTAATTAAATTACAAATAAAAATTCAGCCTAACATTCCTCACCTTCGGCCGTGTGCTCTGTCGTTATGCTACACCGTTCTTGGACCGCGACGCGAGCCTGCACCCTTAGATACTTGACCAGAAAAAAGACAAACAAGTCATCGATCTATACCTAATACACGCTCCCCCTCCTTGTTCATTTGCTTTGAAACTCAAAAGACCTTCTGAACGGCTTACACACACTACTAGACGCTTTGACCGGATCAACAGCTCTTCCCCAAGTCACTGCCCCAATATACTCCCTCAGCATACCGCCCTCTATACGCTGCAATGAGTAAAACCACCAAGATCAAGTGTTGCCGAAACTGTGGCAGCACAGAGCTCACCAGGGACCTCACCAGTAGTTCTGGCGACTTATCATGTCTGGCCTGTGGGTCTGTTCAGGAAGAAAACCCCATAGTGTCTGAAGTGCAGTTTGGAGAGGCCTCCAATGGTGCTGCCATGGTGCAGGGAGCCATGGTGGGCTCGGACCAGACCAGGGCCTTCAATTCCAGAACAAGCTTGGAGAGCAGGGAACAAACTATCATGAATGCCAAACAGAAAATCCGTACCATTGCTGGGGTCATGAGGATCCCGGACTATATAGTGGAGTCAGCATGTGGGTGGTTCAAGTTAGCACTAGTCCAAAACTTCGTCCAGGGTCGGAGATCCCAGAATGTCATTGCTGCTTGTCTATATGTGGCCTGTCGTCATGAAAAAACACACCATCTTTTGATTGACTTCAGTTCCAGACTTCAGATATCCGTCTACTCTTTAGGTGCTACATACCTAAAACTTGTTCGTGCTTTGCAGATCCAGAGGTTGCCGCTAGCTGACCCTTCTTTGTTTGTGCAACATTTTGCCGAGAGACTTAACTTTGGAGAGTATACTGCCAAAGTGTGCCGAGATGCCACGAAGATAGCACTGAGAATGTCGTCCGACTGGATCTACGAGGGAAGAAGACCTGCAGGAATAGCAGGGGCTTGTCTACTATTAGCAGCAAGAATGAATAACTTTAGACGTTCTCATGCGGAGATTGTTGCTGTTGCTCGAGTTGGAGAGGAGACTCTTCAGAAGCGGTTGAATGAGTTCAAGAGCACCAAGTCTGCAACACTCTCTGTTTCAGAGTTTAGAGAGTCTTCTGGTGTGGATGACACTTCAAAGCCTCCTTCATACACCAAGAATCGGAGAATCGAGAAGAAGATCGAAAGGTTAATGAAGCAGAGACGCGAGACCTTGGAAACATACAGAAAACTAGCCAAGGAGCGTGTTTTGTTCAAAGAGCTAGATATTCTTTCTGAAACAGGCTCCATCAAGTCGGAGCTTATGGCTGATATAGATACTGATACTGATCAAGAGGAAGAGACAACCAAACATGGCTCCGACGCTACTGATAAAGCAAACTCCCAAAACACTGCTGACGAGTCTTCGGCCGACGAATCTGAACCCGAAGATGGCCAGAGCAGTACCCTGAAGGCCAAAGAAAGCAGCACTCCTAAAGCGGAAGTCAAAGCTGAGAAGCTAACTAATAACGTGCTGGAAACAGCTGTTTCGGCCAATGACAGTTCTGTGGCAAATGTGGAAACCTCGAATACTGGAAACTCAGAAGAGACTAACCAAACATCTGAAACCTCTGAACAGACTAATCAAACAGCAGAAACATCTAAAGAGACCCAGTCTAATGAAGCAGAGTCTGCAGAGTCGGAGCCCGTCGAGTCTACCGAAGCAAACGGTACAGGAGATAATGAAGAGAGCGAAGCAGACTCTTCCTCAGAGACGGGACCCGAAGTGAACGATTTGTTTTTGCCATCCGACGATGAAAACGGTACGGGTGATAGCAAAGATGCCGCAGATCCAGACTTCGAGCTGCAAAACGAGAGGATCGGACTGAAACTTCGCAACTTAAGGAGCCGCACAGTTCAAAAAGAGCATGCGAAGCACCTTCAAGTCGGTCGTGATCTTATAAGTACCGAACAAGCTACGAGAAAAACAGGAAGGTTAGAGGGTATTGATAACGATGGTCCCGGTGCAGGAAGACGAAGCAGAACGAGAAAAGAAGGGAAGGGCACTAGTCGATCAGGAGCAACAAGAGAGACAAGACAACCCAAAGAGACGAAAGAAATGATTGCAATTAGAAAGAAGACCGAACAAAGAGAGTCACGGCAAAACGAGCTCATGAAGGCGGTTCTTCTCGGAGGAGAACTTACAGAGGAGGATTTGGAGATTGCGCTCGACCGACTTCTTGAAGGCCACCAAAAAACACTCAATGAATCGCTCTACAAAACGCCAGCAGATTTGAGTGCAACAGATGACGATATTGCCAGGAGAATCGAGTTGGACCGGCCCAAAAATTTGGTCAAGAACAACCCCACCACCAGCGAAATCCTCTCAAGGGTTCCAGACGACGAGTTGATCAACTCGGATGAGGATGATGAGGAGGTTGACAACATAAGGCTAGGGGAAGAAGAAAGACGTCAGAAGGAGCAGATCTGGATCGCACTCAACCATGACTTTTTGATTGAGCAGGAGAAGAAGAGGTTGAAGATGGAGGCAGATGAATTGACCGGAAACACATCGGGCCAAACCAAGAAACGCCGCAAGAACAGGGAACGCAAGGATGCAGTGTTGGACGACTCTGCAGTGACCAACGCTATCCACCTGATTGGAGAAGGAGGTAAGATCCTAACTCCGGCGGAGAGCACCAAGCAGATGTTACAGAAAAAGCCATTTTCAAAGAAGATCAATTACGACAGTATCGGAGAATTGTTTACTGAATAAGTCAGCATCAATGGGGATGAAGTCTGGTGGACATCAAGTAATGGTGGATTTGAGAAGTGTTGCAACCAAAGTGAGGTCTATATAAAGTCCCAGTGAACCCCAGGGAACCCCAGTGAAACCCAGTGAAGCTCAGTGAAAAACAATTCCTGCATACTCATTATAGAAACGTAATCGTGAAACCATAAAATGTGTAAATGTGTATTATTAAATGTGTGTAAAAAAATGACCAATAAGTTCACTCAATGCTTAGATGAGCATCTACCATGGACCAGTTTCTCCAGGTCCTGTACCGCGCCCGATGGCCGCGATGACTAGACAAAAAATTATTACGGCACACTACACTTCCACACACTTCAGACACATTTCAGACACACTTCACACACACTTTTGCCATGGGAAAAGTCAGAAGAGCGGCCGTTTTGCCTACAAATATCATCTTGCTCCAGAATGTGGTGAAAAGAGACCCTCAATCTTATCACGAGGAATTTGTCCAGCAGTACTCCCACTACGAGTCCTTAAGAGATATCTTCTTGATGAGCCCTTCAGCCGACCAGGGCAATGAATTTGCCGAATTGATAGGGTTTGTAAGTGCCGTGTGTTCATGTTACCCCAAAGAAACGGCCAAGTTCCCTGAGGAATTGAAGACCATTTTGTTGAATAACCACCGAGACTTGACTCCCGACTTGAGGGAGAAGATCATCCTGAGTTTGACCATGTTGAGGAACAAGAACATCATTAGCGCCGAGTCACTTATTCTGACATTGTTCCCGCTTTTGCAAGCCTATAGTAGCAAAGCACAAAACTCGTCTACCACGACGCAAAACGCCAAGGCCGTACGGCACCAGATCTATACCACGTTGGTGTCTTTACTAAAGGCCATGAACACCGGAACAAAGAACCAGAAGCTTAATAGATCTACACAGGCTCTTCTTTTTAATCTCTTGGAAAAGAGAGATTCTCAAGGGTTCTGGGCCACTAAATTGACTAGAGAGTTGTGGAGACGTGGAATCTGGGACGACTCACGGACCGTGGAGATCATGACCCAGGCTGCTTTACATCCTGACATTAAGGTTGCCGTGGCCGGAGCCCGGTTTTTCTTGGGTGCTGACAAGGAGAGAAGTGAAGCTATGGAGGAGGAACTGTCAGATGATGAGACCTTTGACATGAATTCCTTGAGACATAAGGCCAAGATGAACAAGAACTCCAAGAAGAGACAGAAGAGAATCGAACAGGCTGTGAAAGTGGTCAACAAGAAGAACGGGCCCAAGGTCTCGGCCACTTATTTGAACTTCTCGGCCATCCATCTTCTCAGAGACCCCCAGGGCTTTGCAGAGCAGCTCTTTGAAGACAACTTGAGCCATAAAAACTCCAACAGGTACAACATGGAGCAGAAGATCATGTTCATGAATCTTGTGTCCAGATTGGTGGGTACCCACAAGTTGACCGTTTTGGGACTCTACTCCTACTTCTTGAAATACTTGACTCCACGCCAGAGAGACGTCACTCAAGTCATGGCTGCTGCTGCCCAAGCCTCTCACGACTTGGTTCCTCCAGAGTCCATCATGTCAGTGGTGCGCAAAGTCGCCGATGAGTTTGTCAGTGATGGTGTGGCTGCAGAGGCTGCTGCTGCAGGTATCAATACGATTCGGGAGATCTTGGCCAGAGCTCCATTGGCTATAGAGCCTCCATTGTTGCAGGATTTGGTGGAGTACAAGGGCTCCAAGTCGAAGCCGGTGATGATGGCTGCACGGTCCTTGATCTCCTTATACAGAGAGGTTGCACCCGATATGTTGAAGAGAAAGGATAGAGGCAAGACTGCATCCATGGCCATGCTGAGTGGAGAAAAGAAGGGTTTGCCTTCCTTTGGTGTGGAGAGTTCTGTTGTTACTTCTATTCCAGGTATTGAGCTTCTAGCCAAGTGGAGGAAGGAGCAAGGCCTCGAAGGCTCCGATGCTGAAGTGAATGAGAAGAATTGGGAGGTGGACCTGGACTCCGATGACGTGGAGGGTGAATGGGTCACCGTTGAGTCCGATAAAGAGATTGACATTGATATGTCTTCTGATGACGAGGACAAGGAAAAGGAGGGAGAAGAAGTTAAGGAAGCTGGAGAGGAAGCTGGAGAGGAAGAGGACGAGGACGAGGACGATGATGACTCGGACCTTGAGCTTTCCGGTGACGAGGAAGAACAGCCTGCAAAGAAGAAGGCCAAGACCATCAAGACCTCGGCAGCCAAGGCCGCAAAGGAGAAGGAAGACAAGGAAGCGGCCGAGAAAGCCATGCAAGAAATGTTGACCAGCCGGATCTTGACCCCAGCCGACTTTGCCAAGTTGGAGGAGTTGAGAACTCAAGCAGGTGTGGACAAGATCCTTGGTACTCAGCACAACGAAGAGGAAGTGGACTCCACCACGTTGGTTGGCAAGGTTAAGTACAAGCAGCTGCGTGAGGAGAAGATTGCCCATGCCAGAGAAGGTAAGGACGATAGAGAGAAGTTTGGATCCAAGAGGGGCCAGAGAGAGGGCGCACATTCGACTACTAATAAGGAGAAGGCCAGAAAGAAGAATTTCGTCATGATGATCCATAAGAAGGCCGTGCAGGGAAAGCAAAAGTTATCTTTACGTGATAGGCAGAAGGCTTTGAGAGCACACATTGACAAGCAGAAGAAGAAGGGACACTAGAGTTTTCATCAATAAATCAGCGTACATCAGCTCTAGTGGTGGTTGAAGCTTCATGTACAACAACTTAAAGCATTTTATATGGAACAGGTTTATTAAAGTGATGAGTAGTAGTACATCAGATAAATTGTATTTCCATATTGCCAATGCCACAATTGGCCTAGAATACATGAGCGATGAGCCCTTCTCGAATCACAAGTTTACTCGCTCTTTTTATGCTTGTGTTTCTTCTCGTCGCTATCCTTTTTCTTCTTGGACTTTTTCGTTGGAGTAGGAGGGACATCCTGGGAAGCCCCACCCTGAGAAGCTGGTTTGGCTGGTTTGGTGGTAGATGTAGAAGGCTCGCCTGACTTCTTCTGAGATTTCTTCTTCTTTTCTTCAGTGGTAGTCTCAGCTGTCTGCGAAGATGCTGGGGTCTTTACTGGTGAGCTTGCAGTGGTTTTCTTCTTTTCTGCGGCACTGGTGTCGGTTGGTTGCGAAGAAATCTGGGGTTCAGAGTCCAATTTGGCAGTGATCTTCTTTTCCACGGTTTGCTTCTTTGTAGCAGGCTTCTCGGAAGTCTTTTCGACAGTCGTATTTGCAGCCTCGCCTTGAGCATCAGAAGATGAGCCCTCCTTCTCCTTCTTATAGGCATCAAAATCTTTCTTGTACTGTTCAAGTTCAGAATCATAGGCTTTCTGCAACTTGACCTTTTCAGGCTCACTCAAGTTGGCCCACTTGTCTGCAATGATCTTATTAAGTAAGGTAGCAGGAAGTGTGGGTTGGTTCTCCTCGTTTCTCTGCTTCTTCAAGTCCTCCCTGATGGAGAGGTTGAAACGCAAGTAAGTGGTCAATGGCTTCTTTGGAGCATTGGGGTCCTTCTCCGCCCGCTTTCTCTTGGTCTTTTCGGGCTTTTCAGGGCTATCAGTAGAAACACCGTCAGAGGAAAGATCACCAGCGGCCTTTTTTTTCGTAAGAGCCTTGCTTGGTTCAGCAGTACCGTTTAAAACGGAAGCATTGGCCACGTGAACGGCTTCAGAGACTGCATCTCCCAATTGAGTCAAGGTGTGGGTGGCAGCGTTTTCACCCTCAAGACCTACGGCCTTGTAGAAATTGACAGCAGCCGTGGCCGCTTCGGAAGCCGCATTGGAAAGTTCAAAAAGAGACGCCACTAGAGCGTTTTTGGCCTGTTGCATATCCATAATGAATTGATTGATGCTTCGTGCTTGTCCTTGTTTACGCGTATCTGTAAGAATGTATGCTCGCTTCGTTCTTGCAATTAAGGTTTGTTTACTGGGGATCTGTTTTTTTGGGCAGGACAGTAATCAATAGCGTGAATTCAATAGCGGAGGAAGGTCAAACGAAGGTTGTTTTTTTTTTTTCCAGAATTATGGCACTTGTTTCGGGTGAGGAGGTTTGTATGCTGGGGACCTAAAGCAAAGAGGGTGAAACACCAAACGAAAATTCCAGGGTCGGGGGAAAAAGTGGGTTCGGCGGTGAGCACGCGGGGCCCGGGGCCTACGCGGCGGAAGCGGTGGCGCCAGAGCCGCGCCCCGGTCCCTCATATTTTACCCTCTCCTGCCCCAGCAGCTTTAATTTGCGTCCACTTTGCGCGCAAGCCTGCGACCAAAAGGCCCTGAGAGAATGCTATCTGCTATCTCAGACAAGCCAAACGCGACCTCCCCATTTCTCGTCAATTCTCATCACTTCTCGTCACTTCTCGTCACTTCTCGTCACTTCTCGTCACTTCTCCAGTCACTTCTCCCAGTCAACACTCAACAGTCAACACTCAACACTCAAGAAATAGTCCTTGGTATTTCCAGATGCTTTGGTGATTATTTATTATTTGGTATATTTTATCATTTGGCTTGGTATTTTTTATCATTTACCTTAGTTTTTTTATCATTTGGTTTGGTCATCCGTCTACTGGGATATACAATTATGGTGTTGATGGATGGTGAAGAGGGTTTACTTGGAAGGACTTTGGGGGTGAAATTCCACTTTTTTTTGGTACGCAAGTGACCCGCGCAACTTGACTCGCGAAGGAGGGCGAAAGACTGCGAAAGACTGCGAAAGACCGCGAAAGACCGCGAAAGACCGCGAAAAAGTCTTATTCTTCATGAGAAATGGAATGAAAAGTGAGCATTTTCTGTTGCATTTTCTGTTGCATTTTCTGTTGCATTTTCTGTTGCATTTTCTGTTGCATTTTCTGTCGCAATTGTCTCACCAAATTATTCACCAAACACCACTCACTCACAGACCTCAGACCCACCTCTGAATTCGTAGTCAATAAACCTTATAGACCTGTACACCATAGACATACCATAGACATACCATAGACCTTAGACAGACCATATAGTAAGACTCATTACCTAAATTCTTAAATGTCTAATATGGCTGTATAGTTAGGGATCATTTGGTTCCTGGGGTGCTGACTGGCCTGAGTAGCAGTCCACCCCTAAGCCTAGCACCCTATATATATATATATATGTATGTATGTATATATATATATATATGTATGTATATATATATATAATTAAATATGTATCTCCTAGTGATTCCATATTCTCCTCCTATCTCCTTTAATAACCTGCTCCTTGATTCCCTTCTGTGTTTGTCTGGTTCCTCTCCCAATATACATATATATATATATATATATATATGTCTGGTGCGCGCATCTCGCAGTGCATGCTTCATCAGCTTCATCAGTTGAGTCGATTGGCCGTGGTGTGTCCAGGCCAAGGCATTCTTCCCCGGGGATGTCTCCATGGGTTCCGCAAAGTGCAGTCTATCTTTTCCCATTCCTTGCAGTGTATTGATGATGTGCTCCAGCAAAACTTCTCTCGCCATCTCATGGACCAACCTCTTGCATCCATAGACGCATGGGGTCTTTCCACAGCCAATGCCCAGCCGGCCATCTTGGCCTCCACATACATTATCAATGAGGTGCTTCAAAAGGTCCACGGTGTGGATTTGGCCAAAGACCCACGGGTTTCCCATTTCTTGGGGCATTCGCTCGGCGAGTACTCTGCCTTACTACTCACTGGGGTATTGAGCCTTGAGGACGCCGTTTCCATTGTTCATAAACGTGGCCAGCTCATGGAGGAGTTGGTAGTTCTGAAGGAGTATGAGATGCGGTCGCTTCTTCTAAGGCCTATTCTGTATGAAACTGTCTATGAAACAGCAGTCAAACGTGGGGTATTGGCATGTGCGAATAATGCCACCATGATAGCGGTTTCGGGTACTGCTACGGAGCTAGACGAATTGGTGGCGCATTTGAATCGGCCTAAAAAGACAATTCTCAAGCAAACCAAGTTGCCAGTGTCGATCCCTTTCCATAATAGGCTTCTCCAACGAATTGAGCCTACCTTGCTTGCCTGCAGGACACACGATACTCAAGCCTCCAAGCCTATCGTATGCAATCTTACCGGACAAGAGTCAAAGGGTAATGTCTATGCCAACACTGTATACAGTACGTCTCGACCAGTTGAGTGGAAAAAATCCATTGAATTTCTCCAGGAAAAAGGCGTGGGTTCGCTCGTCAACCTCGGCCCAGGAAGTGCGGTGAGCTCCATCAACAGTCGCTTTGATATTACCAACATCAGTGCACTGACTTCTGAAGATCTACAAGCCCTAGCAGTATTGTTACAGAATTAACCTCCAAAAGGAAATGATATGGAAATGATTTGGAATTGATTTGGAATTGATTTGGAATTGATTTGGAATTGATTTGGAAATGATTTGGGAAAATTGTCAATTAATTCCATTTTTGGAAATTTTTATTTTGATCAAATCCAAATTTAAATTTACTTTTGGTTTCGCCTTGTTGAAGCTGGAGATGTGAAGCTGGAGATGTGAAGTTGGAGATGAGTGTGACTGATTTGGCCGTCTTCGGCGCGGCGATGCCTTCACTGATAGAGCACTGCGCGAAAGATTCAGAATAACACGTGAGCACGGCCCTATCCGAAACCCACCAAGGCTCATTCAATTCACGCCACAGGCAATTTCACAAAGCCAGCTTTTCACTACTCGTGGATCACTATATAAATAAAGCAATCCCCACCCCAATTTTCTCAAATTCCCCCTGCATGTCGAAAAGTCTGGTGGCTAGTGTGTGCGAGATCCTGTGCCATGGTGAATTTTTTCCGAGATTCTTGACTGCGCGCACCAGAGTCAAGCGGCCCTTTGGAGATATAAAACTTGGGGAATCCGCTCAGCTTCGCTCTTGCACAGTATCCTAATGAGTGCACAACTAATCGACGGAAAGGTCATAGCCTCCGAGCTCCGCCAAAAAATACACCGTGACATCCAGCACATCCAGGCAAAACATGCTGACTTCAAACCGGTCTTGTCCATTATTCAGGTGGGCGACCGCCCCGACTCCTCCACCTACGTGAAGATGAAGTTGAAGGCTGCCGAGGAGGCCAGCATCGAATGTAACTTGATCAAATTGGACGAGGGCGTGTCTGAGTTCGAATTGCTCTCCAAAATCTCTGCTTTGAATGATGATGTCAACGTGGACGGAATCTTGGTGCAGTTGCCTATTCCAGCTCACTTGGACGAGACCAAGGTGACCAATGCCGTGGCTGCAAGCAAAGATGTGGATGGCTTTGGGCCTCACAACGTGGGAGAATTGGGTAAAAAGGGCGGCAAACCCACCTTTTTGCCATGTACTCCTAAAGGTATCATGCAATTGCTTGAGCACTCGAAGGTCGACGTTACGGGCAAGAACGCCGTTGTTCTTGGCAGATCCGACATTGTGGGTCGCCCAATTGCCAACTTGTTGACCAAGGCAAATGCGAACGTCACGCTCTTGCACTCTAAGACTTCGTCCGAAAACCTCCAGGCTTTCTTGTCTACTGCTGATATTGTTGTGGCTGCCATTGGAAGCCCCAACTTTGTGCAGGGTGCTTGGTTGAAGAAGGGCTCTGTTGTCATTGATGTAGGTGCCAACTTTGTGCCGGATGAAAGCAAGAAATCCGGTTCCAGAATGGTTGGTGATGTGGACTTCGACTCTGCTGTTTCCGTGGCCTCTTTGTTGACCCCAGTTCCTGGTGGAGTTGGTCCTATGACCGTGGCCAACTTGTTGGACAATGTGGTGATTGCTGCCAAGAAGCATTATGAGGCCAATAGCCAAACGCCTCGGTTCACCAACCCATTGAGATTGGACTTGAAAACGCCCGTTCCTTCGGACTTTGAAATCTCCAGATCTCAACAGCCAAAGAGAATTAACCAAGTGGCTGAAGAATCCGGAATCTTGGACTCCGAATTGGAGCCTTTCGGTTTCTACAAGGCTAAGGTTTCCTTGGACATCTTGAAGCGCTTGGAGAACAAGGTCGACGGTAAGTACGTGTTGGTGACTGGTATCACGCCAACTCCTTTGGGAGAGGGTAAGTCCACCACCACAGTCGGTTTGGCCCAAGCTCTTGGTGCTCACTTGGGCAAGAATGTCTTTGCTAACGTGAGACAACCTTCCATGGGCCCAACTTTCGGTATCAAGGGTGGAGCTGCAGGAGGAGGATACTCGCAAGTCATTCCTATGGACGAATTCAACATGCATGTCACGGGTGATATTCATGCTATTTCCATGGCTAACAACTTGTTGGCTGCTGC
Organism: Metschnikowia sp. 04-226.1; assembly: GCA_002370245.1. Classification (NCBI taxonomy): domain Eukaryota; kingdom Fungi; phylum Ascomycota; class Pichiomycetes; order Serinales; family Metschnikowiaceae; genus Metschnikowia; species Metschnikowia sp. 04-226.1. The sequence continues at coordinate 135,534 of NLAD01000765.1, forward strand.
CATCGACACCAGAATCTTCCACGAGAACACCCAGAAGGACGCTGCTTTATACAAGCGTTTGGTTCCTGCCAAGAAGGGCGTGAGAAAGTTCCCTGTGTCTTTCCAAAAGAGATTGGAGAAGTTGGGCATCAACAAGACCAACCCAGACGACTTGACCCCAGAGGAGGTTTCCAAGTTTGTCAGATTGGACATTGACCCAGACACCATTACCTGGAGAAGAGTGGTTGACTGTAACGACAGATTCGTGAGAGGCATCACCATTGGAGAGGCCCCAACTGAGAAGGGTATGACCAGAAAGACTGGGTTTGACATCTCGGTGGCCTCGGAGTGTATGGCCATCTTGGCCTTATGCACGTCTTTGCCTGACATGAGAGAAAGATTAGGTAAGATGGTTGTTGCTGCATCCAGAGCTGGAGAGCCAATCACATGTGAGGATATTGGATGTGCTGGAGCTTTGACTGCTTTGTTGAAGGATGCTATCAAGCCAAACATCATGCAAACCTTGGAGGGTACGCCTGTGTTCGTGCACGCCGGACCTTTCGCCAACATCTCTATTGGAGCCTCCTCAGTTTTGGCCGACAAAATGGCCTTGAAATTGGCAGGTACTTCCAAGGACTTGAGCGACGAGGAGAGGCAAGAGCAAGAAGGATACGTTGTGACCGAGGCAGGTTTCGATTTCACCATGGGAGGTGAGAGATTCATGAACATCAAGTGCAGAGCTTCCGGCTTGGCTCCAGATGTCATTGTCATTGTTGCCACAGTCCGTGCTTTGAAGGTGCATGGAGGAGGTCCTGAGGTCAAGGCAGGTGCTCCTTTGGCTGCTGAGTACACCCAAGAGAACGTGGAGTTGTTGAGAGAAGGATGCAGCAACTTGGGCAAACACATTGCCAACGCCAAGACCTACGGCTTGCCCGTGGTTGTTGCCATCAACAAAATGTCTTCTGACAGCGACAAAGAACATGAGGTTATCCGTGAAGAGGCCTTGAAGGCCGGAGCCGTCGATGCCATTGTGTCCAACCATTGGGAAGAAGGTGGAAAGGGAGCCGTTGACTTGGCCAAGGGAGTCATCGAGGCCTCCAACTCCATCGACAAGGACTTCCGTTTCTTGTACGACACCAAGCCAAGTGTGGAGGAGAAGATTGCCACGATCGCCAAGGAAATGTACGGAGCTGGAGAGGTGGAGTTCTTGCCCGAGGCACAGAAGAAGATCGATCTCTACACCAAGCAAGGCTTTGGTAACTTGCCAATCTGTATTGCCAAGACGCAATACTCGTTATCCCACGATGCAGCATTGAAAGGAGTGCCAAGTGGGTTCAAGTTCCCCATCAGAGATGTGAGAGCGTCCATTGGAGCCGGTTATTTGTATGCATTGGCAGCGGAGATCCAGACCATTCCTGGTTTGCCTACGCACTGTGGATTCATGAATGTGGAGGTGAACGAAGACGGAGAAATCGACGGGTTATTTTAAACTTTGGATTGTGAAGTTCAACACTTTATGATGTTACGAAATCGACAAAAAGGATAAAGGAGTTCAATAGAGAAGCTCATTGTTAATGTGACCAGAATGCTGTAGATGCCTCTAAGACCAGACAACTAGACAATTAGACAAGTAGACAATTATTAGATAATCAGACAATCAGACAACTAGACAATTATTAGATGATTCTCTTATATTAAACTTCCAAAGTAAGGTTTGACTCTTGATTATGTAAGTATCAGAGTCCAGACCAAAATACCTAGGGTGATATTATGCTTTGCACCCATTGCATTGCGAGTCGGATATAATCTGTTCCTGCACACAAGGCGGGTCGCAGCTCACTCTCACCTCAGTAAAAAAAGGGAGGAAAAACGTCTTATCTGTCCTTGTTTCCTTTGATCATATTCCCCCATCCTTTCCGGCAATTGCAAATGTTCGCCAATACTAAGTTGCTTGCACGCAATGCAGCCAGTTCCCAATTGTTTAGAAGATCGCTTGCCCCCGTCTCCCGGACTTTTGCATCTCGCAACGCCACAAGCGTGCTTCCAAAAGTCGCCTTAAAGCAGAACTTCCTTACCAGACAACTCTACGTCAGATCGTACAGTGTGTTAAGCCAGTCGGCTGCCAAACCTTACAACTACAAAGATATCAAAGAACTTGTGACCACGCCCAAGAAGGACTCTCTTCTCATTGATGTAAGGGAGCCAGCCGAGTTCCAAGAGGGTCATATCCCGGGAGCTCTTAATGTTCCTTTTAAGTCATCGCCTGGAGCCTTTGATTTGGCCGAGGATGAATTTGAAGACAGCTTTGGCTTCCAGAAGCCTGACAAGGACAGCGAGTTGGTGTTCTACTGTTTGGGAGGCGTGCGGTCCACGGCGGCCGAGGAGTTGGCCAACTCTTTTGGTTACACCAAGCGGGGCAACTACCAGGGATCATACGAGGACTGGTTGATGCATGAAAACGGAGCAAAGAAGGATTAGATCTGAATTTTGACCTCTCCAGTCAGGAGGGAATGATGAACACTTGGCAGAGCCATGACTCGGGCTTCAATGTGCTTCAATGTGCTTCAATGTCTATTTGCCGTTCACTTGCCGTTCACTTGATTGCAGCTATACCTAATCTTGCCCTCTGTATATAACCCATTTCTATTGTTTACCTCATTCCCAGTCTATAAAGAAAATCCGCTAATAAAAGTTTGATAGATGACTCATTACTGGTGGCCACGGAACTCGAGCTGCTTAAACTCCTTACCCAACCGTCTCTTTCTCTTTCTCTCCATCACCTTCTCTCTCTGGCTCTTCTTCATATTGTCGAACTTAGCCTTCTGGATCATCTTGCGCTTATCCGATTGCTTCAAAAAGTACGGGTTGACCTGCTCTCCAGTCCTCATTTTCTTCATCTGCTCTTTCTTGTGATTGGCCACGATCTTGTCAGAAAGATCTCTGTTTTTTAGCGTGTCCAACCTGGACTTTAAGGATTGCAACTCGAGCTTAAGGTTCAGCACCTCTCTTTCCGACATGTTGGCAAGCAAAGCCTTGTCTTTCAACATGCTCTGCATATTGTCAACTTCCTTTTGACGATAGTCGTCGAGAAAGGCATAGTCCTTTCTAATCTTGTTCCAGTCGGACTTTCCGTATGCAGCATCGAACCGTACATCCTGGTAAAGCGTGCTGTCTTTGGCTGTTTTGAGCCCGGCGATCTCTCGGATTTTCGACACGGGTTTCTTGGAGCTGGATTCCGAAGGCGCATGTTTATGTTTCTTGGATGGTTTCTTGGATGTTTCCTGTTTAGACGATTCATCAAAGAAGCCATCTTCATCACTCAGGTCTGAGTCCAGGCCTTGAGGTTGGCTATGAGAGACCTTGCGAGTGCTGGAGTCTCTTTTGCTCAAGATTTTGGTTTCATTTGAAAATTTACTCCTTTCATTTGAAAACTTTGATGTTTCGGTTTTGGATCTGGTTTGGCCCTTCCCCTCGTCCTTTCCCCTTCTCAGCTCATCTTCCTCTCTGAGTCTTCGTTGAGCTGAGCTCAAGGCGCCAAACGAAAGCGAGGAGAAATCGTCTTCATCACTAGCATCATTTTTTCTCAAAACCAGCCCTAGGTAGTCATCTTCCGATTCTGAGTCGTTGTACTGTGGTCTTAACCTCTTGGAGTTCATGGTGAAGGGGTGCGAAGCTGTGACTTTCTCAAGCGATGGAGATGCCGCACATCTATGTACTGAGTACAGTCCTATTACAGAGACTTTCCACTTGGAAAAACTGTAATGGCCATCTAACCAATTAGAAAGGATACAAAATGGAACTTAGTCTATGTCTATTGTCTACTGTCTACTGTCTACTGTCTAATTCTGTCCAATTCTGTCTAGTCTACTGTCTACTGTCTACTGTCTACTGTCTACTGTCTACTGTCTACTGTCTACTGTCTACTGTCTACTGTCTACTGTCTAGTCTACCTCTAATCCTGTCACGTGAGGTGTTTGGTGGGTCCGTAGAATACGTGATGGTGCTTTCCCCAATTCTTTTCTACGCTATAATATAGAATAAGTTATATATGATGGTTATATATAAAAGGTGAATTAATCATCGATGACTTTATGGTCATGGCACTACTAATACAACCAACTCTATAGGGGTATAGTCATGGCTTTTAGTCTTAATGAGCAATGGTCAGTCTGAAGTGCATAGTAGTGTATTCAGTTAATATATACACTACCTTCACTAGTTACAGCCTTGTGGTGCTGTAGATCTAGAGGTGTAGGTATAGAGTAGTTAGTATGTATAGCTCCTCATCCACATGACCTGTTTTATCTATATAAGGCACTCGCTTGCCTGAGTATCTCGTGAGACCAACACATGACTTATATACACCAAAAACAAACATGACCATTATTTATCATCACTCAATTATATCTCATGTTTGTTCTATTGAGACTCAGGCTGAGACTAAGACTGACTGAGACTGACTAAGTGATTATTCCACAATATGACCACCCTAATTAATGTAAATTATTGGAACTTGGTAACCCTATAGATCTGTGATTGTATTATTCAACTGTGTACTCTTTGGTACTCTGTAGTACTCTGTAGTACTCTGTAGTACTCTGTAGTACTCTGTAGTACTCTGTAGTACTCTGTAGTACTCTGTAGTACTCTGTAGTACTCTGTAGTACTCTGTAGTACTCTGTAGTACTCTGTAGTACTCTGTAGTACTCTGTAGTACTCTGTAGTACTCTGTAGTACTCTGTAGTCTAGACTCTAGTCCTCCACTCCATTTACTAGCTATATCTGTATAAGATCTTAACGCTTTAGTTGAATGACTTCGCGAGATTTGCTGGAATGGACTGACTGTAGTGTACTTGGAAGTCTTGAAATGTAATTCACGGAGCAGAGAACTTCAGGTTAAGTCAATTAAGAAGTAAACCTCTGATGCATTAATTGCCATTGGGTGGGCCCCCAATTTTGATACCAACGACTGGTGAAAAGCTTGGCCAGTACTACTGCACTGCACTTTAGTACTACTCCTTTTGTTGGAGCCAGGGGATGACCAAATAAAGTTATGTGGGAAATACGCGAACTTATATATCTTTTTTTTTTTGCAGCAATTCTCTTACACCCCTTGTTTCAGAATGGTGGCAAACCATGCACACAAAAGAGAGGAATAATATATAAGGAATGTCATTCCCGTTGACTTTCTATCCCCATGAATTTCACTTCTCATTTGTCAATCCACTGTTATATCCAGTACTCCCTGATTGACCATACTGTTACTACCTGATTGAGTATACCCATTGACTATCCAAGGAATATCTGATTGACTGAATTACATCTGTTATATCCAGTGACTATAATATAACCAGTTGATTCTGACTATCTTGATTTATCTGGTGGCCCAAATTTATGATATTCATATGAAAAAATCATATTTTAGGTCCATTTCATTCAAAAAGTGGTCTTTTCATTCTCAGATCATTCTTGATATTCTCCTTTTCCACCTTTGGGTAAAATCCTGGCCATCCTGAGAACTCACTACCTCTATTCCACTCCCTGAACTGAGCATATAAGAAGGTAATAATCTAAGGCCATTATTAAAAGTGGAAGATTACCAATACTAACCACTACCTCATACTATCCCATACCATCCCATACCATCCCATACTATCCCATACTATCCCATACCATCCCATACCATCCCATACTACTGTATAATACACTTACGAATTGTTCAATCCAAACACTTAGAGGTCGTTCGTGATGTGTAGGTACATGTAATATGCATTGGACCGGTAGAACGTGCTAGACTATGAGATAACGTGGGGTAGGGATAGAGGTACGACAGAGAATATGACAATTCAACTATACTACACTACTATGATACCCAGCTACTTATACTACCGACCATACTAAGTCCATGTCAGCTATGATCACGATTATCTGCGCATACTGCTGGCTAAAATAATAATCACCAGAATGTTGCTGTTTAAAGACTCAGCTTTCACGTTTGGCATCCGCTGATCTTACCTTTTCAACTACATTATATCAGATGTGTTAGTCTCTGTCAGTTGTCTTGACTTCTTCTATTAATGTATCACATTGGTCTGTCTATCTCATCTACTAATCATCTATTTGACTACTTAGTCTCGACTAACTAAAGTCTATTTCTACTAGTCGTATAAGTCTATCTTATATTGATGGATCTTTAGATAGTCCATCATCTATTCATTTGCCTATTTTCTGTTAGCCTTCCTAAACAAGAGTCGTTGACAACTCACCATGGTACAGTGAAGTCTACAGACTAGTGATAGTTGAATGTAGACATTAGAGATAGGTAGATATTCTTAATGGAAAGACCATATTCTGAGAAGCTCTGAATAAACTCCCACACCATAGTAACTACTTAAATCTCTAGTCCAGTCTGTTATAATGCATCTTTATGTATTGGTCCTCTTATGTCTTCTCCATATAACCCACTCACGTCTATCAATGTATTCCAGTCTTACCACACTACCACACTATATTATTGTCCTGCATATAGTGTTACAATACTGTACATAGAACTATAATCCTGTACATAGAACTATAATCTCTACTAGTACTGTCACTAGGCTATCTACATGATACTAAATACAATTCGCATAGACTTGTGGAGATAGACTAGTCTAGAAAAAGAGGTAGACTAGAGACTAATACATAGGATAAACAGAGCAGAGGAAAGTAGGTAATGGACTAATTGATATGAGTACTGCATATACTAATGATAGTATAGGATAGACTAATGATACGTATAGAATATACTGAAATAAAGTAGTTACAGATATGGTATTTTTTTTTTTTCTGTACATGTGGGTTGCAATCGGTGTGGAGCACGTGCTTGGTTTTTCCCATCGGTAGGGTCGGCCATGCATGGACGCCGCGCCATCTCCGTAGAGCGGCCTTGGTCTTGAGCCGAGCTGTGCAGTGACGAAATGCCTCAATGAACGCCCAACGAAGAAGCAGGGGAAATTCTCGAGAGAAAACTGGAAAGGAAAAAGAAATAATACTAGCTCGATTACCCAATTAGGAAAGTCGTTTCATCCTTGTTTCATCATTGTTTCATCATTGTTTCATCTTGTTTCATCTTGTTTCATCCTTGTTTCATCCGTGTTTCATCTTGTTTCATTTTTTAATGCTTGTTCACTGTTGGGTCTCCGCCTGTTTGGGGTTTAGGGCCGCACGGCATTCGCGCCTCTGTAGTCCGTCTGTTGGTGAAGCGCTCCATTCCTATTTCCTCCGGGCGCGGTCAACCTCTGGATTATGTAAGCCAAGGACCATACGTGTCCGAGGCTATTCTCGCGAACACTTGCGGTGATTTCATACCATCTCTGCGAAACCTCTTTTGTTTGGTTCACTCACTCTTTTTAGCTCGTTTCCATACTTTGTCCAGAATGTTGTCCAGAGTTGTCCGTTCTTCAAGAGTATGTACTGTTTGGGAAATTGCCCTCTTTTCCCCCTATAAAAGCCTCCAACTTCCTCGTCAATGTCCTCCCTTTAAAGCATGTGACTGGCCTCACTCTTGCTTATCCTTATTTGAGACTTTCGTGTTTTAATATTTTCCTGTTCCTTACCTTCTTGCTATATTATTTGCCTTCCTGCTATATTATTTGCCTGGTTGCCTTCCTTACTTTGCCTAATGTGCTTTTGTTCCCGATACTAACCACAGACCATTCAAAAGAGATTCTTGTCTCTCCATGAGTTCCGCTCCGCTGCTCTCTTAGAGTCCTATGGAGTTGGCGTGCCAAAGGGTTACGCCGCCACCACTCCAGAGGGTGCCTTTGACGCCGCCAAGAAGTTGGGTACTTCCGACTTGGTCATCAAGGCCCAGGCCTTGACTGGTGGTAGAGGTAAGGGTCACTTTGACAACGGCTTCCAAGGCGGTGTCAAGTTGATCTCCTCTCCTGAGGAAGCCAAGGACTTGGCCTCCAAAATGTTGAACCACAAGTTGATTACCAAGCAAACCGGCGAGGCCGGTAAGGAGGTCACCGCTGTGTACATTGTCGAGAGAAGAGACGCCAAGACCGAGGCCTACTTGGCCATTTTGATGGACAGAGCCACTCAATCTCCAATGATCGTGGCCTCCGCTCAGGGTGGTATGGACATCGAGGGTGTTGCCGCCAAGGACCCAGAAGCCATCAAGACCTTCCCCGTTGACTTGAACGTCGGTGTCACCGATGAATTGGCCACGGACATTGCCTCTGTGTTGGGCTACCAAAAAGAGTCTGTGCCAGAAGCTGCCAAGGCTGTCCAGAACTTGTACAAGGTCTTCATTGAGAAGGACTGTACCCAGGTTGAGATCAACCCATTGTCTGAGACCCCAGACCACAAGGTGTTGGCCATGGACGCCAAGTTGGGATTCGACGACAATGCCGAGTTTAGACAAAAGGACGTCTTTTCGTGGAGAGACCCTACGCAAGAAGACCCTGAAGAAATGGAGGCCTCCAAGTTCGGACTTAACTTCATCAAGTTGGACGGTAACATTGCCAACATTGTCAACGGAGCCGGTTTGGCCATGGCCACCATGGACATCATCAAGTTGTACGGAGGAGCCCCAGCCAACTTTTTAGACTGTGGTGGTACTGCCACCCCACAAACCATCGAGAAGGCTTTCCAATTGATCTTGTCGGACAAGAACGTCAACGGTATTTTCGTCAACATCTTCGGAGGTATTGTCAGATGTGACTACGTTGCCGAGGGATTGATCGCTGCCACCAAGAACTTCAATTTGAGCATCCCAATTGTTGTTAGATTGCAAGGTACCAACATGAAGGAGGCCAAGGAGATGATCAACAACTCCGGCTTGCAATTGTATGCCTTTGAGGACTTGGACCCTGCTGCTGAGAAGATTGTTCAATTGGCCCCAAAGTCCGCATGAGCACATAGATTAATATATATTCACGATATGCCAACTCAGATTACATTAACAGACAACAGAACCAGAACTAGAACTACAACTAGAACTACAACTACAACTAGAACTAGAACTACAAGCTATACCAAAGTTTCCATATCCATACTTAACTTTCTGTTCAATCTGTTTCTATATTCTGTCTAATTCTACATTCTGTCTAATTCTACATTCTGTCTAATTCTACATTCTGTCTAATTCTACATTCTGTCTAATTTCCACCACACAGTCAATTGTCTTTCGCAGCCAGATGTCGCAATGTCGCATTGCCACTAGCTCACCGCTCAAGTCTCCGCGTGCGAACCAGTATTCGCCTCTCATCCACTCCATACACCCTACACCCTACACACTCTACTCCCTCTACACACTCTACACCGCCAATGTTTTTAACCAGATCCGAATACGACAGAGGGGTCTCAACATTCTCGCCCGAGGGCCGGTTGTTTCAAGTGGAGTATTCGCTCGAGGCCATCAAATTGGGCAGTACGGCCATTGGCATTAGGACGGCCGAGGGCGTGATTTTGGGCGTGGAAAAGAGAGTCACGTCGTCGCTTTTGGACTCGTCATCCATTGAGAAAATCGTGGAAATCGATAAACACGTGGGCTGTGCAATGTCGGGTTTGACTGCCGATGCCCGCTCCATGATTGATCATGCAAGAGTGTCGTCGTTGACCCATAACTTATACTATGATGAGGAGATGACTGTGGAGAGCTTGACGCAGTCTGTGTGTGATTTGGCCTTGAGGTTCGGCGAAGGTGCTTCTGGAGAGAAGAGATTGATGTCCAGACCGTTTGGTGTGGCACTTTTGATTGCTGGGGTTGACGAAAACGGGCCTCAGTTGTACCATGCCGAGCCTTCGGGAACCTTTTACAAATACGATGCCAAGGCCATTGGCTCCGGGTCAGAGGGGGCACAGACCGAGTTGCAGAACGAATACCACCAGTCGTTGACGTTGAAGGAGGCGGAGCTATTAGCCTTGAAGATCTTGAAGCAGGTCATGGAGGAGAAGTTGGACTGCAAGAACGCCCAGCTCGCATCCGTGACCAAGGAAGAGGGCTTCAAGGTCTATGATGATGCCAAGACCGATGCACTTGTCAAGGAGTTGAACGAATCTACCGTGGACGAGACTCAACTTTGATAGCACCGAGTCCGTGGTTTGGAAAGAATAAGTACATGTAATAAATAAAGAACATCAAGACAATGTAATAGTTAATATGTCAGCGAGTGATGCTATACACGAGCAAATGGTGCTATACATGAGCAAAGATCTCTTGGAGCACAAGAAAAGCCGGGTTCTCCCCACTTAGCGGGGTGAGCTCATTGTTCATTTCTCCAAGGCCCTCGTTAAACCGTGACCAGAACCCCGTCACCACCTCATTAAGCCCGGCCACCCTGCTCTTCATCAAGGCCTCGGAGAATTCGATCCGCTCGAACTTGTCCGGGTAATTTGCTTTGTATTCTTCAAGCAACTCTGCGTTCATCAGTATGAATGTCTTCTTGAGCCGGGTCACCGTGAAGGTGAAGTGGTGGACTGTATGTAAGAGGCCTTTCAACAACTGCAAGAGCTGTCCATTCGTTATCATGGAGTCCCGGAGAATGTTGTTGAGGTACTTTCCGATTTGATTGTTTAACTCACTGACTTCGGTATATTTTTCCTTTGGCTTGGATTTCGTCATGTGCCGGTGAGACGACCCCAGGATCTTCTCGTCGAAGATGTCGTTTCCGGAGGCTTGCTTCATAAAAAAGTTGGGCTCGTTCTGGCTGCTCCACTTCAGGTCATTTGATCCCCAATGGTTGTTAGAGTTCCAGTTAGAATGAGAGTCCGCTGGATTGGAACTTGAAAGACTTGGCTGGTGAAGTGATGCATTGCCTAGACTCAATCTGGATGTGGTTTGCTCGTTACTTGTGTCTGTTTGAGATTCCTTCTGAAACTCCTCCGTTGTGTGACGTAAGGCAGAGTAGTTTGCTTCAATGATGCTGAAGTTCAAATAGCTCTGCAACTCTACCAATAAGCTCTTCATGCGGAACAATAGAACCCTGCACCGGATTATTAGCTTGCGCGTGGGCCGAGAGTGTCCTTTGTAGTTCCATACACTGGAAAATGAGATGTCCTTCCAGCAATTGTCGAGGAGCTTGCTTGTGAACTTGAGGATCATCTGGAGCCTGAAAATAAGTTGGTACTCGAAAATGAAGCTTTCTCCGATAACAAGGTTCAATGGGAAAGGGAGATTGACGTCAATGTTGATTCCCTCAATGACAGGATCGAGAGTCTTGCCATGGGACAGGCCTTCTGTACCAGCCAGATCGGTGGCCGACATGAGTCCCCTCAGCCCAAGAGGGGCTCTTTGCAATGATTGGCTAACGAACTTTTTGATTGCGTTCGACGCGTGTTCGTTTTCTTTCATGGCCTCTTCCGTATCGAAAGACTTGATGTTGATGATTTCCTCGGCAAGCTCGTAGAAGCTGTTGTCATCAACGGTGAACTTGGAAAATTGTTTTAGTATGTTGTTCATTTTGCCGTAAGGGGAAATATCCGCTGTAGTGTCAGGGGCGAAATGAGTGTCAAAAGACATGATGGTGCTCATGATGGAGGAAGGTTTCTTTTCCTTGCTTAAGTCATGATAAGAAGCATCCAAAAAGCAGTCGATTTGGAAAGAGTCATTCAACAAGTATGTTCTGTGAAGGTTGGACACCACGTCGTTGAAGAAGTAGCCCTTGAAAAACATCTTTAGAAGCACCTTGTTTGCTCTAGCATAGAACTGGTTGATCTTGAACGTCAAGTCTTTGGAGTATAAGCTGAGGATTGGTGCTGGTGTGGACACCGAGAAGGTGGAGTCGGGGAGTCCCTCAAGACTGGCCTTTCCTATGCTCAGCCTGAAAATGTTGAGGAATTTGCCCGTGGATAGCAACTTGATCTGCATGTCCTTAGTGGTGAAATGTTTGATAAGTCCATCGATCTTGATCACGTAGAGTTCCTCCCAGTATCGTTCCATGTTGGAATAGAATATGTTGCTCGGTAGATCGTTTTTCTTGATGAGGAATTCCTGGAACGGGTCGTTGACCTCTCCCCTCGAGAGCCAGAGGTTCAAAAGATCAATGTAATCCTTGCTGATGGCCTCGAATGTCTTTGAAAGAAAGGAAAACGACACGCGGTCTCCGTTATACTGGGCAATCTTGCTCTGCACGATTCTCAATACACATCCTCCTTTGCAGACTTCAAACTTGTTTGAGTCAGAGGACACTCCAATGTAGGAGCCTGCAGAGTCGATATCGTTTCGGATAGACTCGAGAAAAGTATTGAATCGTGGGTCTCTCCCCGCAAAGTCTCTCGATAGACAATCCTCAACGTCCGTGGCCGATTTAAAAAGAGGGTTTCTTTCCTCAGTATCAAGGTGTATAAGGCACGTGATCTCATACAAGAGGCTGAGTTTATCGGCGATTTCTTTCTGGATAGCATTATCAATAGCCGTCAATGAGTTTGAACCCCTTTGGAAACTTTCCTGCGACGACGAAATGAAGGTTCGGTAGCTCCGTAAGAAGTTGGAGATCTCATAGCATAAGCGATGGTTGGCACGGCCAAAAACTGGCATATTATAGATCATGCAGAAGTTCAAGAGCCCCGAGTACATCTTGCCGTATCGGAGAAGTTTCTTGGTGACCTTCTTGAGACTAACGTCAATGTGTTTGGCCACATTATGATCCGGACCCACAATGCGGTCGTGGAGCAAGCGCAGGTCGTAGCGGTCGCTGAACTTGAAGTAGCTACCTTCGTAGCCCAACAACCCATAGTAAATATCCGCCACCAAAAGGGCCTGCTGAGCATCTAGGGTGGAAACGTCGCTTAGCAGAGGTAGCTTGGAGAAGTTGGCAAACGTGGCCCGTTGTAGCGTAGACAGTAGGAAATGGGGCTTTTGGAGTCTGACCACAGGAGCACGTGAATCCGGTGTACTGTCTTCATGATGCCCTATGTTCATTTTCCACACTCTAGAGACTCTATCTGTGAATAGAGATTTGAGTTGTTTATGAGTTTAGTTCGCACTCGCGCGTCATGTAAACAAACAGTCAGAGGCCATCTCAATCTCACATCATAATCAAACTATGATGAGAATTAGAATGATAATTTTAATTATGAGTCATAAAAAAATATTTATGATATTATAATCATGTGATTATAAAAATCATAATAATATCATATCTTCTCTCATTCTGTCATTCTCACAACTAGAAGTCGTCTTCGTCACTTAGGCTCAATTCGTCCATTAAGGCCTGCGACGCGAGTTCGGCCTCTTCCTGGATCTTCTTTAAGCCACACACTTCCTCCAAGTACTCCGAGCTATTAAGACACTTTTTCACAAATTGCCAGCCGTGGTCTTTGTATAAGTCAACAACTGTTTTTGAGCATGCTGAACACTTATCATAGGCAGGCGTGTTGAGCTTGGCCTGGGTGAAAGTGTGAAGATTGCCTCGGATCTGGTGCGGGACGTCACCAAACTTTGTAGCTGAGCTGAACAGGGCTCTGTGTTTTTCGGGATGCTGCAAGATGGAAACCAAGAGCTCCACTGCCAATGACGATGCCATTAAAGCTCCTCCGGGCCGTGTAACCGTGCACATCTGGTCCAAGGTGCGGTCTGAAAGCGAGTCTTTGGGTGCAACCACATCGTTGCAGTAGTAACACCCTAGCCGGTCGTCCATATCCGATGGACTGTGGCGCATGACCAAGTAACTGTCGTAGCCAAGAGCTGCATTTATCACGATCTTGTTCATTGCAGCTCCCATAACTGTAGGGAGCCACCGTGATTCTCTGGAATCCATCAAGAGAAAGATGATGTCATGTTCGCCAAAAAGCTGTTTCAAGACCTGGTAATTTTCCTGAACACCGTTTTCTTCTGACTCACTAACAGGATGACCTATCATGGGCACCTCCATGTCGTAGCCTCGGGACCTGACCCCTGGGAAAATTTCCTTGAGTGCCTCACTGGCTCTAATGCTCTTCTTGAAGCCTCTGTTATCGTCGCTGAAGCAATCCTTGAAGCTGAATAGAGGCTGGCGTACAGGGTTGGAGTATGAAACTCGGCCATTGTCAACAAACGTAATCTCTCTTACACCCCAGCCCATGAGCGCTCTTGAAACATAGCTTCCAAGAGTGCCTGCACCCAAAAGAAGCACCTTTTGGTTCTTGATGATGTCTAGGTCAATATGGGGAGCCACACGCCATTTCATGAGCTTCAAGTTCAAGTCTACGGCCTGGGAGGCCAATTGCTCGGGGTCTATGAGCGACCCCAAGTCCGCTAACTTCGGCCCCAACTTGCCCTGCAGAGTCTTCTCCCACCCCGAGACCTGCGGATCTGCTGAAGCATCGAACTTCTCGTCTAGTGAGAGGTGAAGCTTGAAGGACCTCTCACCAGCTCTGTAGACAATCAAGTCAATGGATTTGAAGCCTCGCAATGCCAACGCATATAAGTAGTTCTTTAAGTAAATGGACGGATACGAGTCGGACGTGAAACATCTATCGATGAAGACGAACATATGACCGTCTTGACGGAACTCCTCAAAAGACAGGATCAATGGCTCGGTTGGAGAAGAAACTTGGAAAAGCAAATTCAGGGATCCGCTCAATTCTCGCTCCACAGTGCCAATGGTTTGGTTGTCCAGATATGTTAGCTCCCCAGGCTCAGTATACCATACCGAGTGGAGAAGAGGAAACGCAAGCCAGTAGTAAAACTTGTACTTCTTCAAGTCGGAGAATACAAGCAACCCAAATTTCCTCTTCACCTTCCCCTCTTTCAAGTCTGCAAATAGCTGCTTTCCCCATTGAGCCAAAAGTGCCTTCTTATCAGTAGATTTAAACTCCTCTATGGTATTGACATTATAGAGAGTACCTTCAATTGAAGTAGGGGATGGTTGAGGATCCAATTCGAAACTGCTATGGTCTAGATTTATAACTGGTCTGTCGTTGAATTTATTTAAAAGACTTGCCTTCGTCTCGAAGCCATGGATGGGCTTGGGGCTGGTATCCAACTTGTAGTCACTGAGTTTTCTCTGGGACAAGGCCGTGAAGAAGGATGAGTCTGCAAATGACTGGATACTATGATACTTTAGTTGCGATCTGGGCTCCATTTTTTCTATTAGATGGGCTAGTACTGTGAAAGGGTGGAGTAGTAGTATATTTATTGTACATTGTCTTGCCTCTGGGGCCGCGGTGCGTATGCAGTCTGATAACGTAGACCCAGACCTCCAGTGATACACTTCCACTGGGCCAACAAGATACTGGGACAAAGGCTGATGTTTAAAATTAGTCCAACGTCATGCCGTCAATCTCGTCCAATAATTCGTCGAGACCAACCTCCAAATCGGCTCCGTCGTCCTCCATATCCTCAGCATCGGTCTCAGTAGCAGGTGCAGGCTCTTCTCCGGCCTTGTAAAGGTTGACAGTGTGTCTCAACTCCTTGTCCTCCTCCAATTCTTGCAAGAACAACTCGTAATCCTTCTCTGCCTTCTCCTGCTCTTGTCTTGCTTGTCTGGAGTCGTCGTTGGCCACGATATCGTTGTGCTCGCGAGCCATTCTCTTCAATCTCCACTTTCTGTTCTGTCTCTTCTTGGACTTTCTAGGGTAGTGCTTCTTGATCAACACAACGTCGGGCGTGTTGTCTGTGTCCAAGGTGTCCCATAAGTCCGAGTTGAAGTTGGTGTTGCTTAAGAAGTATCCCATGGCTGAGTCTCCGGGATGCAAAATGGCTCCCAAATGAGACCGCACGTAGTAGGTGTGGTCGTTGACACCCAAATCAGCGGCTCTGCTGACTGTGATGTCCGCAAGAACGAATTTGCCCTTGACATCTCCGGTGGGCTCAACGTCTAGCACCACGAACTCCACGAGTTGGTTGACGTCCAAGAGCGAAGGGAAAGGTGCTCTCCAGAAGACGTTTGCAAGCAAATCTGCCGTTTGCAAAGTTGCTGGGTCAATGAACTGGATCATGTTTGTGATCTTGCGGCAAACAACCAATCTGGACACGTTTCCAAGCGAGTTGGCCAACTTCTTGGGAAGCACCACCAAGTCATCACGACAGATGGGTGCAATTTCAATGGAAAACGTGAACTTATACTGCGAAGAACTCGACTGCACATCAGTACTGACCAACTCCTCGGACTTCTTGGATTTGATTGGCGCAACGGCAGACAAGAAATCGATCATCTTGGTGGCATGGTTTCTCTGGGAGTAGAAGAGATCTAAGCCGTCTCTGGCCTCCTTTATCAGAATGGTGTCAACATGAGCATTGTGCCTCAAGATCAACTGTTCCAAGTACAAAAACGTTCTCTTGTGGGGAACCTTTTGTCTGATTTGAACGGCAGCTCTCCAGGTATTTTGCGTGAAGGACTTGGCACAGTCAGGACATTGCATGGCAATAACAACGTACTCGACTTCAAAGGTCTGCTGCACAATTGTGTTTTGCAAGGCCTCTCCTTGGACGGCAATCTTGATTCTGATTCTTCTCGAGTGGGGCTCTGTCCACACAAAAGAAGCATCCACCAATCTGACCTTGTTCAAACCTTTTAATCGACGCAAGCAAATGGCCAACAACTCCCTCGACTCCAACTCACATCTGATCCATTGCGTAGGGGGCTGCAAGAACCGCTCACAGTTTCTACAGAAACTGATATTGGCCTCTCTGGGAATGCCCTCTGTGATATCCACATTCATCTTAATACAGTCGTAACACATGACAAGCCCGGAAGAACCATCCATTGGCACACCACAGTTGCAACAAAGAACGGTGGCCACACCGCCTTGGTCCTGCTGTTTCATGGGGGTATAAGACATGATGTATATGGCGATCAGTAGACACTCAGACGACACACTAGTATGACAGTAGACAAGACAGTAAGATGATCTAGTTTTTGAGGATGTAGATCTTGATTTAGTTCTTGAGAATCTAAAGAGGATCTGATTCTTTGTTATCTATTTTGTATCTAGACTAAGTCCTTATATAGTATGGATTCAGCCAGGAAGTGATTAGTAAGAAAAACCAAATTGCCTTTGAAGAGGCATCTTTTTTCTGAGATGAGCAGCGCACAGTCAAGGTGGACCGCGACCTCCGTGCACCACTCCGATCGCATAAGCTTATACCAACACAGTAGGTTTGGACCGAACCCGAGATTTGCTCAACAATCATACCGGGACTAGCCCCTTCATTATGGCCGACCGAAAAAGAGGCGTTAGCTCAACATCCGACGATTCGTCGAGAAAGCTAAAGAAAGCCAAAACAAAAGGTTCCGACCACGTTCTGGAGGCCAAGTCCAACGGGCACTCAGCCGGGCCTGAAGCTCAGTCCGAGTCCGACAATGAGGTCAAGATGGAAGACAATGACGACTACAGCGAGAACGAGAACTTTAAGGACTCGCTGAATGGCCATGATGTGGACACTGATTATAAAGACGCGGACGCAAACGACGACCTTGCAGATGGAGATGGTGGAGAAGATGACAAGGACGACGACGATGACGACGAGAACGGAAACGACATTGCTCCCGATGAAGACGACGACGAGGAGGAGGATAAACGGCGCATCACCACGTTCAACTTTGACGGTACAGAGTACTCATTCAAAGAGCGGCCGTCTGTTCTTGAAGAAAGAGAAGAGAAAATCGAGTTCAGAGTGGTCAACAACGACAACTCCAAGGAAAGCATGATTGTGTTGACCGGGTTGAAGAACATTTTCCAGAAGCAGTTGCCCAAGATGCCTCGGGAGTATATCTCCCGATTGGTGTATGACCGGTCACATTTATCGATGGCCGTGGTCAGGAAGCCATTGACCGTGGTTGGTGGCATCACATACAGGCCGTTTGACCACCGAGGGTTTGCGGAAATTGTCTTCTGTGCCATTTCGTCTACGGAGCAAGTCAGAGGTTACGGTGCACACCTAATGAACCACTTGAAGGATTACGTGAGGGCCACGTCTCCCATCAAGTACTTCTTAACATACGCAGACAACTACGCCATTGGATACTTCAAAAAACAAGGATTCACAAAGGAAGTGACCCTAGATAAACTGGTTTGGATGGGGTACATCAAAGACTACGAGGGAGGTACGTTGATGCAGTGCTCCATGCTCCCCTCCGTTTTGAGATACTTGGACTCGGGAAAGATTCTCTTGCTTCAAAGAGCTGCGATCGAAAAAAAAATCAAAATGAGGTCAAAGTCCCATGTGGTTCGCCCAGGGCTACAAGTGTTCAAGAGAGCCAAACCCGGATTCAAATTACTGGCTAAAGAGATACCCGGGTTGATAGAGAGCGGCTGGCTGGAGGAAATGGACAAGCTAGCCCAAAAGCCCAAGCGTGGGCCTCACTACAATTTCATGGTCACATTACTCTCGGAGCTCACCAACCACCCTCTGGCGTGGCCGTTTGCCGTTCCTGTCAATAAAGAAGAGGTGGGAGATTATTATGACGTGATCAAAGAGCCAATGGATCTTTCTACCATGGAGCTGAAGCTTGAAAATGATAAGTACGAGTCGTTTGACCAGTTCTTATATGACTGCAGGTTGATCTTCAACAACTGCCGAGCTTACAATGCGGAGACAACCACATACTACAAGAATGCAACGAAGCTAGAGAAGTTCGTCAACAAAAAGGTGAAGGAGAGTGCTGAGTATTCCCATCTTCTTGATCTGTGACGTGCTGACGGCTAGACAGTGTGGCATTAATGTAGTCCTGCACATCGGGGTGGTGTCCGGGTCGGTTGCGGAGTTCAAGGCTCGCCGATATTGCCCTCTGTTAGACACCGCTACAAAACATTGATACATAGAACATAGAATACAATGGCTGCCCAAATCTATTCCAGCGCAGATTCTGCTACCGTGGCCAAGTCCGTTGCCGCTTTTATCATCAAAGCCCAGAACAAAGCCCTTGAGTCCTCCCCCACTTTTAAGGTGGCGGTATCTGGGGGGTCCATGGGCAAAGTCTTGAAGCAAGGATTGATCGACAACTCTGAAATAGCTGCATCGGTGCAATGGGACAAGTGGGAAATCTACTTTTCCGATGAAAGGTTGGTTCCATTGGATCATGCCGATTCCAACTACGGACTCCTTAACCAAGTGGTGCTCTCCAGCTTGACCGGAGCCAAGCCAAAGGTCTACACAATTGACGAGTCTCTTCTCACCGGAACTGATGGCCAAATCAACGGTGCCGATGCCCAGAAAGATGCAGAGATTGCAATTGAGTATGCCAAAACTCTTCCATCCGACTTGAAACTTGACTTGGTTCTCTTGGGATGTGGGCCTGATGGCCACACTTGTTCATTGTTCCCAGGACATGAGATGTTGCAAGAAAGAAGCAAAACCATTGGCCTTGTGAGAGACTCACCAAAGCCTCCTCCAAGAAGAATCACCTTCACGTTTCCCGTGTTGGAAAAGGCTGGGGCCATTGCCTTTATTGCTGAAGGTGAGGGAAAAGCACCCATCATCAACGATGTTTTCAACGACGCCTCTTCCAAATTGCCATGCAAGCTTGTGAACGATATCGATACCAGTGTGTCGTGGTTTGTCAATGAGGCCGCTTTGAAGAACATCAATGTCCCTGCCTATAAGTATTAAGCTAGACTTCTGTGAATACACTTCTTTTATAAAACTCTTACCACTGTGAAATACAATTTTAGTTCTAGTATTTCTTCTTGTGTATTGACTACTTCTCTTCTATTCTACTGTGAATACTTATATAATTTAAACTGTGGTGTTTTCGGTGTCGATGTCAATGCTATGTCTGGCTGACTTCTTTACTTCCATCCTCGCAGCTGTACTGGTTTCCCGCGCCTTAGCGCAACCGGCAATTTCCCTGTCCCATACTCCTACGCAACGCAACAGGAAATGGGTATGTGAACCATTTACGTGTATCACGGGACATTTACTAACCGCAGGTTTAGGCGTCGCTTTATGGCTATGTCCCAAGAAAAACTCTTCGCTAGTCGACAAGTTGGAGGTGGCCATGAGCTCGCTCTCGACCGTGTTCCCCGACCAGCCCCCCAAGTTCGAGCCCCACATCACAATCACCTCCAACATAGCCATTGACTTGGACAACGCCAAGGACGAGGTTAACCGCATTTTATCTTCTTGCTGCATTGCTCTTAATTCGCTTCCTCGTGATGCCAATGCAAGCGATTGGGTGCGGTTGGGCAAGGTCAGTAGCCAGCGGAAATTCTTCAAGAAGCTCTATTTCCAAGTTCTTCGAGACCCTACGCTCATTTCTTTTGCCCGTATTGTCAAAGAGCTATTTGTGATTTTGCCAGAGAAAAAGGAGTTGGAGCAGAAAATCAAGAACCCTCACTTGTTCCATACCAATAATAAAGGCGTCATCGTCAGGAGAAAGATCTCTCATAGCAGAAGCAGAAGCCTGCTGCAAAAGCTTGAGAAGGCTGAAGTGCCCATAGACATACCGCAGATTGAAAAGGACCTGGCCATAGAAGCGGCCAGATGGTCCACGGAGGAGTTCGATCCCCACCTCTCACTCATCTATAGCAATTTGCACCCCATAGATAGTGCCTTGTGGTATACCATCCGCTCCAGGGTCCTGGATTACTTGTCTATAGATGATTGCGACCTGGATGTCTGGAACCCAGGAAACGGGCTCTCATGGGATGGAGGTGTGTTGAAGTTGGTGCTTTGCGAGGGCGATATCAAGGACTGGACAGTTCTCGGTTCTGTGGACCTACATAACTAACGGACCATGTTAAACATTATGTTAACATTAATAATCTATGTTCAAAAGTTATAAATTTATGTTAAATATATACAATAGTGTTGAATAATTATTGATAGCTATGTGGAGTTCGCAACTATTCCTGAGAATAAACAATTAATCACGTTAAGTACAATTATTGATAGTCTTCAAGTGAGTGCTAAAAATCCAGTTTTGCTCTAAACCTCCCCAAAACTCTTTGATATGTTCCTGAGTACATATAGAAATACCCAACAACCATAAAAACGAATATAGACCTATGGGTGTAGGTAACGTGACGTGCACCCTGTTATTATGGGTCTTACATGTAAAGTGCGGAAAGTGATCGGAACGTGTTGCAACTACCTCACAGCATGGTGGAGCCTTTATCCAAAGTAGCATTGAAAGGCTCGTCGAAAATAGTGTCCGACTACTTCGAATTTGCAATCAACAATATTCTTTTCCAAAGGGGCATCTACCCTGCCGAAGACTTCACCACAGTCAAGAAGTATGACTTGCCCATGTTGGTGAGTGCACATGATGAGGTGAAACAATATATCCAAAACATCATGAGCCAGGTCAAAAAATGGGTCTATGGCGGCAAGCTCACCAAATTGGTGATTGTCATTATAAACAAGGCCACCACCGAGAGTGTGGAGAGATGGGAGTTTTCTTTAGACACGACAGAGGACGAGGACCAAGATCCCACCCTGGCCCCCAAGAGCAAGGAGACCATCCAGAAGGAGATCCAGGCGATCATCCGGCAAGTGACTGCATCTGTTTCGTATCTTCCCTTTTTGGCCGACGACGAATATACCTTCAATGTACTTGTTTATACCGATCCCTCATACCAGACAAGAAACATGCCCACGGAATGGGCAGACACTCACGGCGACGGCAAACTCATCAATGGTAATGTGGACTCGGTGAAATTTTCATCTTTTGAAACCAATTTGCATAGTGTGGGCACTGCAGTCAGCTACAAGTTGGGCTAGTGAGGCTCACACTTACTTTGGTGTATATATGCATGATTCTATATAAAATAAAGGCCTGGGTCCCGGAAACAGTGCAAATGCTGCCCGCTAATTAATTATTTTCCTTGAAAGGCTTTACAGCTCCAGAAGAGGGACGCAACAAGGCGTACTCTTTATCAAAACGTATTCTCTTGTTTCCAACCATGAAACGTGCTGCACCTTTGAGGCCCACCGAGTAATCCCATTTTCTCAAGTAGTTGTCCTGCTTGAGTAAGCCAATAGTCCCCACCGAAGCCTCGTTTAAAATCTTCAAGTCGTTGAACCGCGACTTGAGTTCCATGAATTTGAAGATCTGCTCCTTGCCCGTCTCCTCGTTGATCGACGGCATGTAATCATTCAACACCAGGAAGTTCATTTGGTGCACATAGTAGTCCAAGATGTACACAATGCCTTCATTCACCAACGACTCCGGGCACTTGAAGTCCCTCATGCAATCAATATCCTCTAGGATCTCCGATATCCTCTCGGGTTCATCCTCACCACCGTACTTCGCTTTCAAATCCAACGGCTTCAAGTTCAACGTAACAATCAATATGGCCAAGGCAATGCAATGGGGTGGAATCACAAGAGAAAGCGGTGTCGACATGATATCAAACGACACAAGCCATGCAAACAAGGTGAGTTTATAGTTCATTTTGAGTTTCTTGGCGAAGATCACGACCAACTGATCTACAGAAGGAACGTTAGCTGCGCCGCAGAGAAAGTCGAACTTGAGCACCTGTAGCAACTTGAACTCCAAGCTCATTATGATTTTTCTCTGGATGTCATGCACAGTATTGGAAGAAGACGACAAGTTTCTATGGATGCTGCGGGCCTCGCCGTCGATGTCTCTGAGTTTATTTGCCACGGCTTGAATGTCTCTTAATTTCTTGATGCAGTCCTCGTTTTTGGAGGCCAAGAAAAAGCATGTGTAGGCTACCATGTAGGGGTCTTTTTCAAGCTCGGTGAGGGACTGGTTCTCAGGGTTTTGGTCGTTGGGCTCCTCGAAAACATTGGCTAGGTAGTATCGCTGGTAGTAGTTCATGGCTAAACTTAGCACTCTCAAGGGGAACTTCAAAGTCCTGACCACCTGGAATAAAAATTGGTAAATCTGGTGTTTTCGCTGGTTATAGTCTATTTTCTTGCTGTCCGGAATGGTCATCTTATGGAGGTATGAAAGCTCGGGGTGGGATAAGAAGGGTCTCGAGACCTGAACGATTGTTGGCTTATCGGAAGAGGGCTTGGCGGCAGAGCCACTTGCTGCATCCGGGGTCGACCGCTTACTTTGCTCCATGTCAGGTGGTTGTTGGAAGGGTGACTGCAAGACGAGAAAACAAGTTGCGATGTGGGCCGGGATGCACGGGTGTAGCGATATCTCCAAAAAACATAGTGGGTTTGAACATGATGGAATTAGAGATTACAATAATAAAGAGATTCAATACTAATTTCTAAAAAATTAAACAAAGTCAAATGAGTTGTCACAAAACTTTCACACCACCAACACTACAACGGCAATGACTAATTGACTGTCTCAACATTTATACATAAGATACACAGCGTTTGACATCTAAGATTGGAACTTCAAGAAGACACCCAACTTGTGGACTGGCTCAGCCAACTTCAAGGCATCGAAAGAAGCACCCAAACCCAAAAGAACACCAGGGTTCAACTTTTGGGAGTAGGACAAAGCAGTCAATCCAGAGTCAGCAACCTTAGCCTTGATGTAAGAGGAAGAGTCCAACTTGTACTTAGTAGCAAACTCAACATTGACGCTGGAGGACTTGACGGAGTCCCAGGTGGCCTTGGCACCAGCCTCAACAAATGGGGACACCTTGTGGTAGTAAGCAGCGGTGAACACAGACAACTTTTGGGTGGAGGTGATACCGACGGAGTACAATGGGTTGGCGTAACCAAGGGCAACAGAGTACTTGTTGATGTTGGCAGAAGCAATGTCGTAGCCAATCTCAGCACCACCGGTGAAACCGTCGTGAGCCACGGTCAAGTCAGCAGTAGCAACAGGGCCCTTGAGCAAGTCAAAGAACAATCTGGCGCTGACAGCGGAGTGCTCGTAGAAGAAGTTCAACTTTGCGTTCTTGGAGCCGTTTGGAACGGCGGTAGTGTCCAACTCACCCTTCAAGCCTGGGGTCAACAACTCAGACAATTCAATCTTGGTGGACAAGACGTTGGCATTGCTCCAGCCCTCGGTCAAGGTCAAGCCAGTGGCCTTGTCACGGTAGACACCCTCGACGGAAGCAGCAATGGAGTTGTCCTTGTTGGTCTTACCCTTGACGGTGAAAGCCACGCCGTTAGGGGCGGTGGTCTTGACCTTGATGGAGGCATTAGAGGTGTGGTAGAAGTCCTCAAACAACAAGTCGTTGGCGGACTTTTGGAGGTCAGAGAAAGGAACAGGGCTCATGATAGCAAATGATTTTTAGCAAAAAAGCGGTGCGTGCGAAGCGAGGAATTGTGGATGAGCGAGGTATTTTATAGATCCGAGAAGTTGGGGTCATGGGACTGCACATTGACCAGGTATTTTTTTTTTGGTAAACATTGGGGAGGGGACGTGACTTGCCACAAAAAGCCCTCCCCGCCTTATCCAAGGGTGCTGAGCTTGGAATATATAATGATGCACTTTTCCAGCAGTGTTCTTTTTCCTTTGAATTTAAAGTATAACGTTTTGCCTTAAAAGTTGGGTAATTGGCTGCACGCAAGAAGTGGTGCGTAAGGCCGAGCATCACCCCAGCCGTTAAGCAGGGCCACGCCCACAATCATACCCACAATAATATGAGGGGAATAAAATGATGGGCCAGGAATGCGTCTGACTGGCTTCGAACTCAAATTCAAGACCCGTTAACTCGAGCGCCTTTGAAACATTTTTAGTTTCCGGAGTCCTGTACACGGCCTCGAGGCATTTACCACCCCCTTTCCCTTGCCGCGAGCCGAGTCTAAAGGCTACTCTTAATTGGCCACTGACTACTCTCTATTGGCTGACTACAGGAATCTACTACATTGTTAGTGCACAAACAATAGAGCGGAGAGAAGAAAAAAAAGCTTGGAGAAGGAAAATTATTTAACCCCTGAAATATCTCTGCCCTTTAAATGGCTTAGCACTCCCATGCTTGGCGGGAAGTCTGGGGTGGAGGAGCACGTGCTCAGGACAATTTGCGGTGCCTATTTCGCAGGTAAACATTTACCTCAGACAGGTGACCCGGTGTTGCGCGTCTCTACCCACCCACGGCAGCGCAGCACCTGCAGATGGGTCCCCAGGTTGCATCAATTAACATCTCATCAGAAACAACCAAAAGCCAATTGCCATGGAACAAGCCAAATATATGAGATACACGCTCGGATTCATTCGGTCCGAATCCAATCACGTGCTTTTGTTGAATCGCCAGAAAGCTCCATGGATGGGCAGGTGGAATGGCGTGGGAGGAAAGCTAGACCCCAACGAGACCCCATACGAGTGCATAGTAAGGGAGACTTATGAGGAGACTGGGCTCCAGATTCCTCAGTACCAGGACCGCGGTATCATGAGATGGGTGAGAGATGGCGTAGACCTTGGTGGAGTTCATATATTCAGTGCTGAAGTACTGGACGAGGTTATGGACAACTACAAGACGCCTCGGTGCCATTGTCACGAGGGAATCTTGGACTGGAAGCTCATGGACTGGATTTTACACCAAGATAATACGGGAATCGTGGACAATGTTAAGATCATGCTTGAAGACCTTTTTGAAGCTGGGCCTTCGTCGCTATGGGTGTCTACATACGAACAATCCGCGCTAGTCAGCTGTGACTACACCCAAGTGATCTCAAAGTGATCTCAAAGTGATCTCAAGTGACACTGGATAATTGATAAAATACTTTGTTTATTAATGCCTATGCCAATCATGTCGTCCAGAGACGAGCAGTATTATCAGCTCCCGAACTGAATAACCAAGCCTCCTTTGGATGCCACACCAAATTCAAAACACCAATGCTCGACACGATCTTGTGACCCGTCAACTTCTTCAATGGCACCAACAATGGGTTGTTCAAGTAGTCGTCGTACACAGTGCTGTGGAACACATGGATGGAACCGTCATCCGAAGCAGACGCGAAAAGCGGAAGCTTACCCTTGTGGAACACTGTGGACCGCACTGCCTTGTCGTGGAAACGCATGGTCTTATATGGCATAGCACTCAACTCCAAGTCATGCCACAACACTCTCTTGTCGTATGAACAGGCCAAGAGATGGTCACCTCTAGGATGGATATCGATGGATGCCAATAACCTGGCTCCAGGCATCAACTTCTTAATCAACACCTGTTCGGCCAAATCGTAGATGCGGATTGTCCGTTGCGAACTCACAAACAAATGTGGTCTTGTAGGATGGAACTTGGCGTCCACCGTAATACCCTTGGATTTTCTGAATGGAGACTGCGTCAAGTGCTTGGACAACTGGTGGATGAGCACCGATGTATTCTTGGACTCTGGGGAGACTGTGACGAAGTAATCTCCCTTTCTATGCCACGAAAGTTTCTTGATTGGTTTCTTGACTTCAATAATGGCAGCAACACCTTCCTTGGATTGTTCTGGTTTTGGCGTGTACCAGCTGGCAACATCCTTTTTGGTCACGGCAGCAACTCCGTCTTCGTCGTCTTCTGCATTGACATTGATTGCAGTGTCCTTGCGCTTATTGTCCACACTTTGGAAACCCCATCCGGATTCGATCTTCACACGGGCTGCGTTTTCAAAGTCAAATCCAAACACTGGGGGAACCATCAAGAGAATTCTCTCGGAAGCGGCCACCGCCAAAATGGGCGTGGCTGGGTCGGGGTGCCACTCCAAGACTTCGATCTTATCGTCGGATTCTTCCTCGATATCGATCAACTGAGTCTTGAACACCTGTCTACCAGTCAAGACCTCCCAAATGCGTACGGATCCGTCATCAGAACCCGTGGCTAGCCACAAGCCCAGAGGGTGCACAGAAAGTGTTCTTATACGGCCCGTGTGACCTTCAAAAACAGTGGAGCATTTGATGGGGAAAGGACGCAAGTCCTTTGGCGAAGGCAAGTCGGGGATCAAGGATTCCGGGTCCACGTTCATCTTGGTTTGGCGAACACGAGGGGCCAAGTACAAGTCCAAACTCCGCTCGAAACGTTCCCGAATAGATTCTTGGTACGCTGGCACTTTGCGCAACGACAGGTACTTCTGGGGCATGTAGTTGGTCTCTCTGTCAGCAGGAGCAGACTCGAGCCATTTCTTCTTCTCCTCCTCATCGAACAAGTACTCTTCTGGTGGATTGTAAGACTCGTCGTTGGTAGGAGGAGGCAACTTGGGTGCACGGAGGTTTGTCTCATGGTCAAGAGGACCATCTTCCTTCTCCCACAAGTCAAAGTCGTAGAGCTCGTCTTCTTTCGTCTCCTTGACCTTGTTTGGAGGAATGATCTTTCCTTCACGAATGGCACGCACAATCTTCATAACCCTCTTGGCTTCGTGCTTGGAGGGCATGAACCGACGCTTGGGTTCGGGCGCACCGGAGAGAGGCATGATCTCGGGCTTGGAGGTGAACCACTCAATGATGGGCTCGTAAGGGTTGATGGATTCATCTGTGTTTTCATTGTTCTGAATCTTACGGATCAACTCCAACTCTTCCTCAGTAAGGTTCAACGACTGGCCAGTGTTCTGGTCTAATAGACCGGTCCAACCCTCAGGCAACTCGATCTGCTCCAAGAGCTGGTCTAGGGCACTTCCCCTGGCAGGACGCATGATCCGCTTACCGTTGATGTCGTAACCCAAGTGGGGCATTTCTTCGTACGCAGAAAGGGGGATGTTTCCAATGGTATTGAAGTTGTCCACATCGGAGTCATCCGAGTCGTACACTGGTTCGATTTCCGGCTTGATGATCCGGTCAGTGCCATCGGAGAACTTGGATTGTTTCTCGCCAGAGTCCTGTGTAGTGATGGTCTTGAGCTTGATACCACTGAGTCTGTCATTGATGGATTCAGGCTCCGATGCGGCTTCGGACTCAGACTCGGAATCCTCAGACTCGCTTCCGGCATCTTCCTCCGCCAAAAGACGGTTCAATTCGGCCTCCTCGTCGTCTTCAGATTCTTCGCTGGCGTTTTCGTCTGCGTCATCGAATTTGGCGCCATCAAGCTCGTTTTCGTCGCTCTCCTCTTCGCTCTCCCCATCGGTCTCATCAGCCTCAATATCCAAGAGACCTTCGACCTGGAAATCGTCATCGGCCTCCAGCCCCGAAGCATCCAAATCGCTTCCAGACCGCTTCTGCGGCTTGGTCACTGGCAACTGCTCTTTCTTTCCCTTTTTGGCCATGTTTCGGTGATGCGTGGTGGAGTAGTAGCGATGGAGATGAGAAAAAAATCAGGCCTGAGATGCGCGCTGTACGCACTACCTCTTGCCTATGCATGGTGTCTGGCTCTCCACACTCCACCTCCAGACAACACCATGAACTCCATTAAAAAGATCCTCGATATAAACAATAGCGAACTAGCGGCTAATACCCCCGATGCAGCCTCTTGGCATGCTGACTATGCGGACACTTCCTACGTATATATAGGCAACCTAGACCGCACGCTAAAGGAAGCAGATATTCTCACCATCTTCTCCCAGTATGGAAACCCAACCCACATCAATTTGGTCTATGATAAGGAAACAGGCAAGCTGCGAGGCTTCTGCTACCTCAAGTATGAGGACCAACGCTCGTGTGTGTTGGCAGTGGACAATTTTAATGGCACTCTGATCTATGAACGGCCTTTGAAGGTGGACCATATCTACTACAAGCTAGCCAAGGGGCAGCAGGAGGACGATTTTAAAGTGGAGTACCCTGAGGTCAAGCAAACACAGCAGCGACAAATTGAGGATGCACCAAAGTTACTAGAGAATGAAACCGTCAAAGTGTCTAGTGGTATAATGGATGATGATTTCGAAGATCCCATGGCCAATATGGTCATGGTGAAACCCGAACAAAGACACAGAAAGAGAGAAAAGGAGAGAGAACATAGAAAGGAGAAGTATAGGAAGGAGGGAAGAAGTGAGAAGAGTGAAGGTCGAGAACTGAAAAGACATAGAAGTGACCGGAAGGAAGACAAAGAGCCTGGACCATGAGACACACATTAAATTTCAAAAGACAAATTTCCAAAAGGCTCCTATTCGAGGTTCCATTCAGACAACGTTTCATTTCCTAAAGACCTATTTCTTGGTGATCGTCTCAAGTCCATAGTTTTGGTAGTACTTGAAGAAGTCCTCCTTCTCGCGCACACCCAACTCCACCTGACTCAAGCCATTCTCCGTGAACGCCCTTTGGCATGTCTTCACATTTGAGTTGTCCAAAGGCACAATCTTGATCTTCACATACGATTTCCCCCCTGCGGCCATAAGCTTCGAGACATATGCTTTGGGACTCATGTGTGGAACAGGAAGAGTGAGAGTCCCAGGGTAGTATCTCAAAACAGTCACCTTGGAGGACTTGGAAAGCTCCAAAACACTAGTCGTCAAGGGGCTGAATGGCATAACGGCCTTATTATTGGTTGGAGTACCTTCAGCAAAGAAAACAACCAACTTCCCCTGCACATGGCTCTTCAAAGTGCCAGTGACCTTAGTGCCAAGTGCTGGCACCTTTTCCACCTGAGAAAAGCAAATCCGAAGTGCTTGCCACACTGAAAACAAGTACAAGTCCTGTTTGACTGGAACAACCACAGCTATGGAGTTCACAGAATTGACCTTGGAGATGAGGTAAAGCACAAGAATATCAAGAGGTGATACCAAGTTCGACACCACTACATCATCCACATCCGGCTGTTTTGCATATATCTCTGCCTGTTTCAGTTTCCGGACGCCCTCCACGGAAATATCAATGTCGGTAAACGAAAACAAGAGACTCAAGATCGCTTTGATGGCGTACTTTGGAATGATCGACGTTAATGCATATAACACCAAGAAAATGGGCCATTTGACCACCAACCGAAGAGGATGTACTATGTATTTATTGAGTGGCAGCGTAGGAACATCCACGGGAAGAAAGGGCGAGATTCCTGTCCCTTTGTCTCTCCAAGTGCTGAACTTCTCCATGGTCAACAGTACACTAGCGCGAGGAAAAGTTCGAGAGACAGAGAGTACACTGTATCACGTGAGACTGGACTACAAAGCAGAGTAAAAACCAAGTAAATATATCTTAACATTATATTGACCACATACTAATATACAAAACCACACGGCGACCATATCGCCACTGGGTCAATTATAAGAAGGGAACATGAGGAAAAATCAATTTTCACAAACGTCATCCACTTACAATTCCTGAGAAGCCTTGGAAGTAGCCTTCTTAGCTGGCAACAAGGATTGGTGAATGTTTGGCAAGACACCACCTTGAGCAATGGTGACGTGTCCCAACAACTTGTTCAACTCCTCATCATTTCTGATGGCCAATTGCAAGTGTCTTGGGATGATTCTGGACTTCTTGTTGTCTCTGGCAGCGTTACCGGCCAATTCCAAGATTTCAGCAGCCAAGTACTCCAAGACGGAGGTCAAGTAGACTGGAGCACCGGAACCAACTCTTTGAGCGTAGTTACCCTTTCTCAACAATCTGTGGACTCTTCCAACAGGGAAGGTCAAACCTGCCTTGGCAGATCTCGAGGTAGATGCCTTTTCAGCTGATCCTGCTTTTCCTTTACCACCAGACATTATTATTTATTGTATTTATTCGTTAAATTAAGAAACAAAAAAACAGCTTTAGGCCAAGTGCGATTTTAAATACTTTTATAGGACCGGGGTTTGCCTACGATTGAGCATCATTAACCCTTTGGGACCCGCGCGCTCCTGCACGTGGCGCCGTCTGCGGTCCTCGAATCTCTCCAGGTAATCTCCTCTACGCATATTCCTAGACTTACCCGCGTTTTTTCTGTACTGATATTTACCGCTTTTCTCGAGTAACTCTCAGTCCGTCTGCACCGCGAATGTTCCGCCCTCAACTCGCCCTCTCCACTGTAACCTGCGGCTGGAGCCAACGGCCTCCACGAAAGCGCCCGCGTAGCCTCTTGGGTAGTGCACCACCAAACACTACTCAAGCAATACACACAGAATCCAGTGATATGCAGAATTCTGAAACAGAATAATAGATTGGAAAAATTAGAAATGATAGGAAGAAAAGTTATTACTATTAATTGCTGTAATTGTAATTTACGATCAGAGGGTATGCGTGATTCAAAGTTAATTCATTAGAACAGTTTACTGTAGCTTGGAGCGTAGTCAATTACTTGAGTGTTGCACCCAAGACTAAGAGATCCAGCAACACACCAAAGAAGGCTTAGCTGCAACACACTGCAACAAACTGCAACAGGTTGCAACCACCATTCACGGATCCAAGATTCGCACAGTACGCAAACATAAACAACCCCATTCACGAAATCCAGAAATCGAGAGGCGTGTTCCGCGGAGAAACACGGTGGGAAGATCACGGCGGAGAGGACGCGGAGAGCGCGAGGCAGTTCTCAGATATACACAGTCAGGTGCGAAAATTACGATGTTTGTTGTGCGGAAAGAAATGGCGCACTTGCAGGAGCGGAGCGCACCAAAAGAACGCGAGTTCCCCCTGCACGCTCTCTGTGGCAAGTAGTATATAATTTGAGGAGATTCCCCAGAGCCACTTGATATAATTTTTTGATAACTTAATTTTACAACACAACAACAATGGCCCCAAAAGCAGAGAAGAAACCAGCCTCCAAAGCCCCAGCTGAGAAGAAGCCAGCTGCCAAGAAGACCGCCTCTTCCGAGGGTGCTAAGAAGAGATCTAAGACCAGAAAGGAAACTTACTCTTCTTACATCTACAAGGTCTTGAAGCAAACCCACCCAGACACTGGTATTTCCCAAAAGGCCATGTCTATCATGAACTCTTTCGTGAACGATATCTTTGAGAGAATTGCTTCCGAAGCTTCTAAGTTGGCTGCTTACAACAAGAAGTCCACCATCTCTGCAAGAGAGATTCAAACTGCCGTCAGATTGATCTTGCCTGGTGAATTGGCTAAGCACGCTGTCTCTGAAGGTACTAGAGCTGTCACTAAGTACTCTTCTGCTGCTAACTAATTATGATGAAAATGTTTGTGGGAATGCGATTCTAGTGGGGCACTGAGTGCCTTACTTTAATCTACCATTCGTTTATTCAGCACACTCATGTCATGGACTGGTCAGTGTAATGTATATTTGTATATTAGTAATGGAACTTATTTTTGTATTGGAAAACATTGTATTCATAAAAGAATCTTATTCAAAGGTTCTACTTGTAGGTTGTTAATCTCGATTAATATATTATGCTATTTTTCGTTGCCTAAGTTCTGGCTGATGGAAACAATCACCATCCAACTGCACCAGAAATTAAAGAGGTGGTGGAGCCAAAATGCATGCCGGACTCCATACACCATACTGTACACTATAATGTACACCAAGATGGCTATGGTGACGTTGAAGATGTACAAGCGAGGCTGCTTGTCCTTGGCCTGGAACCCAAGAGGTATCACGTCCCCATAAAAGTTGTGGAGTTCAATCAACACGAGAATGGGTGCCACTGCAAGGAAGTTATGGTGGGACGAGAAAGGCGTTGCCCAGCTCAAGTTGAAGTTGTGGATAAAGACAATGAGAATGGGCACGTTGATTGGGAGCACCCACAACATGATCATCAAGATGCTGAAGTTGTAGTTCCACCAGGCCCTCAGCGACTTCTTCCATATGATTTTGATGCAGCTAAAGATCTGGATGACAAAACACACCACGTAGGCAAACTGGAAGGGCAAGTAGAAGGGGATCATGAGGAGGAGTGCAGCCGATGCAAGGAGCTTTTTCTTGGATACTCCAGTGCTTTTCCCCGACTCCTTCTCGAATGCTGGGCCCTTCTTACCAAGATAAGAGCTGACACTTATCATGAGACCTACCAAGAGTCTTCCCATTGACGTAAGGAAAACACACATGAAACAGTTGACACCAATGGCCATCACAAAGAATAAACAGCCAAGAATGGAGAGGGAAGTTTCCTCCAATCCCAAATACAACGAGTTCGTTTTGTAGTTGGAGTCGGAAGTTGCCTCGTAATTGAAGGGGATGCGGAGGTTGACTGGGTCCAACCAATTCAACACTTTTTGAACAGCAGGTTGCCGGGTGGCCGGGGTGAGGAGAAAGATAAGCAACATGATGGGAACGAAAATGTGAAGCTCGGTCATTTTCGACATCCCATAGTAATAATCTGGGAACTTGCCTGTGTTGCCGTATTTCCTTAATTGGAACACCATGACTAGAAGAGTCACTGCCAAACAATGAGACACCACGGCTAACCTATACCTCACCACAAGTAGTTTGAGACTGTTCGCCCAATCAATAGAAAGATTGAGCTCCATGGACGTGACTTTTTCTTTTGAGAAGCCTGCCTTTGGGTCAGCCCATAATTGGAGGTTTAGGCCATTGGCCTCTTTGGTTGTGTTGAAAGGTGTGAAAGGTGCAATCCCGTGCATACTGATGGAAACAGTCTTTTCGCCTCTCAAGTTGGTGATCCATTTCGTTTCATATGGCTCAGACAGCCACTGGCGTATAAACGGCTCGAAAAGTGGCCCACTATCATCCTTGATCCGGATCTTGTATGCCAAAAGACTCGACCATGCACCAGTAAATTGGACATTCACAACAAGCCCTCGGCCATGGAGTAATGATGTCTCTGCACCCCTCAGTATTATGGACCATAAGTTGCTTTTGATGGTGATCTCAGATGCGTCTTCTTCGCTTACCAGAACAATGACAAACTCATCTTTTGGGTACTTTGTTCGCTTATCCACCACCAATACAGTCTCATATCCTTGTAGTTGGTCCTTTTTGTAGGATAATGCTTGGAAGGGAGAGACTTCCCCGTCGAACGCAGACTCTTCCAAAGTCTTTGTGTCCCTTGCGGATCTAGGAATCGAATGGAGCTCCGACATGATGTCCACACAAAACAACTCTAGGAATTTGGACGTCTTCTCACTGGTAAACACCACGGTCTCAACGGCAGTTCCTTCGTTGTCACATAAATAAACCTCGATGCTTTCGTCGTGCTCCCGCTTTTGGCCCCCTCTGATCACCAGCACAGACGATGTATTGCTAAGGGGTAAAAGGCTAAACTTTGTCTCTTTTGATTTGGAGTCCGATGATTTCCAAGTCTCGTGAGTAGCAAGGTTCACTGCAACGTCTTGGGCATCAAGTTTGAAAGAAGTGGGAATCGGGCGGCTTTCCTCAAGGATGTCCAGCAAATAGTATTCTTCGAATCCCGAGAGTAAGTTCTTTTTGAACACAGACATTCTCTTCTTCAATGAGTGTGCACGCGAGGACGAGGTGAAGTCCACAACCTCCAATAAGGCTTTCAGGATGGATCTTCTGAGCTGTCTGCACCACACAATAGCCAAATGATCCATGGGAGTCCAAACATTCGGCATTCCAGTAGTATAGACTGTAAATCCATTTGTTGGTGGTATAATGTAGCCAAGCGTGGTATAGTCTGCAGGCAACACCGTATCCGTAAGGCCACCAGTGATGGAGATAAGCGAGACATCATCCAAGGCTCCATAATCCTTAAAGGTCTCATCATTGAATGCACGGTACCAGTATCGATCTATGGTCAGGTATATCAGAAGTATATCTCCGTCAAAAGTAAGCGGAGGCACCGAATGCGGCGAAGCCAAACTGACAATGGTATTTATGGATCCCGGTGTATAATTCTGTAAAGTGGGAAGAACCCGAGCAACAATACCACCCATGGAGTGGGCCAAGATCAAGACCGATTTCGGGGGGTTTTTCGTATGGGCATAGAGCAGGAGAATAAAGCGGATGGCCTCGTTTAAGTACTCGGCCTGGTCGAGTAAAGTGCGTCCATGGAAAGCAGTGAAGTCCTCGTTGAAGTCGGCGGCAAAAAAGTCCAAGTTCTTGGCGTTTGTGTTCTCTACCACATTTATGTTTTCGTCATAGTATAGGTTGGCAGCCTCGGCGGCTATGGACCGGACTTGTCTGAAAGAGCCTGCGTTCCCCGGAACAAAGAGCACAGGAATGCCATCGAGGATGTCAAAACCCTTATTTTCCGAGTCCGAGTTGGGCACCAGGTCCTTACCTTGCTCGCGGTAGATGTAGAGGGAATATTTGGAGGCGAACTTGGTATGGGACTCGTCAAAAGACTTGATCCGGGCATAGGATGGGTACATGTATACACTCTTACACGAGTTGATATCCGCCACCTCGGCCCATGCCTGGAGATATAGCCATGCTGTAGACACTAGGAGAACGACCCCTAAACACACCACCACATGGAGGGGCTTTCGTAGAAGATCTCGTTGCATGTGAGTGGGACATATAAGTATACATTAGAAGTGTAGTAGAGAGCGCTGTGTGTATGCAGGAGCAGTGTAAATCGTACAAGGAAAGTCTAAAAGACGAAAAGAAATAATACTTCATTCTATTTCTTAATCTTCTTTTTGTTATTCTTCTATTTCCAATTCTTCTATTAACTATTCTTCTATTTCATAAACTTCTATTTCCAATTCTTCTATTTCATAACCTTCTATTTCATAAACTTCTATTTCATAATTGCATAGTTCCCGAGGGATATAAATAATATGTGCAGTGGACTACTTATTATTCGCAGCACTCTGATCAGACTCCTTATATTCCTTTTCATCGGGCTCAAGAATGGTCAACTGACTAAAATTGGCCGTCTTGTTATCCACCTTAACCTGAATATCATCCTTAAGGTCTCCCTCTTCCTGGCCCAAATGCACCAATTCCTCCACCTCCGTGACCGTGAATTGACCATCTAGTGGCACTTTCCCGACGGGGATCTTGAACCCATCTGTATCGTACAACGGGCTCTGGTTGCCGTCTCTCTCGATGATTTGTTCTGGCTTGCGACTCCTCTGCATATCCTTATCCACGAGATCTTGTAGTTTCTGTAGAGTATTTTCTCGGACTTCCGATCCGTCCGACTTTTCTTTCTGCGCCAGCAATTCTATCTTCAGACCTGCCATTATTATAGGTTAATATTCAATGGCAATACTTGATGGCAATATTCAATGGCAGTAATTAATGGCAATATTCAATGGCAGTAATTAATGGCAATAGTCAATGTCAGTAGTTAATTGCAATAGTCAATGGCAATATTCAATATCCAATGGTCAATGTAGTAAGAAAATTAAAAATAGTATAAATTTTAGATGAGATTTGTATTTTTAATAATGGAAATGAGGTTGGGGGGAATGGCTGCTTATATACTCTGGGTGTGTACGTAAAGGGTCCTGAATATCACTCGCATTATCTTCGCTTGCTAAGTAGACGGATCAGCATGACGACCCTGGAATTGGGTGCGTGCGACTCCACTGTGCCTAACGTTTACAATCTAAACCACCAATCAATTTTATTAAAATCTGCAAAATCTCATCTATTAATAATGAAAATTTATTACTCTAATACTCTACCAATTATTCTATGGATGTACTGGTTTCGGAATATGTGTCTGGGTTTTTACTTTGTGTTGGGGTTGGGGTTGATGATGACGACATGAACTTTGCATAAATGGCACGACACAGCCGACGTTGGAGTCCCGCGCTTGAAGATGCGGAGAGGACGGAAGAGAGCGCGGAGACATTATGTGCAGGTACATTCTTGGAGGCAAATGCGAATCAATAGAGTGCGAAAAAAATGGACACTGTGAAGGTCAAATTATCAGATGTAGACTTTGGTATTAGGGAGAGACCATATACAGGATCCTATCCTTTTCTTTTTAAAGGTTACTACTGAAATCAAATCACGTGTTTTCCAACCCCCTCATCACGTGTCTTCCAATTCACGTGTCTTTCTCATCACGTGTCTTTCTCATCACGTGTCTTCCCCATCACGTGTCTTCCACTTCACCTTAAGTACTGAGGTGATATTGGCTATTGGTTTGCTACTTCTATAGACTTGGGAATTTCATGTAAGTTGTTGATTACGTAATTTACTTGACCTTTTATTTATCCTTCCTTTATTGAAGTTTTTTATTTAGCTTTTTTTCTGTTTTTGCTGAAGATTTTATGTGAGAAATAGGATGTCTTGAGTTTGTAGTGCGGTAGAGAATTGATATATAAATGAGAATAGTGACTTGCTCAATTATGAAAATATTCAAAGAGCCCTTAAAAATCGAAAATACAATGAATTATGAGGAAAGTAGAAAAGTAGGATTTTCTGAAACGGGAAAATTACTAGTAGAAATTAGAGTCAAAAATTCATGGGTTTGGTGTGGCCCTGCTCTTTTTTTTTTGAAGTAGACAAGGATAGAGGTGTTATATGCAGGTCTTTCATAATTAGCTATAATGCTAAGTCAGAATAATTTTCATATTAAAAAAGAAAAATAATATATAGATTTTAATTTCTTGTGTTACGTCAAGTTTTCAGTTTACTATGGGTGGGGAATATTGACTGCATATAGGATTATGACTAGCCATGAGTCAAGACCCCAACGTCTGATGGTCTAGTGGATTTCAATATTCCCATAAGTATAAACTCCTCCTGATTTAGCGGGTCTAACAACAACCCAGTAAAAAGATGGACCCTTTCAGAAGAAATTGTCCAAACTTGTCCAGAAACTGTCTAATTGTCCAAAATCTGTCTAATTGTCCAAAATCTGTCTAATTGTATAGAATCTGTCTCATGTCTAGAATCTGTCTAAAATGCCTTGTAGATTGAACGTGTGTCAAAAAACGATTCCAAGATTTAGACCCTAGAAAAGATAAGTAAATATTTAAAGTGATATTGTAAATCAGTTTTTGAAGGTCTGCTGATCAATTGTTGCAGTAAGCACACTAGTCAATTTCCTGCACCTGAGACTCTTGACAGAATATTCTCCTTTAGTTGCATCTTCTCCATTACATAATTCTTTATATTCTCTACATTCCCTAATACTTATTAATTACATATACTCTCTTTCCTTGTTGAAGGGGTTGTGGTCGTAGTTGTCGGTGACCACTTCTTCAACGTGGCTGGGCCTCTTGTCGACCCTCCAGAAGAAGGAGATAAACAAGGAGGCGGCAAGAAACACCACCGGAAGCCACAAAAACGCAATCATGGTCTTTCCCAATTGGGCCGAGTACACGCCATCGGTTCTGACTCTCTTGACTCCGTATCTGTGGAGCGCCGTGTCTAACATGGCACCCAAGAGAATCAGGAGCAAGGCACTACCAGTGCATGCCCTGTAGACGTTGAAGAGCTTGGTGGATCTCTTGACAAACGCAGCAATGGCAACCACATTGGCAATGATAGTGACAATCAAAGCTATCAAGATAAAGGCATATGCGGTCTTGGAGCCGTTTGTGTAAGTGGAAAAGCGGGTGAAGCCAGAGCTCCACTTGAAGGGCTCATAAGGGTAAGCCGGCTTTCGGGCCGAGCAAGTGCCGGTGCCAGTGAGCTCCTTTCCATCATAAGAGCAGAAATTATACAAGGTCCAGATATACTGGCCATATTGGTCCAGGATTTTGGAGAGGTATAGGTTTCTGACAAAAGGAGCATTGGCCCCACTCAAATTGGCCAACATGAGGAACATAAACGCAACCGTGGAGATGAAGAACGTCACTATGGACCTAGCAATAAACATCGTGTAGTAGGAAGTTGGGAAAAGTTAGTAGAAAGTAGTTCGGAAACAGTTGGTGGAAGTTAGTAGATGTTAGTTGGGAAAAATTAGAGACGAAAACTTGGGCGAATGCTTTGGTTATATGGTACCCCAGCCCAGGTCCATGTTCGGCCTTCGCCTGTGCAACAGTCCGGCAGGAGAGCCAATAAATCGTACATTAAGAGGCTGCGCATAAAAGGGCTAAGAAACCAGGAGCTTTCCGCGCTCTATGCATCCCCCGAGGCCATTTTTCTTGTCCAAGAAGGCCCACTCCAGCACCAAAAAACCGGCTTTTTTTTATCTAAGAAATCAGTGATTGGACCATGCATGGTACGTGAGGCCAATATCGATATCTCCATTCCTAACCTTCCATATATTATGCATCTTGCATGGTACCCGATTCTTGTCATGCTTACATGTTATTGTTGGTCACCCCTTCCCACCCACTCTTTCCCTGTCCATAAGCATATTCTCCCTTGTCTTTTCTCACACATTTCTCTCTCCTTTGTATTTATCCATTGTCTTTTTTTTTATAACTTCAACGTTCATGACGACATATTGTACAAATTGCATAAGAGAGATAAGGCTGTATTTAGCTGACCCCCAGTCCCTGTAATTATACTTAGCTTATTTTCTCCTTTCTGCATTTCAACATTTTGGATTTTTAACATTTCCGACATTTCAACATTTCGCCATTTTAATATCTTAACATTTCGCCATTTTAACATTTCGCCATTTTAACATTTTAACATTTCGCCATTTTAACATTTTAACATTTCGCCATTTTAACATCTTAACATTTCGCCATTTTAACATTTTAACATTTTAACATTTCGACATTTTGATATTTTGACATTTCGACATTTCGACATTTTGACATTTCGACATTTTGACATTTCGACATTTCTTGACCTCTGAAAAAAGTACCGCTTTTGGTGCACTGGGAATCTTGGCAAGGGAGCGGAACTTAGGCGAACCAGGAATATTTATGCACCGCTCGGACTCATCGGCGCACTGGCTGCCACATGCAACAAGCCACATAATTGAGGTTGAGTATGAGATTTGTTTCATATATTCAAATGCATAATGCTGTAAAAATTGACGACCACTACACTACTGCCATCCTAATATGAGTCACTGAGATAATTACAACCTTATCATCTTTCTGGTCAGGCCTGTAAGCAATCTGGTACTACTTACAGAAAGGTCACATTGGCATGTAGTGGTCCCAATGGCTCCTGGATGTCACTATATTAAAGCACTAGGTCGACCAATATAGTACATCTATGACCTCTATTTATATCTTGTCTGTTTCATCATTTCTCTTCTGTGTCTCTTACTGTGGTTAGGCTGGATATGGAGCGGAATAGTGGGGTAGTTATGCTTCGAACAATGCAGCAGTGCCTTTTATATTCAAACACATTCTGAAACAAACACAGAAACACAGAAACACAGAAATACAGAAACACAGAAATACAGAAACACAAAAACAAGAAAAACACAAGTATAATTCTGAAACACATTTTTAAAATCTTTGCTGTTTCAAATGTACTAACCTACAGCATGTGGCTGCGTTGTCGCGGTTCGCATTGCTGCGACTCTTCACTACTCCTACTACTGCCCTATAAAAGAACCACACCCCCCAACTCTACACCATGTCGATTGAATTGGAAAAGAAGGTCCAGGAATTGGCGGAATTGGTCCAGAAGCAGAGCCAGGTGATTGCCAAAACAGGCAAGCAGGTCATGGAGATGCAACTCTCGGACGTTAAATCCAAAATGTCCCTGTTAGACAGCCAGCCCAAGCGCCAGACGTTCGACATCGAGGATTACGCCACAAACGAAGATATCGTCCAGTTGGTGTGTGAGCTACAAGGACAATTGGATTATCTTGAGGAGCGCACGATCCGAAGAAACCATAATGGCCGTATCTCTGATTCCAGCGACGCGTCGGCCAAAATTGCTCCATTGTGTAATAGGGACGGAGCAGAAGCACCGGTGTTTTTCCCGCAGACGAGAGGCGAGCTTGTGGACCTTTCAGACTCGGCGTTATTCCAGCTCTGCGAGTTCTACGAGTTGATCGTGGCCAACGAGCCAAGTGACGAGTTGAAGGAGATCATCCAATCGGACGGCTTGACCCCGGAGGATGCAGAGAAGTTGGTCAATACACAGGGCAACTCTGATTCCGTGGAACAAAAGCTTCTGCAGTTCACCAAGGACGAGTTGAATGAGTTGTTTGATGAGTTCACGAGGTATATTGGAGTGAGAGTGAGACGCGGCTCCGGATGGTGAGTAGCCAAATTGGCATCAACAAAACAGAGCCAACAAGGTATAGCAAGGTATCGATAGATTCAGAACGTGGTAGGGACCAAAAAGAATCTTAACGAATACACCAGAGCTTGTCACACCAACTGCAACTCAATGACAGACAGACTAGATGGAATAGACAGACAACAGACAGACAACAGACAGACAACAGACAGACAACAGACAGACAACATACACAGACTCTATGGATAACTCTAACACCACGGACTGTAAGCTTGCTTATGTCTAGTTGGCTAGCTGTTGGTCTACTGTTAGTGTATAAACTCTACAGATCAGACTTACTTGGAGTCTATCAATCAGTCCAATAAAGATCTATCAGTTCTCTAGTGTATGATAGTATCTTCTCTGGTGTCTATCTATGGCTTAGATTCTTTGTCTGGAGCCTGGTTATTATCTGTACTGATGACTCCTAGATGAATCCTGGGACTTGAAATGTGGAGTGCCGGTCCCGTGACTTAGTCTTATAGACAGTACTAGTACTACTACTTAGAGCTACCAGCCAGGCTCAATCTGTCAGTACTACTACTTCTTAGTCAGTACTTGGTCCTTGAGATTAGTACTCACTACCGAGTAGTCTCAATACTTGGTCTTGCTACTGACTACTACCACTACTAGGACGATCAAGACAGAAGATTACTACTACTACTACTACTACTACTTGATGGAGTGAGTACTACTGAGTCAGTTGATATCAGTTGATTTTGTCCGATGGCTTGGTGGAGAAAAGAAATCAGAGTGACTCTTCGATGGTAGTAGATCCTAGACGGGGTAATCCATTGTCTGACAGAGGATCGACTCACTAGTTTGATTGACCAACTGGGCTAAACCATTCTACTACACCACCAAATAAACTTGGTATTTCCTCAATTTGTCTATCTTTCCATGACCAACTGTTGGCTACGGTCTCAATAAATTGCTTTTAGTCTATTACTGATCCGACTAGTCTAGTAGTATGTCTAGTCTTTACCATAGTATAGGTATCAGCACTAAGTAAATAAGTACTGAAGAGGCCATGTACAATTGCTTGGTCTTTTTATAGTATTGGGTATGCTAGTGCATGTATACCTAGTACTATCTGCAGGACAGCTTGAGGTCGGTTTTCAAGGTTCCAGCGATGATAGCGGGATGAAACTTTGGAATTACAGAGATAAAATAGTTTAAATGTAGTGAGATTAATTTTAGCTCTTTTCATCCTGTGGGTAGTCAGAAAACTACATTTCCCTCGTCCTCTACCGCATGTTCCGGCATATAGTCTACCATGTATTCAATAAATGTTACAATCAGTCAGAACCAATCATATCATATAGACATCTATTTATTGAATTTTATAAAATATTGATAACCTCTTTCCGTAGCCAATATAAAAATTACCTAATCAAGTATCCTCTCGGTACATCTCAGAGTACTATAAACCTAAGATTCTAATACGTCTTGTAATCCTATAGTAGATAGAAAATTAATTTATTATTTCTATCGACCATACCATAGAAATCATCCAGGACAGAAACTCCCTACTCTAAAAATCATACTTTAACTCCAAGGGACTGTATAGTGCGGTCATGTAAAGAGTAGAGTAGAGTAGAGTAGAGTAGAGTAGAGTAGAGTAGAGTAGAGTAGAGAAGAGTAGAGTAGACTGTAGCTCTACTAGTGTAGATAACTAGCCTTAGTCTTGAAAGTCTAGTCTTAGATCTAGCAGTGTCGTCTCTATTCTCTATTCTCTATTCTCTGGTCTCTGGTCTCTGGTCTCTAGTATACTATAAATTGTTCAGTGTGTGGTGTAATTCTAATCTACAAAGTATTCTTAATATTCTGTTGCTGACTGGGATTGACTACTGATTGAGAAAGAGCTTGGTTGTAGTGAAGAATTGTTCTGTAGACTGGATAATCTGGGTTTAACTAGTAAATTAGTCTAAAGGTCTGAATCTTATTGGTCTGTCCTATTAACTACCAGTCCATCATTAGTACTTAGTGCCATAAGTACTAAATGTATCTTCCAAGAGCTTGGACTTCTTACAGAAACAATGTTGGGACAATTTTTTCATGAATTTGGACCACACAGTTCACTGTATTTTCCTTTATTAACTAAGGATTAGTGAAGAGTAGAGTGTAGGGATTAGTGAAGAGTAGAGTGTAGGGATTAGTGAAGAGTAGAGT
Organism: Metschnikowia sp. 04-226.1; assembly: GCA_002370245.1. Classification (NCBI taxonomy): domain Eukaryota; kingdom Fungi; phylum Ascomycota; class Pichiomycetes; order Serinales; family Metschnikowiaceae; genus Metschnikowia; species Metschnikowia sp. 04-226.1. The sequence goes on from NLAD01000765.1 coordinate 178,285, forward strand.
GTAGGGATTAGTGAAGAGTAGAGTGTAGGGATTAGTGAAGAGTAGACTGTAGAGTGGAGTAGTACAGTCGAATATTATAGAGTGGGAATAAGATGAGATGGTCATAGTCATAGTCATAGTCAAAGTAATAGTCTTAGTTTGTCTTTTACTCAAATCTCTATTCATATAAATACTCACCATACTAATCTGTACCAGCTTACAAGAAGTAGCTCCACAGTCTGGAACACTCTTCACATGTTCACGTGCCACATATTCAAGTTTTAAGTATTCAATACAAGTAATAAATGATAATACTTTTCGGTAACGACACGTTTAGCCATATGTGGATTATTGGGTTCAAGTATACATGTTTAAGATAAGGTGTATATGTATGGTGTATATGTATGGTGTACGGATGTTTTGGAATGATTGGTGTACGGGTCTTTAGATGTACAGATCAAAGTGTCATATGAGTTCTACATCTGGATCAAGATACAGATAATGTCGATTATTTCTGTGTATTAGTGGTTAGTTAATGGCAGTGTAGTATAGTATAATTAGTAGTAGTGGTATATAGAATGAGTAGTGTAGCTAGACCACACCTTACAAGTACACTATACTACAATACACAGTACTACAGTACCAAATCCATTTCATACCGAAAGACAACATAACCTACCATTATTATAGTAATACACAACACAAGATTACACCGTATCAGTAATCATAGTACTACTTCATGTTAGGTCACGTGTGCCAATGAGGGCTGGTGCCCTAGTCGCATGGCTTCCTGCAGGACGCACGCACGAAAAAACTTCACTCTAGACTAGCGCATTCCCAACTAGTCAAAGTTATTGCCAATCACTAACAATGGGTATGTCCAAATAGACCGCCAGCAGGCCATCCAAGCATCAAGAATTCCATACTAACATCCCAGGTAGAGTTATTCGTAACCAGAGAAAGGGTAGAGGCTCGATTTTCACTGCCAACACCAGATTGAGACAGGGTGCTGCCAAGTTGAGAGACTTGGACTACTCCGAACGTAAAGGTTACATCCGTGGAGTCGTCAAGCAAATCATCCATGACTCCGGCAGAGGTGCTCCTTTGGCCAAGGTCGCTTTCAGAGACCCATACAAGTACAGAATGAGAGAGGAAATCTTCATTGCCAACGAGGGTGTGTACACCGGACAGTTCATCTACTGTGGAGCCAAGGCTTCGTTGAACGTGGGTAATGTCTTGCCTTTGGGTGCCTGCCCAGAAGGTACCATTGTGTCTAACGTTGAGGAGAAGCCAGGAGACAAGGGTTCTTTGGGTAGAACTTCCGGTAACTATGTCATCATCATCGGACACAACCCAGATGAGGGAAAGACCAGAGTTAAGTTGCCATCTGGAGCCAAGAAGATCATTTCTTCCAGCGCCAGAGGAGTCATTGGTGTTGTTGCTGGAGGAGGAAGAATCGATAAGCCATTGTTGAAGGCCGGTAGAGCTTTCCACAAGTACAAGGCCAAGAGAAACTCGTGGCCAAGAACCAGAGGTGTGGCCATGAACCCAGTTGATCACCCTCACGGTGGTGGTAACCATCAACATATTGGTAAGGCTTCTACTATCTCCAGAAACGCTGTTCCAGGTCAAAAGGCTGGTTTGATTGCCGCCAGAAGAACTGGTTTGTTGAGAGGTACCCAGAAGACGAAGGATTAAGCTACGTGCTAGTTTCAATGTATAAAAGTAATGGTGCACCGAAAGTAATCTAGGTTTGTATTAGGAATTATACAGTGCAGCGGGGGCTGCTCAAAACGAAACTTGGCTTTCGTATTAAACTGATTCGGTTCTCCTTCTCAATCGGCTCCCGAACTTTTGGTGATCACCACATTCTCGGCCGAAGACTTGATGTCCTCGAGTACTGGACTTTCGTCCTGGGGCCCGTCGCTGGCCACTGATTTGCCTTCATCTTCCTTTGCGGCCGGCTTGGCTTCCTCCGTTTTTGGTGTTTCCTTGGATGCATCTTCCGTACCTACGAGCTTTTCGTCAGACTTGGTAGAATCCTCTTTTGGTGCCTTAGACTCTTGCGAGTCTACGAGCTTCTCACCAGGCTTCTCGGAATCCTTGACCTCTGATTCGGCGATTTTGGCCTCGGTTACGGCTCCGTCCACGGCGCTTTTCTTCTCCTTGATGGCGTATGCTTTCATGAGACTCAAGAATAGCCATTCGTCCTTTCTGGCCTTGCACTCCTCAATCACCTCGTCAATGCTCTTATCAGCTGGAAGATCCAAGGTCACCACCGCGTTGTAGGCACGGTTCTTGAAGCCTCTGATCCAACCCCTAAGCTTCTGGATCTTCACCTCGGTAGGGTTGTAGTCCTTGAAGAAGTCCCGGAGATTGGACTCGCTTGTTTTGGCCTTGAGGCCCTTGATGAAAATGCTATTGGTGGAGTATTCCTGCTCTTTTGGACTCTGCGGCTCTTCTTTATTCACCTTCGAGTTTTTGTGACCTGGGACCTGCTTTGACAAGGAATACAACGAAGAAGATTTGGGGCCCAATTTCTTATTGACATCCGGAACAAATGGCACATGTGGTCTAGCTCTGAGCTTCCTCTCCTTGAAAGGTACTCCGTCGAACTTGTTGATAAACTCGTCGGCTGCCTCAGGGCTTGGAAGGTCGGCGTAAGCAATGCCTAAGGGCTTAGCTCTCAGGCTTCTGAAGCCCACAAAATAGTTGGGGATGAAGACATTGGCTCTAAAGAAATTAGTTGCGGTTCATTGACTGTGAATCGTTTTAGTTTAACATACGCTTCGCTTCCCAAGTAGGTTCTTAATTCCTCCTCCGTAGTGGAGTAGTTGAGGTTTGAAATAAATACTTTGGATGAGGTCATTATATAATCTTGAAATTTCGCCTGGTATAAAAATGGAACACAAATCCTCAACCGAGAGCAAAGAGGCGTTATTATAAAGCACCTCCGGCTTTGTCCTTGTGTAACAAGTGGGGGGCACTTTTTGCAGCCTCGCCACCTCCCGCGCTTCAGCGTTGTTTTGAGTGCCAAAGAAGGGGCTCACACACACTACATATCTCCAATAGCTCACAAAAGCGACGCCCCTCCCATGCGGCATGCATGCACTGGAAATTTGTATTCAGATGTACTAAATCAACTGCTTATCTTATGTATGATGGAGTTGCCTCTGATAGCCGTAATGAGGGTTACGATCCCCCGACCTTTTATAGATATTGGTGATAGTGACTCAGTGAATACCACAATAGGGACGGATACACCACAATTGCTTAGGGATGCAGTTTGGGATGTTGCCAAGCTGCATTTGCATTGCCTTTGCGTGCAGCAGCGCAAATATGTTTTAGGATACAAATACCGCACAGCAGGCCGCAGGCTATTTCTGATGAGGTGTATAAAGGGCAGCAAATAACAGCTTGCAACCGATTAGTCTCCAACAAATTAATCTACAGCAAGTAAGTCTACAATATCTTAGCATAGAAGTATCATTGGGAACTTAAAGTACAGTTATACACATAGCCTTCAAACTTATTTGGCGGCAGCAGCGGCAAGAACCCTGGCGTTACCCTTCTCAGCGTATTTGAGGTTTCTTCTGAACTTGCAGTCAACGGACTTCAACGATCTGCGGCTGTAAGTCTTAGGCTTCTTAATACCGTTCTTGTGAGCCTTCTTGGTCTGGTTGTGATTGGTGTGGTTCTTAGACTTAGACATTTCTAATGGTTAGTATAAAACTGGAGGATAACACCTCTATCAAGCTATGATTATTAGGTTCTTCAGATTTCCTTCAATGGAATTTCAAAATGTTTCATTATGAGATTCATGAAAGAGATTACCACTTTTTAGTAGTTGACTGGCCAAAAAATCTTAAAAATATCGAGATTGGAACCAATGCTTCGGGACCTAGATTGCACAGGCTTTGGAGATAGATGGACGCATGATATGGGTGAGTTTCCGCTGGGAAGTTGATCATAGCGGCGACTGGAAGAACATACCGTTTGTATGGAGAGCTAAAGAGAGGTTCAAGAAACCGGTGATATTTTTTCCACCCGAGCGAGTGTGCGAGGGAAAAAAATGAGTCGTGCGCAGGCAATAAGCAGTCACAGACGCACGTGACACGATGGGTCCACAGTACACCCAAATATACGAATGGTTACGCTTACGGTCAGATGGATTTAATGACTTGAAATAAGAGCGAATGAGCTATGATCAAAGGCAAGGGAATTTAGAACGGGAATTGCAGAATTGACTATATGCAGGTCTAATATTCAAACCAGGTAGAGTTCTTAGGTGATACCAGAAGTGACGTTACTTTATTACCTTTGACAGTTATTAGACGTGTATGATGGTTATATAAGAAGTGTTAGAGAGGTTAAATGCTTAAGCCTTGGCTTCAGCAGCTGCGGCCTCCTCCAACTTCTTGGCCTTCTCAGCTTGTTTACGGTAGTGCTTGTCACTCATGATACCACCACCCCAGCGTCTTCTGGTCTCGTCGTACTTCTCAATGAAGTTGGCGTTGATGGTAGAGATCAACTTGGCCAACTCAGCCTCGTCCTCTGGTCTGACCTCGGTCAAAGCAGCAACGGCGGAGGTCTTTTTGTGGACAACAGAACCCAATCTGGCCTTGCCCTTGATGATGGCGTATGGGACACCCATCTTCTTACACAAAGCAGGCAAGAAGATGACCAACTCAATAGGGTCAACGTCGTGGGCAATTAAGACCAACTTGGCCTTCTTGTTCTCGATAAGACCAACAACGTGGTTCAAACCGTACTTAACAACAACAGGCTTGGGGGAGACGTCGAAAGCCTTCTTACCATCGGCGATGGCAGCAGCCTCCTTGGTCAATCTCTCCTCCTTCTCGGTGGAAGTCTCAGGGCTGTACTTGTTGAGCAACTTGAAGGTTTGGGTGGCAGTGTTCTTGTCCAAGGTGTTTTGGAACTGAGCAATTGAAGGAGGGACCTTCAATCTCATGGACAAGATTTTCTTTTGTCTTTGCAATTTGACATACTTGGGCCACTTGACGTAAGCGCTCAAGTCGGTCTTACGGCGGACGGCTTGGCCAATACCGAAACTCCTGGTAGGAGCGTCGGTGGGCTTTGGTTCAACCTTTGGAGCCAAAGGGTTAGGGGCAACTTTCTTGGAAGAGGGCTGTGTCATTGAGTTAGTTGAGGTTCGAGATACAAAACTTCACTCTACAGTATCGCAAGATACTCAGCCGGTGATCCAAGAAGTGGACGCACATTCTTGAAAACTAAAGATGTTATGGTAGAAGAGTCTCAGGGCCGACATGACATTCAGCAGGTACTGAGTACGATTTCAGCAGGTACTGAGTACGATTTCAGAATATGCTGTGCTAGTGGGGAGGACTCCATGTCGACCACGAGAAAGTCCCTGACATGAATAGATTAAAAAAACGGATCCACTTCTATGACACACAACCAGATGGGTGGATGCAGAGGGACTGGTTTACGTGTATGAACATACCATTATATGAGGAAAAGAGTAGTGTTGAAGGGTAGAAGGAGGGGGAAAAAATCTTTTCACTCATCGTGCGTGGTGCACGGGTGCAATGCTCAGTGCGAGCTTCGGGTGCAACACCAGTGGGTGCAAATTCTCATACACGCACTGGAGACTTGTTAACTATTATGAGCCCTGGTAGGTTCACCACCTACACTACCACTACACTACTGCATACACTGCATACACTCTATACACTACATACAACACCACGTACACTATATACACCACCACATAGACTACATGCACCACCACGTACACTATATACACTATACACTATACACTATACACTATACACTATACACTATACACTATACACTACACTACCTACTGGTTAGCCAGATTCTTTCTGTCTTCCCAGATCCTTAGGATGTAATGGCAGATTCTTCAGCTACATCTTATAAATTCACAAAGCTACACGCAACACTAGATCCTATACTTATAGACAAGTTGATTAATAGTGCAGTATAGGAATCTATTCCGATTAATCTGACTTCTCTCTTTCCCATGTACCAATAACACTGTGTACTGATAATCACAGACTCTTCCCTTCTTTTCTTCTGATACTCATACCCAGAAATAATAGAGGGGACTGGTAAGTTCATTTATAGTTTATAGTCAATCACCCTCTACAGTAATCTCTACAGTAATCTCTACAGTAATCTCTACAGTAATCTCTACAGTAAAATACCCCCACAATGCATTCATTGTATTCTTATAAGGTAGAATAAGTGGTCACCATATTGAAAGAGGTACAAGGACAGGTATGGTGTAGTACAGTACAGTATAGTATAGTGTAGTAGTGTACAGTATAGTGGTATAGTGTAGTAGTGTAGTGTAGTAGTGTAGGAAAGGCGGTATACTTATATGGACTTGGTCAGTTATTAATTTTGTCTTGTGGATAAACCATTGGAATACTTTACTCCCTGCACTACTCCGCTACAGTATACTATAATATAGTAGTAGATCAAGAGACTCACTATTGGAACTATAGAAACCATTATTAGACACTATGGATACTTCTCTATTGACACAGTATCAGGAATCACCCAAAACTGTATGGTCACCTATATCTACCAAAAAATCTTCATCTGAGAAGATCACCTACATTTCAAGACCACTACTACTTAAAGTATGTACTATATCCAAGCAGTGTAGTACAGTAATACAGTGTAGTAGTGTAGTAGTGTAGTGTACTAGTAGTGTAGAAGGCTAGGAAGATAGGGTGCAGGTCCTTCCAAGATGATAAATATAAAAAGAAACCTTTTCCTCCCTTGGTTATTATGAATGAAAAACCAGGGTTACTATGGTCTTCAAGGTGACCATGATTCTGAGCTCCTGGTTCTGAGCTCCTGGTTATGAGCTCCTGGTTATGAGTCCAAGATTATGAGTCCATGGTTATGAGCCCATGATGATATACTTTTAATATTGTAAAGATTCAATAACAATTAAATGGACATATACTATTTTAGGTTTCAGAAGTAATGGTTATGAGTTGATAGTATGAGCCCGTTTTTTTTTTTTTTTTGAATTAGTTTGAATTAGTTTTAATCTAAGGTTATGAGCCCTAGTCATTAGTCTAGGTTATGAGCCCTGCAATACTAACAATAACACAACAAACCCTAATTCGCCAGAACACTACTAAATAATAATAATAATAATAAAAAAAAATAAAGGACAAGAAAATATCTTAGCTTGAAAAAAAGAAAATATCTTAGCTTGAAAAAAAACCCTTTCGTCTAAACTCCTTGAGAAAGTGCAAATTCTCTCTAGAACCAACAAATGAGTGTGCGCGCGGTGGTGTACGGGTGAATATAGTGCGTCAAAGACTCTCACACACGGCTGAAGAGGATCTCCCTTAATATCCACCTCCTCCAATTCCATTTTTTTTTGTCCATACAATAATATAATGATCTGATCTTTCTTTTAATAATTCTTTTAATAATTCTTTTAATAATTCTTTTAATAATTCTTCTGATCATTCTTCTGATCATTCTTTTAATAATTCTTCGGATCGTTATTCTGATTATTCTTTTAATAATTCTTCGGATCGTTATTCTGATTATTCTTCTGATCATTTTTTTGCTTGAAAATCTGATATGTTTATGTTCAAAAGAATGATGGTGTCGATAGTGTGGTGCCCGAAACCCGAGTGTCTGTCTGTTTTCGGGGACTGAGTGTGCATATACCTATCATTGTAATTATTGTAAATTGAACATCCATTGAATCCTATTATTATTCTTTTTATTTGTCCTGTTGACTATAAAAAGTAAGTGTCGAGGCTCGTGTAGTATCGTCAATTTCTTGGGATCGACCAGCATTATATATGGTCACTCACACGCTATTTAACTCTTGGGTCCATTGTATGCCTGCAGCACTGTGCGCGATGCAACCACATGATCTGATGGAATTTTTGCGAGCACTCCTCACTTTAATATCCGTATCATGAACTTACGCTCTGGACACAACATTGATATGCATGAAGGATTAGTAAAGATCGGACAGTCAACAGGTTAGAAGACTGGACACACGGTTAGATAATGGACAAACGACAGGATAGACAATTAGATAATGGACAAACGACAGGATAGACAATTAGATGGTGGACAGACAACAGGATAGACAATTAGATATTGGACAGACATTGGACAGAATAGGTCATATACAGAAGACGACAGACGACAGACAACAGACGACAGAACATAAAAAGACGATTAGACATATTGGAAAGGATCGACCCGATTTATTTCTCTTGGAACTTATTGTATCCCTTGCAGATCCATGTGTAAGTTACAGTCTGACATTGTTCTCCATTGAAGTCATGCTCACGCGAAATAAGTGCATGGCACACCGGATCTACCCTAAATAGACGAGTCCGTCGTCTAATCCAAAACTTGCTTTTTCGTGGATTCCCGTCAAAATCCCTTGAAGATTAACTGTCCTCCAATCGACTATAAGTATTGGGCCAACCCGCCGCCATGTTCTAATCCTCATCATCTGCTTCTCGCATCAATCCGCCTACCTCTCAATCCCAGCCATTCCTTTCCAAAATGCAATTCTCCACTTTCGTTTCCTTCGCTGTTGCTACTCTTGCCTTTGCCAACGCTGCTGAAATTGACAGCACCGGTTTGGACCTTTCCGACTTCACCCTGGAGGATGCTCCACCAACTGGCATGGAAAAGCTTGCTCAAGAGTTGAACCCTGCACCCAACGCGCAAAAGGCTGATGAAGATGTGCCAGCCCACGTTTCCAAGGTTATTGAAGCCGTTAAGGTTCTTGCCGAAAACACCGTGGAAGAAATGGAAAAGATTGCCCAACAGCAAGACATTCCTTTGAATGACTTGATCTCGAGCCCTGAGCTCTCTATTCAGACCATCAACAAGAGATCTGTGGAGCTTGAGGGCCGGAGCTTTGCTTTGCTCCTCCCTCTTGTCATGAGCCTTGCTAAGGTTGTTATCAATGGTGTGGCTAATGTTGCCGATGCTGCTGAGATTCCTGTCTTGGGTTCGATTCTTAAGGGTGCTGCCTCCTTCCTTTAAATGCACCTCAGCTATGTTGCAGGATACCACCCAGTTATGGCCCTCGGGAGTAAATAGGGAAATCGAGCAATTAAATTTCTGAGCAATTGACCAATTTGACTCTGAGCAATTTGATTCTCGTGGCGATTTACATTTCGACAAATTGGTCTTTTCCATTTCGACCAATTCGTCAATTTCTGAGATAATGGTGGTACCTCCAAGCTGGACAATGGCTGAGCTGCATGCAGCAAGGCTGCAAGTCTCGGCTTCATTGTTTCTAGGCCTCAATAAAAACATAACAAAAAACATGTAGATCTCGAGTATTCCATAATACTATTCTTAACCATTCCGCTACTCAGTGCATCTGAGCTTACCATGTACCATCAAGAAAATCCAGTAAATGTCTCTTTAGAGTAATATAATTTGAATAAACTGAAGATGTAAATCTGATGAAGTATATAGGTTGGAATAAATTTCTAGGGAATTAGAATGTATGACTGCTTCGAGTGGTACACCCGTACACCACCTTGGGATGTCATAACTTAAAATAGAATAATAACAATTTTGACTAGAGTAATAAATAGGAATTGAATTTAAGCAATCTGAAAAATCACCAAAATTTATTTTCCCAAAAATACTAGAGATTTCTGGATCCAGGTAATCAACCCAGGACTGACCCAATTCTACCAAAGGTATTCAGATACCAAGAGGAATCATACTCAGAAGGAATTCTACCAAGAGCATTTTATACTGAAACTGATTAGGATCTTAACTATTAGAGAAGGAATTCCGAGAACACTCCAGGTCATTGGGACTGTCTGTTCAGAAATATATCGAACAAAAGAAGTTGGGGATATGAAACAAGTCTCTAAGTTGATCTCTAATAAACTAAAGCATAAAAATCAAAGCCACACTAAAGACATGTGGAATTCACCAAAGGTACAGTTTCAGTTGAGGAGCTCACATCCATCTGGTTATATACAGGAAACGGAAGATTTTAAGCACCTCTACATACTTAACATATTAGAACGTCCAATCCTTTAAAAAAACAAAAAAACAAAAAAAAAACAAAAACGATCTTCCCATGGCACAACTCATGCTATGAACAAAATACACATATTGAGCAGCACTGTCTAGCCATTCCAGTATATACCATCCTGATTCATTTGGTGGGTCTGTATACAGTCTCATACTATTTTAGGACTGCTAGTAGCATAGAATGGTGGATCTTTTGGTATTCGTAGTTGGTACTGGTATGTGCATTCATAGGGCATGTGCACTCATAGGGCATGTGCGGTGGTGTGCAGCTGGGCGCACGGTATCATTTGCACCCAGTCACCAATCTACACCTAAAGCAAAGCGCAACAGATGTGAAACCGATCTGAAACATATATGAAACAAAGATGAAACAAAGATGAAACATATCTGAAAGAGATCTGAAACATATCTGAAACATATCTGAAACATATCTGAACCATTCCACTCCAAAACAAACGTCCCCTAATCTAATGACTCCGATGTGCAGCCAATACACATCTTTTCTTTTCGCGCGCTCCTTCGCGGTTTCTTTTTCTTATCTCTCACTCTTTATCACGGCCATGTTGGAACAAGTCAGCTCCTGGAGGAACACCGCATCCGGCGTTTCCGGCTCCACTTGGTATGTATAAATACTGGCCTCCTCGCTCCCCTTACTAACCCCTAGTCTTGCGTGCTACATTGTATTGCTCTTACCTCAGTTGGTGGAGCAGTGGAAGTCCAAGTCTGCGGACGGAATTTCGCTCAGTTTCATTTCCATCTGGCTCATTGGCGATATTTTCAATTTGGTCGGTGCTCTTTGGGCGTCGTTGTTGCCTGAAGTCATCACTATTGCCGTGTGGTTCTGTGTGGTGGATGGCTTTATGCTTGGGTCCTACTTCTACTACTCGAGGTACTACCCGAAACACCATAGACTGGTCTCGCAGGGGGGAGCCACTGGCACCGAAACCGAGGATTTGGTCAATCGGAGAAGACGCTCGTCGGCGCTCACGAGTGTGGTGCTCGAAAACAACTCCCTGAACGTGTTCACCATGTACATTTTGCCGGTTTTGTTTGTTATCGGTGCAGGCTGCTTGGGCTATTTCTTTTCCGACTCCACGGAGCAGAAGCCCGACCACTCCAAAATCGACTTGGGGCCTCAGATCATCGGCTACTTGTCTGCACTGATGTACTGGGGTGCCAGGATCCCTCAGATCATCCGCAACCACAAGCGAAAATCCGTGGAGGGCTTGAGTCTTCTTTTCTTCTTGTTCTCTACGTTGGGCAACATCACGTATGCCGGACAGATCTTGTTCTACAGAAGTGATTCCGAGTATGTTCTTCTCAATTTCAGCTGGTTATTGGGCTCTGTGGGTACCATCTTTGAAGATGCCATCATATACTTGCAGTTTTATATTTACAAAGACCACCATTACCAGCCGGTGGTGACCCACGAGGACTAGCCAGCCCGCGCCGGATCAGTGGCAGCCCATGACACATAATTTATAGCCAAACATATATGGTGAACATGCGTGGCATGCAAATAGAAAGAACGTCTGAATTATTGATGTAATCATAGAATATCTTCCACCGTCCAGTCGGTGTTGAACAAATTGAAGTCGAGAATTTCAGACACATTGTGGTCCATGTTCAGGCCCTCCGGCGTGGGTCGGAGCACCGAGAAATCTTGCGGGGTTTCTGGCTGCGTGTAGTCCTCCTTCTTCATGGCCATGGTATCAAGATTCAGGTCCATCTTTTGCTGGATGATCTGGGCGCTTTGGGACGCATGGAACGCATTGGGCTCTCGCTCCACGAGCGTGTTGATGACAATCCAGAAATTGTCCGATTGGACTGTCTTGTACAAATCCTTCCCCACGAAGTCGGTATCGTCAATACTCCGGGTGCTCTGGTAACTGAGATCGGCCACCAACGCCGGGTCCTTGGCGTCGATGGGAGGTTCGTCTGGGATCAACGCAGAGAACTTCTGGATCTGGTCGTCAGTCCAGGTAATGGAGGCGTTTCTCAAGAGTTCAATGTCCACCATGTAAAACAGGTCATCGTAGAGAAGCGAGTATGCAGGCCCATCCATCTTGGTGCATTTCCATGCATAGAAGTAGCGTTCGCTCAAGAGCTTGAAGAATTTCTGCTTCCGTAGCGAAAACGTTTCGTTCTTATAGGCTATCACCTTCAACAACTGGAGGCGCGTGGGCCCCTGCTCGGCCATATCCGAGATAAGAATGGTACAGTTGAAAGTGGCCGCCAAGGCAAACCCCACCATCCCCACCACATGCACTAACACTAGAAGCAACGGGCTGAGCAAGAGCGTGAAGCTGTAGCTGAAGGACTGTTCCTCGGTGAACATGAGCTCCACACAGAAGTAGTCAAAGTCCGAATACATGATGCTCAATGTTTTCTTTAAGAAAAAAAAGTTCAACGACGACTCCCCCTTGTGCTTGTAGTACAAGTAGAAGAAGTAGTAAGCATATGCAATGAAGAGTTGGATGGAGGTGTGGGTGGACAACTGCGAGATGATCACGGTACGCATGAGTGGACAAGAACACGGCTTGAAGTAATCGCTCATGAAGCCAAACTTATCGGCCAAAAGAAGCTCATAATCGTTGAGTTTCTGTACCACGTCCAGCGCTTTAAAGGCCAGCTTCATGTCGAGACACATGTCGAGGATCTCGTCGCCTGCACTCAAGACCTCGAAGTTGCGGGCCATGCATTTAATCACGAGCTCTTCAAGAGCAATGCTCTCAATGTTGGACCCTGTACCGTCGAAGTCGGGGAGCTTCGTGTTGTATTGCGCCTGGTAGATGATGCGCGGCTTGTGCGACACATACGAGAGCAAGTAGTCCATGTGCACCAAGGTGTACCACACCTTTCTCCTCAAGTTTTTCTCTTTGAAGCCTCCCGGGAAGTTGCGGATCAAGTCAGGGTCTCTCTCCAAGCAGAGGGCCACGGCCAACGACGTCAACGAGCCGAGGTTATAGTCTCCGTCCAGGTGATTGAATGGGATTTCGTTGTCAAACGACAACATGCGGTTGATGCACTTGAGAATACCGGCCTGGAGAAGAAGAAACGATGGCTTGCATCGAATGCTTCCCATTTGATACATATTGGAGGCCAAGTTGACGGTGTTCAAGGAAATGGGGCAATCCCGAAGCTTAACGTCGCCAATGTACACCGAGTCTAGAATCTTATCGTTCTGAGACCGCACACTGGTGAAGTACGACAAGTACGACAACCGTAGGATGTAGAGCACCATAGACACCAAGAGGAGGTCTTGTTTGGAAGAGATGTTGACCGAGTGGAACACGCCCTCGTTGCTGAAATTGAACATGGCCTGGATTTCATCTAAAAGCCAGAACTCATCAATCACTGGGTAGCTTGGGTAAATCAGCATGAAGAAATGCTTGATGTATGCAATCATCGACTTCTTCTGCGGAAGCACTTTGCGGAGGTTAACCTGGAAATGGTCAAAGTCGTTATAGCTGGGCGTAAAAGTGAACCCTAGAGGTAAACCATAGGCCGAGAGCTGGCCCTTGGCCACGGACGAGCTATTCTGATTACTGGTGATAAAGGCCCGGCCAAAATATGCACCAGCCGCCTTGACCACCTCCAGACGTTTCTTCAAGGGGAAGTTCTGCACAGTCATGAGCTTGATGTTCTCGTGAGCATCGTTCAATCGCCAGTAAAGCCGAGCACCTGGGTCCAGCTGTAACAACTCCACAAAGAAAATGGGCCGTTGGGTTGTTTTGAAGTTGCGGAAATGCCGAGAGAATCTTGGCTCGATATACTCAAGGTTCCCAACCGGAGACAGGTTCTGGCTGGGCGCACTCTGTTCAGCAAAGTTCATATGCATGTTCATGAGATCGGTGGACTTGAGCACCGGGTTATAGCCTAGCAAGGGCGTAGACACGTTTTTCTTGAACTTGAACGAGGCCAAATCCGGTAAGTCTTCGAGCACCAGCGGGGTGTTTTTCTGGGAGAGATTGAAGTGTTTCTCAATCAGTCGTTTTATTTGGTTGGCCATGTCATCATCCGTCTTAACAGGCCCAGCGTCGAGATTGGCCATATCATAAACACAATCTTCGGGGCACTGGAACTTGACACACTGGCCGCAAGGTTGGGCCTTATCACATTTGGCCTTTTTTCTTCTGCACCGGCGGCACACTATAGTCAAGCGATTGCGTCTCTTCTTGGAGACCAGGCCTGGGGTGGTCATGGGCAGAGAGCAGGAAGCAAAGTGCCGCAGCAAAAAAGGAGGAGCAAGATGGTGTTATCACAAGCACGTGCTATCAGACACCAACCACGAAGTTGTTGGGATGGAGTGGAAAGATGGGTGGACAAGCGGGTGTTTTTCCTCGGGGACGGAGATTCAACGATATGCGCCATGTGAGGCCTTGCAGCGAATGAGAAAGAATAAGCGACGCAATGCACCGCACTTGTTCTAAGATACACCGCGTTTAGAGTAAGCGCAAGATTCCTGCTCTAGCAAGACAAAGGTCGGGGTACCGGATTGACCTTGGCCATTTAAAACTTATGGATGGTTACATTGGAGTAACTCAAAGATTTCCATTACGATAGGAACATGGGCTGATTTTTAAAATCGAATGATTTCTAATTGATTTTCACTTTTACATATCTTTTACATTAAAAACGGCTTTTTTGGAGGGGTAACTGACTGCGAGCATAAAGAAAATGGTCCACATTATAGTGTATTTCCGTCCGGAAGCCTCCGTCAATTCCAGCCTTCTCTTTAAATGCCACGTATTCTAAACCAACATTGGTTCTATTTTTGTCTGCACAAGTAACAAAACATGGAACTAAAGAAGAATCGACTCCGGAGAGTGCGAATGCACGGTCGATAGAATGCGCAAACCGCTTGTTCAGCCTAAGGAACTTCTTAAGATGCGGTGCACTTTATTTTGGTTTCCCCATTTTAGGAGACTAAAAGCTTCCCGATCGGGAACACTTGCGTTTTTACGCACCCCTAGCCCTGGCCTCCTGGGCGTTTTGGCCTATGGCTCTGCCGCATGCAAGATTCGTCCGCCAACGTTCGGTGCTGCGAGACTGTTACTACGTGCACCCTCCCTGCGCACTCTGAGATCCACACAATACTGGCGACTCATGGCTACTTTTATGGGGTGACTAACCGGTATGTAACTGCATCTGCCTCTACTAGCTATTGAGGTGCATTTTGGCAACACTCATAAAAACTTCTCTGGAATTACTATTGGTCACTGGTCACTGGTCACTGGTCACTGGTCACTGGTCTCTGGTCTCTGGTACTAAACTACTGGGTTGGTATCTGATATACTGTTTATGATGGACTGATTATTATCTACTCAATACAGGCTTTTCCGCGCATCTATGAGATGGCCATGACGCGGCCATAAGTGCATCTCAACGGGCCTGGGAATCCATAACGTCCGTACCGGTTCGACATTATATCATGCAAAGTCCAGATTCGACTGCTGCCTGCAGGGCATTGTTAGGTTAAGCACTGACTTTTAAATTCGCAGATCTGGCTCTGCATAAACGTATTGTTCTATCAATATCGTTGTATGTGGACGGTGTATTAGTAAATAGTGTATAATGTAGGATTAGTGTATGTGTAGGAATAAGCATTGGGAATTAGCATTCTTGGCTCTTATATGGCCTGACTCACTAATGACATCATTCCACCTCTTCGCTCTTTCCTCCCTCTATTTCTCACAATTCTATCTTGCTGCGAGTCTTAAGCTTTCTGACTCCCTAGACTCCCAAATCAAGTAGTTTGACTTCGAGCTGCTCGTTGGAGCCGCGTGCAACAATCACATTGTTGCGGATCATCACCTCCATTAGTCTTACCTCCGCCACCTCGCCTGATACTCGGACCCAGTTTCCCTCGCTATCTCCGCCGTTTTCCGTGAGCTTCTGCACCATGGTATGAAGCAACATTACAGACGAACTGATACTTTTACGGAACGTGGCCTCATCCATCATATTGGCATTCTCCCAGTCCACGAGTGCATGCAACTTCATCACCACTCGTTGCATATGCCCATACATTCTCTCCTCCGCAGCTTTTGCAAACAGTAAAATTTCGGACACAGATACGAGCTTGCGGTCGATTTCCTGCGAGTACGAGCCCGAGTCCCGTATTTTCTGCTCGAGCAGGGCCAACTTGCGGGGATACAGGGCCACACGAGATGCGAGCGCCGCTTCCATCTCCACGTAGTCGGTGAGAATGGTCTGCAACTCGCTTAATGTGGCGGTTGTGGCGTCGTTGTGGGCCTCTAGCAGATCGCTAGTTTCTCTTTGCTCCCGAACGGCGTCCTGCGTCATTTTCACGGCACTGGCCATGCCTATCAGGTCGTTCTTCATGGGCGAGTAAGGAAGCTGCTTGTACACTTCGTGTAGCGCCACAAGATGCGCCATTCGCCAGGTTTCTGCACTCCAGCCCGGCGGTAGAAGGGAGGGGTTGATGTTGGGGTCTTTTTCTGCAAATGGGCCTAGTATTTTGGTGAGTTGATGGATTGCGTCATCGGCCTGGACGTTGAAAGTGTTGGTGCGGGAGATATCGGCCTGCAATCTGCGGGAGTGGGTTTCTTGGGAGTTGTTGGGAGGAGCCACGGGCACCGAAATGTGGTGTTGAGCGTACAAGTCCTTGAGCCTGTCACCTTTGGAGGCCATGGAGTTGTTGATGTTGGAGTCACTCATTGTTGCAGGTG
This sequence comes from Metschnikowia sp. 04-226.1, assembly GCA_002370245.1. NCBI lineage: Eukaryota > Fungi > Ascomycota > Pichiomycetes > Serinales > Metschnikowiaceae > Metschnikowia > Metschnikowia sp. 04-226.1. The sequence goes on from NLAD01000765.1 coordinate 195,033, forward strand.
CATGCAGATTGAGATGGTGGAGACGAGGAGGAGCTCAACCAATAAACCACACCAGGAGGTTTTCTTGATAGTGTTTCGGGAGTTTTAAAGGATGAAGTGTTGTCCCCAAAAGATCCGTACACCCAAACCTCACGACCAAAAACCTCATTTCTCATTTCTCATTTCTCACCCAAGTTAACCAACTCCACAACAACACCACAGCAACACCACAATGTCGCAGATTTCCCAGACGGCATTGCAGAGCCTCGACGATGCATCTAGAAAAGAAATCTTACAGTTCATCGAGTCGGAGAACAGTAAGTCCAAGGTGCAGATGTCCATCCACAACTTTACGGATATGTGTTTCAAGAAATGCAACCAAGACCAGGCCATCACGTCCAATGCATTGAACAAGGCCGACGAGCAGTGTTTGGCCAATTGCTTGAATCGGTTTTTGGATACCAACATTAAGGTTGTCCAAGCATTGCAGGGCCAGAAATAGACGCCTGTTTTCTTGTATATAGGAATACACCTTCAGGGGAGAAAGTGCAGTGAGGAGGAAAATGAGTGAGGGGGGAATAAGATTAGTGAGGGAGAAATATGAGTGAGAGAAAGTGAGAAAAAGATGATAAGCGAGGGAAAGTGAGAAAAAGATGATTAGTGAGGGAAAGTGAGAAGAAGCATGTGAGGTGAGAAAGAAGCATGTGAGGTGAGGGTGTGAGAATGAGTGGATTATCTGATACATGACTCTAATCTCTTATGGACTACCATTATACTTCTAGATTAACCATGATTTGACTATAGTCCACGGACATGGCAACATAGTCATAGTAAGTGTTTCAGGTTCCACGAAACAAATTACACTGGGTACAGACTGTGGAACCTTCCGATCCATTTCCTAAAGTCATCCATATTACCACCACATCTGCAACCAAAATGAAAGTGTATTGTATTTTATCATTTGATATAAATGGGTGATAACTAACTAGGGAATATTTATTAATATAGAAATGAATATTTCTTAATATAGAAATGAATATTTCTTAATATAGAAATGAATATTTATTATTATAGAATTGACTAGAATGTCACCACACACTATACCATACAATCTAGCCAGTACATCAATAAGTACAGTGTAGAGTAGTATACAGAAGATTATATCAGTCAGTAGAGTAGTATACAGAAGAGTATATCAGTATGGAGTAGATCAGTCAGTAGATCAACAGAAGAGTGGATCAGCAGATCAGTGGATCAGTAGATTAGTCAGTGTAGTCAGTAAATCAGTCATTAGAATACCAGTTTAGTCAGCTAAAGTAATATAGAGTAGATCAATAGATCAGTCGAAGAGTACCAATTTAGTATATCAGTAGTATAGAGTAAATTAGTATACCAGTATGGAGATCAGTATGGAGATCAGTATGGAGATCAGTATGGAGATCAGTAGTATAGAGTAGATCAGTATAGAGAAGATCAGTAGATCAGTAGAGTAGATCAATAGATCAGTCAGTAGAGTAGATCAATAGATCAGTCAGTAGAGTAAATGGGTAGATCAGTATACCAGATAGATATAGTAAATGGATATACTACTAAAGGCTCTGTGGCTTTATGATTCTAATAATCAGAGGAGGTAAATACTACTTCTAGTAATGTGTAATGTGTAATGTGTGAAAATTCTGATCAATATCCAATCTCTAATCTGCATAGTTTATGGTTAAGAGTATGACTGGATTTAATTATCTTTGATCCCCTAACTTTCATTCTTTGATTAGTAAAAATCAAGACCTTTCAACCATTAAGAATTTGATTGCCATTAATCTACCCCGAGGTAATGTTTACCAGGTAGCCAACCTCTGGATGTATTAATAATGATGATATCTGAGATCATACTGAACTTATGGACTTAACCTCCTACACCATGCAGTACTACTGACCCAAGGCATTACCCTTATTATCTAAAACCACATGACATTTGGAAGAGATCATGACATTTGGAAGAGATTACGACATTTGGAAGAGATTACGACATTTGGAAGAGATTACGAGGATTTTATGAGGAAATTGTTCTCTTTGGATTTAGAAGTGGATAGAATCAAGGACTTCAAGAACCTCAAGGATTTCAAGGACTTCAAGGATTCCAAACATTTGCGCAATGTGTTTGATATGATTCTTACTGTGAGTAACTTATATAAACCTCAATAATTCCAATCAATCCAAGGGTTTCAAGTTGAGCTATTTACAGTGGTTGAATAATGGTTGAATAATGGTTGAATAATGGTTGAATAATGGTTGAATAATGGTTGAATAATGGTTGAATTTAGTAAAGGACAATAAGAATAGTATATCGTTTTTATACTATATGGAGAAGTCCTTACTGACTTAATTCTATATACTCTTCTATAGAATGGTCTCTATGAATTCATTAGACTTCTAGTAATAATATTATTATTATAAAACCCTGGATTTAAGGAATAATTGAATATGTCGAAATATCTAAAAGTCCAAATAATAGTAAGTTCAATTACTAGGTTAATATATATATCAAACACCAGACTATTTCATCTAAATCCTCAGTCATCTAATCATCAGTAGATCAGTCAGTAGAGTAGATAGAGTAGATAGAGTAGATAGAGTAGATAGAGTAGATAGGTATACTATTAAAGTGATTATGTAGCTTTAAGATTCTGACTGCCAGAGGTAGTCACTGCTCCAGTCACTCACTGACTATGAAAGACTATGACAGAGTATGACAGAGTATGACAGAGTATGGGACTTTGAATGCTGCGTATTGTTAATTTGAGGCCAGGGATGATAAGGTTTTTGATGGTCACTATTTTAAATATATACAAAGGATGGGAGAAGAAGAATAAGTGAGAGAGAAATGTAATAGAAGGTCATCTACTACTATATACTTTGGGATACTTCCACCATACATATCAATCTATATTGTGAAATGGTACTTTATCATGTTTTTATACCAGTAACTAACAGTATACTAACAGTATACTAACAGTATACTAACAGTATACTAACAGTATACTAGGAACAGATTTCGAGGTAACATCCATAGTCATGATCTGAGTCATGGTCTGAGTCATGGTCATAGTCTCAGTAATAGTCTCAGTAATAGTATTAGTCTGAGTCACTTAGTCAAATCCTTAAATTCCTATACTAGAACTCTTTATTCCTTGGGTAATGTGTATCAAGTTTAATGATAATGGATATTTATTTGTCTAATCCCTCTTTATCTCTAATATGTAATCTGTCCAATTTGTCCAATATCTTAGATGTCCAATTTGTTTAATATTGTATCTGTCTCGTCTGTTTTGTCTTTTGCCAATGTGTACTACACCCTAGTTTCCTTCTCCAGGGTACATTCGATTTATTATCGATTCAAATTTGGAGACATTAAATAAGCTATTAAAGCCAACCGAGATTCAAACATTCTAGAAAATCGTCACACTTTCTATCAAGAGACACTTCAGACTTTTAGACACTTCAGACTTTTAGACACTTCAGACTTTTAGACACTTCAGACACTTCACACTTTTAGACCCTTATGAAGATATCTGCTCTGCTCTTTTTCTTCTTTTTCTGTCTACTACCTCTATCTACCATCTCTCTATCTAGTCTATATTCTATATTCTATATTCTATATTCTATATTCTATATTCTATATTCTATATTCTATGATCTAATATCTCTCTGTTCAGTCTTTCTACTGCTCTACTGGAATACAAAACTCGTACTATTACTGTTAAGTAACACCAGATTAGAGAAGTTTCTTAGAAATATTGGACCGTTTGGGGTGGGCCTTTTTCTTATCTAGAGTCCATGTTCTATTATGTGGAAGTACCCGTCACTTGATGGATGTGAAGGTAGATCAATTATTTATCTTGATCATCACAATGTTCTTGATTTGGTGCTTAGAGAGTCACATTGACGAAAGCACTTAGAACCAAATTAGATGATTATCCTTTAACTTTGAGCTCTCTGTTTATGGTAACAGAATAGTATGAGTTAGTATAAGGACTGTAGACTCAGCAATTCATGGATTCGCAAGTGTATGGGCTCCAAAAACCATTAAAGTCATAGTCATATCTGTAGACACAGTAGTATAACACCATAGGACATGGAGGATTGTACACTCTGACTAACAATGCAGAAAGACCGAACATACAGATGCAAATGAATATTTCAAGCATTGACAGTAGGTTGAGTTAAGAGGTCACCTGATCAACTTGGCCATTTCGGGAACCTTTTCTAGCATCAGTACAATATCCTGATCCAATTCAGTTTCTGCGTTCGGCACCAGTTTAGCCAAATCATGTAAGAGACCGAAATTGTCTTGCATCAATTGGCCAGTTTCTGATGTTCCCACTCCAAAACTCGTGATTCTCTTGCCAAGCACGGCCCAACACGCCAAGAGATCGTATTTATAGGCCAACACCAAGGCCAGGCCCTCAGAATCGGCCTTTCTTTTAAAAACGGCCAAAACAGTGTGTTGCACTTTTAAAGCAGCATCCACCACCAAAGACCCGGCCTCAAAGTCTATGATGAACGGGTCAGTAATCAACTGGTTCAAGGTGTAGAACAATCGCAGTAGACAGATGAGAATAGATGTGTGCACGCGGTTTTGGATGAGCCCGGAGATCTCATTGAGGAAGAAGGCCACGAGATCATTAGACTCTTTTTCTTTAGATCGCAGAATATGGGACACCAGGCCCATAAGATGGGAGACTATGATCTCCACGTACGCATACATGCAGGAATCCACACCAGACTTATCCTCCAAATCCACTAGTTTGTATAGACAGGGATAAGCATTTTCCATCAAATAATGGGACACTTTTGCAGGCGTAAGTTGTGGCAAGTAAGTCATGCAAAGCTTCAACTCCTCCTTATATAGAGGCACGAGACCAGAGGCCACGAGGTACAGAGCATTGGAGTGCATAAGACGCTGGAGCAAGAAAACCGCCTGTGTCTTTAAAAGTGGGTCTGTATCTTCAAATACTTGGAGAACAAAGGACGAAAACATTCCGTTCGTGGATGGTTCTTGATCCATAAGAAACACCATAACCTGCGAGAGCGTAAGCACATTAGGGGAGGATTTCCACGTCAGTCTTTGTTGTTCTTGAGAAGACGTAGAGGGTGAAAAACCCAATGCTGGCCGGAGTCCTTTGATCTTGGAGTACTGGCTCTTAGTACTGATGGAGTTTTTGGTGGGTTTGACAGGGCGGAGCAGAGGCCCATTACTTATAACCATGCGGGGTTTAAGATAAGCCACAAAGCCGGCTTTGTGTTGCAGGCACTTTGAAACATCTAGGCCCCGACAAATGGCGGCAAAATCCTCGTTGCTCCAGGGAACATGGGGGTTTATATAGGCTGCGACTGACGCCATAAGCGGAAGACCATCGCCCGAGTATTTCTTAAACACAAACACGGCAATCTTTAGAAGCAAGCAGAAACAATCCGATGCAGGTGCCTGTTTCATCCAATCCCACGTTTGTACACCTGGAACAAGTTGTTCCGAGAGTCGTGCAACTAATGCATCATCCACTATAGGCTCACTGGAGTGCAGATGCTGCAACTCTTCCAAAAGCGATAAAAGCAGCTGCACATCGTTTCTCCTTAGAAGCTCTATATAAGACATCACAATTGCCGTTTATAGAATAGGGCTGATTGTGTCAGGAGTCAGGGTTGGAGTCAGGGTTGGAGTTCGGGTAGTATTGGTTGAGGCAGAAGCTGGGGTATTCGCGCGCAGAGATGCGGCCTAAGAACATACAACAGGATACTCACAGTGAAGCACGTTGAACATCAGAAACACCTGAAACAAACAACACTCTACTTGAAACACCTGGAAATCTGGAAATCTGGAAATCTGAAACACTCCTCAAACCTAAAAACGGATGTTAGGACAAAGGCTTCTCTCGTCTCTCAATGCACTTCGTATATCTCCCGAAGTGCGCCAGGCCTTAAGCGATAAAACTCCGCTAGTGGCCTTGGAGTCCACCATCATCACCCACGGGTTCCCGTACCCCGCCAATGTGTCCATGGCACAAGAGGTGGAGCAGACAATTCGTGAAAATGGCTGCGTTCCTGCCACGTGTGCTTTTATTGGAGGAAAACCATATGTTGGCTTGTCTAATCTGCAGGTGCAACAGTTGGCAGAACTTAAGGATGCTAACAAAGTTTCCAGAAGGGATATAGGAGTTACAATGGCCCAGAAATTGAACGGAGGCACGACCATTGCTGGAACAATGATCTTGTCCCATTTAGCAGGGATCAAGGTGTTTGCTACAGGCGGCCTTGGAGGTGTGCATAGGGACGGGCACATAACCATGGACATCAGTGCCGATTTGACTGAACTTTCACGGACTCCAGTGACGGTGGTGTGTGCAGGCCCCAAACTGATTCTCGATATCCCAAGAACCATGGAGTTTTTGGAAACCCAAGGTGTTTTCGTGGGCACCTATAATGATAATGGGCGTGCTTCTGTGCAGGTCCCCGGTTTCTTCTGTCGAGATTCAGGCGTCCAATCCCCCTACACCTTTTCTTCGTGGCATGAAATGGCTTCCATTGTTCATAACCAAAATAATATCATGGGTCTTAGCTCAGGAAACTTGGTGTGTGTGCCACCACCTGAGCATTCGTCTTTCCTGAGTGAGTTTATGGCGCAGATCATCCACGAGGCCAATGCTGAGGCTGTGGAAAAAGGGGTTTCGGGGAAACACCTTACTCCCTTTCTATTGCAGAAAATAGCCACGGCTACAGATGGAAAATCGGTGGAGTGCAACAAGCAATTTGTCATAAATAATGCCAAGGCCGCATGCAACATAGCCAAGGAGCTCTACTCGATTGAAAAGCAGTGGAGTGAGAAAATCGGATCAAAGGGAAAGGTAGAAAATTTCATTGAAAAAGAAGCAAAGTCGTCTAAAAAAAAGGGGAAAAAAGTGCCCTTGGTAGAGGAACAAGGGGAGGGGTTTGAAAAAGAGGTATGTGGAGAGAACTGAAGACTTGGAAACACTTTGGAGACATTTGGAGACCATTATTCAAAAATACTAACTCTAGGCTATAAAAATCTCTGGTTCCGGTTTCCAACCAAGTACAGGGCTCAGAAAAGAAGTTCAAGCGAGCGAAATCTCCCCAAATAACCAGGAAAAATCCTCAAGCAGAGCTGAAACACTTGTGATTGGTCTGGTGGCTCTTGATACGATCTGCAGGTTCGAAAACAACCCCATTATGGGCGAGTCCAACCCAGGTTCCATTTCTCTGACCATTGGAGGCGTTGGCTTTAACGTTTCGTTGGCCCATAAATACGGTCTAGTCAACCAGAACATCCACAGCTCCGTGCGCTTTATATCTGTTATTGGAGATGATCTTTCCGGCACCAAAGTCATGGAGCAAATGAAGAGCATGGATTTGGACGTGTCAGGAATCAAGGTGGTGCCGAACGCAACTACAGCGCAATACTCCGCCAGTATAAATGGCCAGGGAGGCTTGGTTTTGGCGTGTGCAGATATGAAAATTATGGAAACACCCGAATTGTTGGAGCACACCATGCAGCAGATCCAAAGGGCCAAACCAAGGTTCATTGTGGTTGACTGCAACCTCCTGGCCAAGCAGATTGAAAAAGTGCTTTTTACCGTGTCTCAAATGGACATCAAACCACGGGTGATTATCGAACCTACATCTACCCCCAAACTGGCCCGGCTCAGCCAGGTGCATCCCAGCCTACTCTCTGTTTTCCCACATAACAACGTGCTGATGATTACACCCACCTGTGAGGAGCTCCAGCAAATGTATAGTGAATTTAACCAGAGAGAAATGTTCGAGGATTACGACCATTGGTTTCCTATTTTGGATGGATTGGGCATTGATGGAGACTTCAGAGACAAAATGGCTCTGGCAAAGCCTGCTTACATGCAAAAACTCGTACATGAAGGGATTTTACAGCAAGCGTTCCAAATGCTTCCGTACATTCCCAATATTCTCATTAAGCTTGGCAAAAATGGGTGTGTGCTTGTGAAATTGAGCACCAGTGTGGACGATTACCGGTCGATTCCTACGACTTCCGAGTATAGACCCAGCACGCTAATTTCACACGGGAAGCAAATCCAGAATAACACCGGTACAGGCCGATTGGGCGTGGTGGTGGAATATTACGGTGTTCCTGCAGAAAACACCAATCTCTCTATCGTCAACGTCACCGGAGCTGGCGATAGTCTCTTGGGGTACTTGAGTTCTACACTCACCAACCACGATTGGCTCGGAGACGACGTGCAGTCGTTGGAGCATGAATGGGGCCGGTGGAAGGCCATCCATAAATCCCAATTGGCTTCGGGAACTTCCTTGGTATCGTCCGATTCCATCAGCCCCGAGATCATGTATTTAAAGTAGGGTATATATTAGTCAGTACACAGTATAGGAGTGTATGGGTTTATTTAAGTATTTATCCAATAATCAGCTAGTATCTCCAAGAGTCTAGTATAAATAATCTACTATTAGAATATTCATCTAATGTCTATTAGAATATTCATCTAATGTCTACTAGAATATGTAATCGAAAAATGGAGATCCTTGGCTTATATGCAGGTCAACCACCCCATTTTTCTCCACCTGTACTGTCTAAGAGAGAAGAAGTAGAGAGAAGAAGTTAATAAAAAAGTGTCCTTCAAGATAGATCCATATGGACCCATAGATGCCCCTCAAGAAATCCATCCTACTCTCTCACCTGTATATAGCATAGCACAGTAGATGGTATATTGTATACCCTAAATGTAGTAGTGCTCCTTCATTGTGAGTTCATTTCTGGTACCACTAATCATAGACAAAGCCATGAACCAAGCCAGTACATCCCCATAGAGACTATACCATAAAAACCGTATTTTCTATTGAGACTGTCTGAGACTGACTGAGACTGTCTGAGACTGACTGAGACTGAGACTGAGAGTGAGACTGAGACTGAGAAATTATTCTATAATACGACCACCTTAATTAATGGAAATTATTGAAAATTATTGAAAATTATTGAAAATTAATGGAAATTTGTAATTCTATAAATTTATAATTGATTTATTTAATTGTGTACTCTGTAGTACTCTGTAGTACTCTGCAGTACCCTATATTCTATACTGTAGTCGGATTTAGTGCTTAAGTATGAAGACTACCATTGTATATACAGGAGTATATAGTATAGTGGTGTAGACAGTACTGGATACCCAAAATGGTAATTATTAAAGTAAATCAAATATTCTTTGGATTCCGATTTTTTTTTGGGAAGAAATGGAATTTATATATATAATCCTTATAAATATTTTTTTTTTTATTTGTTAAAGATTTAGTAATTGTTATGACTCTTTAGTTACACCTGGTTATATACAGGACTAGACATTATACATGACTATATACAGGATTTTATACAGGACTAGACTTTATACATGACTATATACAGGATTTTATACTATAGACTAGAGAATTCACTTAATTAGCAATAAAATTCTTCAATTATGACATAATTTCATTTCATTTCATTTCTAATTTTCAAAAATTCTGACCTTCTATTCCTTCCTTCCATTCTTTCTATTCTTCCTCTCAAGATCCTCTATTATCATTTCTCTTATGATTATCCTTTTTATCAGACTTTTTCATCAGACTTTTTCATTACTCACCATTAACACTATATTTCTTATACTACAAGATTGGTGGTATACTTGGGTAGTATGACAAAGGTAGATGGGTGCCTTGGAATTGTCCTCGGAATGACCCTCGGAATTGGTTCCTCGGAATTGGTTCCTCGGAATGACCCTCGGAATGACCCTCGGAATTGGTTCCTTGGTGAGGGGACCACCCCAAGTTAAAACCCGCCCCAGATCATCTTTAAGTGACTTCAGAAACTGAGAAAGTCTCCGGAATTCCAGCATTCCAAAACACTCTTTCATATTCCAGTAAAATGAAAAAAAGCTTGCTTTGCGTTGGGCCTTTTTCTGCTGACCTTGTCTGGTGCACGGGTGCGCTGTACCCGGAATACCATTCAATACAACCCAACCAGAAAATGCGTCCACTTCTATTCTTTAATCATTCTTGTCTAGTGATTGACTAGACTGACATCTCGAATACACTGATTGTATAACTTAACTAAAAGTTGAAAGTATTACAATTACTTGAGATTTGTATCTTTCTATTGTTTTTATTAGAATTTTTTAGAACTCTTTATTAGAATTTGGATCTGGACTCCCCTTTGAATTCCTCTATTATAACTTCTAAATCACTCCACCCTTTTCCCCGTCTACCTCTTCTCTCTCTAACCTTCTCTATAACTTTCTGGAATCTTAAATTCTCAAATTCATCTTATCAAATTGGTTAATAATGTTTAAAGGGACGATTATATACACTCTCATTTATATACACTCTCATTTATATACACTCTCATTTATATACTACTCTAGTGTGGCTCATAATATCCATAGAGTAACAGCAATTTAAATGTACGATAGCTGATCAGGATTCCATAGAATTACTCATTACTACTTTTACCCTATTAAACTTTCTAATACATTAGACTGGTCCTGCACATACCCTTCTTTCTGTCTATTATTTTTACTGGACTGATTCTAAGATACCACCACACTATAATATCTACACGACCCAATTTATTTGGTAAACACCTCGGATTTCCTGCAACTAGAGATCTTTCATTATAGTATAGTACTGTATATAGTTAAGTATAGAATCTAATCAGATATAGAATCTAATCAGATATAGAATCTAGTCAGGTATATAATTATTATGGTATATTGTAATCCTGTATAATGATTGGTTACCCTAGCACTTCATTCTAGTCTAGTATAGATTATAGAATAGTCTGGTAAATAGTAGTATCTATAATATGGTATAGTAGAGTTGTAGTCTTTAAAATTTTTGTACAGTTAAGGTGATCTTAAGAGGGATTAGTGAGGAATTAGCAAAGAATTAGTGAGGAATTGAGGACTGGGGAGTGCGAAATCTTCATACTACAATGTGGAGACTTAAAGCGCTCAGATCAATCAGACCATTCGGTGGAATCAACCGGTTTCAGAAAAATGGCTTTCATTTAGGAACATTTAAACAGGGGTCTGTATACAGAGCCAGTTCTGGGTCTGGATCGACTTCTGGTTCTGGATTGACTTCTGGTTCTGGATTGACTTCTGGTTCTGGTACTAGGACTAGCACCAGGTTTGGCTTGGCCCTTGCGGCGCTTCTCCTTGGATGTTATCTCGGCACCACCGGAACCACCGGCACCTTCGGCTCTTCACTAGCAAACGATGATACCTCCAAGTCGCTTGATGGCGTGGATGTGGACTCCTCCATCGACCCGTTCCCTGTGTCGTACCCTAAAGCCCACCTCGGCCTCTTCTCGTCCGACTTCGTGTTGGTGGCCAGTGGTGTCCGCTCCGTCACCTTCCTCGGCTTCAAGGTCTATGGAGTGGGCTTGTACATTGCCAAGAAGGATGAGGCGGTGGTGAGGGGAGTGGTGGAGAAATACGCCCAGGAGACGCAATTGGATAAAGAAACTGTGTTGAACGATAAGGAAGTGTCCCGGCGAATCATGTCTGAGATCTCCAAGCTGGTGCCATATGCAGTCAAGATCACTCCGGTCAGGAACACGGACTTTGGCCATTTGAAGGATGGTCTCACCAAGTCCATTCTTGCCAACCCGTTGGCGAAGGAACATAGGGACGAGGTGGCACAGGGCGTGCAGCAGCTTAGAGACGTGTTTGCAGGCCATAAGGGCTCGGTGCCTAAGAACGATACTTTGTGGGTAGTTTCAGACACTTCCTCCACGTCCATAGTGTACGAGGGCAAGAAAAGCACCAAGCTGTTGGGCAAGGTAACGGAGCCCAGGATCGCCGAGCTTCTTCTTGTGCTGTACCTTAGCAGCGTCAAGCCATTGTCAGAGCCATTGAGAAAGAGCTTTGTATCGTACATAGTATAGAGAGTATAGAGTGAATATGAAAAAATATAGTAAGGTGGGGTATATTGCAGTTGTCATTATAATGTTTGCTATGAATAGCAGGGTCACATTGCTGATATAGCTGGTGATATCCTATAGGTATCTGAATCTTGGACTTGCGGAATTGGCGGACCTTACATGATAATGGCCTCTTGCTCGACATTGACCGAGATGGACTTGTGGGGCAACACCTTGGCTCCGTTGACGTAGATCTCGTTCTTGATCTCCACATCGTCTCCCAACACAGTGCAGCCTTCGGTTCTGGCCCACTTACCAATTCTAGAATTCCATCCCACAATCGTGGACTTGACCCATGCGTGGTCCTTGACTTGCGAGTTGGACAACAACACCGATCTCTGGATTCTGGCTCCCTCGCCAACAATGACACCAGGGCCGATCACCACATCTGGGCCAATCAAAGCACCAGGGTGGATCTGGGCACTGGGGTCAACCAACACATTGCCCTTGTGGACAAAAGCTTCGGTGCACATTTGCTCGGGCTTTCTCTTAGTCAAAGAGGTCAAGTAAGAGCAGGTTCCGGTCAAAAAGTCCTTTGGCTGGCCAACGTCCATCCAGTAACCCTCCAAGTCGAACGAGTACAATTGTCTCTGCTCGACCAATTGAGGGAAGGTCTCCTTCTCAATGGAGGTAGGCTTCAACTCAATCAAGTCAAGCACAGATGGGTTCAAGATGTACATACCAGCATTGATTCTGTTACCGACAAACTCCACGGGCTTCTCCACAAAACGGTCGATCAAGTTGGCGGTGTCTCTGTCGTGCACAATGACACCATACTTGGAAGGCTCGTCCACCTTGGTGGCCACAATGGTTCCGGCAGCACCGTGCTTCTTGTGGAAGGCAGCCAACTCCTTGAAGGGGTAGTCGCAAATGACGTCGGAGTTCAACACAAAAAAAGGCGAGTCGTCTTTCTTCAAGACATTCTCGGCGAGCTTCAAAGGCCCGGCGGTGCCCAAAGGCTCCTCCTCCTTAGAGCAAGTGATGTTAATGCCGTACTTGGCCTTGTACTCCTCCAACAAGGCCTCCATGACCTCAGCTTTGTAGGAAACAGCCAACACAATGTCGGTGACGCCGGCCTCGGCCAAGGCCTCGATCTGGTGCTGGATCATGGGTCTGTTGCCAAACTCCACCATGGGCTTGGGCAACGTCAAGGTCAAAGGTCTCAACCGGGTACCGTATCCGCCAACGAGAATAATAGCCTTCATATTAATAGGTCTGTGTACAAAAAGGGGCTTTGAAAAGGGAACAGAGTCTCAGAGAAGAAGAAGCAAAAAAAAGCAGGCCGATCGCTGGAGGTGGCCAGCGCAGGTTCTTATATGAACTGGAGAGGGAAAAAAAAAAAAGAAACGAAAAAAAAAAAACCCAAAATAACACCTCTGTACATGTTTATGTAGAAAAAATGTCGCGCCTTGTGCTGCCTGCATGCAGTCCCCCGTCCATTGTGCGCTTCGCTTCATCCATGCAAGAACCATGAAACAAAGGCCCCCCACCGGTTTCTGGAACCACTGGGGGCCGGCCGGTTTGTATTCCGAATATGGCATTTTCCTTTGTTTCAGATGTGTTTCAGATATGTTTCAAAAGTTTCATCCCGTTTCATTTTCTTCTCTTCCTTCATTTCTGGTGGATCATTCTTGAGTGGAAAACGCGCACTGTGGATGGACTGGACAGAACACTGGACACTGGACACTCAATAACACCACGCAAAATAGCCCAAAATTCACCCAAAATTCACTCAAAATTCACTCAAAATTCACCCAAAATTAGACGAGACCCGAAAGTAACCCCTTACTCAAGGATTTGTGGCTAAGATCACATGACATTGCAGATCACATTTCTTTTGGAGTGTGCCTGAAGACTAATTTCTGCGGCTGTGTGTGAGCGCGTCGTGCATCAGTGTGTGCTTCTGACACGTTTTCAACCCGTCACGTCCTCGTCAGCCCACCAAACAAGACAGAAGATAAGACAAAAAGTGGACAGAAGACAGAGGACAGAAATTCGACAGAAATTCGACACAAATTGGACAGAAATTCGACAGAAGACAATAGACAGAAAACACAAGACAAAACAAAACAAGACATGACGACATAAGACAAATCGTGTACAAGGATTGGCAAGTCCAGCATCTTGGTTGGCTTGGCTGAGGTCGCATTTAACTTCTCTGTCCCCGAAAATGGACACACGTTGTCCGAAAAGTGTCGCGCTCCTGCACATTACCCGCATTCGCGGCGGTGCCCGCCGGTTCCTGCAGCACCCATCCAAGACTTTCTAACCGTCAACAGATCATTCCAACAGACCCACCAAAACCATCAGATATTAAAGCCAAAACAACAATTTATTAATCAACAGTATTAGTAATGGTGTACAGGTCTGGTGAACAGGTGTTGTAGAGGTTTGATGTTTGTTTGGTGGTGGTTTGGTGTAGGGGTTTGTTGGTGTAGGGATTTGTTGGTGCTTCGTGATCGTTTGGTGTCGAGATTCGAAGGTGTCGGATGAACCGATCTTGGCATGGCCTGTACCTGGACAACAGCCTGTACTTAGCTCATTGTCGGGAGATCGAGTCGCTGCAGCCGCCGCTTAAAATACGCGAACCATCTGGAATACGAGACGTTGGCTCCCGCGACCCTGATGAACTTGACGAACCAGTACATCTCAGATCTACTGCATGTTGCGGGACTGCACATAATCTCGGCACATGATACTCTCTTTGTTATGGACATCAAGGATCGCCCGCTTATCAGAGTCTAGTCTAAAAGATCATACTCTTCTAGCGGCGTCAAGCTGGTCATGCGTTGTCAAGCCTCGAAAGTGGTCTGGTGCCTAGACAATGAATAAAGAGATGCAGTCGCTCTCATGGGATTATCGAATCAACTCAGTAGATCACAAGTCAGGGTCTTCCTAGTATTGTTGAATACAGAGAAGAATAAGTAACTGAGATCAATACTGAGTCCCACACTTATGAGAGTATTGCCGACCAATGACATAACCGTTTCGTTACGCAAAGGTTTATGCCGCAACACATTGTAATGCCCATCAGCATCTTCCAGTTTCTCCCAGCCATCAAGAACATCAACAAACAAAATTAACAAAGTCAACATCACTAATTCAACAGTAACAATATCACGGAACAACATCACTAAGCAGTAACCATAAAAATATCTGGAGTCTAGTATCTGGCTCTGAATCTGGGATTTAGTAAGTGGAGTCTGGTACCTAGATTTCGGTGTATAGTATCTGGTATTTGATGTTTGGTTCTGAATTCTCTCGTTTGGTTTTGAATGTTCTGGACTCTAGAATTTAGAGTCTGGATTCTCATTTTCATTCTCATCTGATTCTGATTTGAAGTAGATTCATTTTCCGGTTGAAGTAGATTCTCTCTGAAGTAATTTCATTTGGTTTGACGTGGATAATCGGTCTTCGGTCTCACCATCACTTAAAAGCACTTGAAGCCTCTTTTCCACCACATGGCCCTCCAGGCAAAGAGGACGAATATTAAGCTCACGGCCAAAGACACGCCGGTGATTTCGAAGTACCAGTCCATACATTGTCCGCCAGTACCTCTACACTTGTCCATTTGACTGCCGTGCAATAGTGAAAACGTGATGCTGCCAAAGGCAGGAGCCACCATGAACGAGCCCCACGTGGAACCCATCAAGTCAACTCCCCATATCGACGCGATCACCGTGGGGTACGCCGTAAACAAACCACCGTAACTGATCCCTGTGATCACAGATATCGCATTAAAAGGCATGCCGTACTTGATACCGACCTGACCAACAGCACCCACGGCTGCAAGAACCACGATGATCCACACCTTACAGATGGGAAGGGCTCTTTTTGGGTCGCTGATCCAATCGGCCATGATGCCAATCAAAAGCCGGATGCACGTGGACAGTGCAGCCAATAAAGACACCTGGTCGGAGAGTTCCACCAGGCCGTTGGAAGCCGTATCGATGATCAGCCCCAAGTTATTCTGGAAACTCTCAAGCGGCCCTAAACAAAAGAATAAACTCACTAGAAGAAGCCACGCTGACTTATCCTGCAAGAACTGCATATACCGTTGGCGGTGGTTTGGAGGCTCAATATTGGATCGTTGAGGCAATAATGAGTGGTCATCGTTTTCATCGTCACATAGGAGCGGCTCCGTTTCTCCAAAGATCACCTCCTGTTCTATCGTCACAATGGAGTTGGACACTAGGTTGAGCACCCCCACAAAGAAGTAAAGCACCAGGAAAAACAGAAACACCTTGTACAAATCAAGGGCTCCGTTCAGGTCATGGAAGTAGGCGAATTTCATGAGCTGGCTGCCTATCAACGACGACAATCCGTAGCAACTGACGGGCAACGAGATGGCAAGGCTCTTTTTGTTGGGGTATATTCTGGCACAGGTCAAAAGACTGGAGAAGTAGAGCGAGCTGGTGGCAAGGCCGATGAAACAGAAGCTCACAGCCAAAATCGCCACACTTCTGGGTGATAACAGCACATAGTCCTCCAGATGGGCCAGGGAGTTGACTATGGCAGCGTTGAGGGCGTATGCAGGACAGAAGGCCCAAATCGAAATCAACGAAAGCAACGCCGGTCCATAGCAATCGGCCAAGTATCCCAACACCGGCAAGCACAAGTACATACCCACGGCCGAAAGCGACACGATCATATTGATCTCGGTATACGAAAGCCCCACTGATTTGTGGAGGGCCAGCGAAAAGAGCGAAAAGAGCATGATGGACCCCAGTGAAAGGCAGCTCACTAGCGCTATGCCAAAGGCAAACTTCTTGAGGTGTTTGAGGTCGTACCGTGACGCAAGGTAGTGTTTGATCCGTACACTAAGCCGGTGCACTGGCAGTTTCATCGGCATGATGGTTGTCAATATGAGGGATGATAATGGTATGCCAATGTGAGCCAGTATGAGTCAGTAATAATTAGCAAGTGGTAGCTAATGTGGTAGCAAGTGGTAGCTAGAATATGTTAGCTAATATGGTAGCTAGTATGAGCAAAAAGGGTGGCAAAAAGGGGTAGCAAAAAGTGGTTGCTAAAAGATGGAGGTGGGCTTGGCCTTATATATATTTATATGTATGAGTGAGTAATGATCCCGCAGAGTGCATATAATCCGGGTCTGTCCAAGCTTACGTGCGCACATTATTGTGGTATTCTGGTCTTCTGTCTTTTGGTCTGCTCATGTCTTTCAGCTGCCGTTTTTTGTATCAAAAACTGAAAGGGGGTGGTGTTTCAGATTATGTCACCCATTCAAAATCCTGCACATGGTGCATACTGTATATAGTGAGGAGCAGTATCTATCAGTACATTTAACTTTAAGTTCCAAGTACCCCACCAAAAGTTTCCGGGTACATTGAACTTCAAAGTCAATTATAGTATTGCTCATGTATACATTCACACAACCTCTGTTTATCGATTTTTATTTATTAAACTTTTATTTGTTTAGAGGTAGCCCAAGAAACGGTCGATCTCGCCCGTGGACCCCAACCAGATGCCCGACTTCTCGTGGATGCCCTTGGGCAAAATGTCCAAGATCCTCTCACCCTTATCGTTGACTGCAGCGCCGCCCGCCTGTTCAAGCAACATGGCCATGGGGAAACACTCGTACAACACCCGCAACTTGCCGTTCTTCAGCTTGGAGTCTGCAGGGTATGCGAAGATACCTCCGTACAACAAGGTCCGGTGGATATCGGCCACCATGGAGCCGATGTAACGGGCAGAGTAAGGTTTGCCCCCCAAACTGTCCTGCGGCTTCTTCAAGTCCTCAATGTACTTCTTGTGGCTTTCGGGCCAGTAGTAGGAGTTACCCTCGTTGACGGAGTAAATAGGTCTGGACTTGGGAATCTTCAAGTCGGGCAGCGTCAAGATAAACTCGCCCAATTGGGTATCCAAGGTGAAGCCATGCACACCCCGGCCCGTGGTCAACATGAGGTGAGCAGAGGCTCCATACATCGTGTATCCAGCAGCAACCATATCGGAGCCCTTTCTCAACACATCATGGATGGAGCCCTTCAGGTCGTCCTTCAATTTGTAGACACCAAAAATGGTACCCACAGAAACACCAGCATCAATATTGGAAGAACCATCGATTGGGTCCGTACACACAGCATAGCGGCCTCCGCCCTCAAACACAATAAGGTCCTCCTGCTCCTCCGAGACAAGCACTTTGACGTTGCCACTGGATTTCATGGCATTGATGAAAATCTCGTCTCCAATGACATCCAATTTCTTCTGCACGTCGCCCGTGGAGTTGGCTGTTCCGGAAATACCAATGAGATTGACCAATTCCGCTCTTCTGATGTTGTGGGCAATAAACTTGAAGGCAAACTGGAGACTGTTCAATAAAAGGGACAACTCACCGGTGGCGTTGGGGGCATGTTTCTGTTGTTCCTGGAGAATGAACCGGGTCAACGTGACAATGTCGGTATCAACATTCATTTGCTGTGACACGGATTGTTGCGACATGATGTATATAGTCTAAGATCAGATATCAAGGGAGAAGAGTCCACAAGGGTTTAGATTGAAGGGAATGCAAAAAGTTGATGAAGATTGAAGGTGTTAGGATGTCAATTAGGGTGTTGTAGAAAAACTGGCAAAGATAACAAAATAATCCTCGGGAAAAGCAAGTGGTGCTTACCCCAGAATTTATATTCACGACGATCCCGTGCGAGCGCCTGCACGCCGGGCCACATGCTGCGTCTCGCCATCCCGCGTCTTCCCGGGTTGTGGGGACTCGGTGCGGGTGAAAGGATCCAACGCGCCCCGACCAAACCCCGGGGTAAATCCATCACCCCATGCTCCATATCTTTCCCATATTTCCATTAATACATCCATTTGCATTTCTCAATTCGAAGGCGAATTCATCCTTTTAAGTATCTTTTTGTTTCTGTGTTTGTAAACTTGTTTCAGATTCGTTTCATTGTCTTTGTGTCAGTATTCGTCTTCATGTACTCCCATTTTCTGCCCATAGTATTTCCCCATATTATCTCACATCCATTCTTCTCTATTCTCTTTATCCTCTATTTCTCCGCCACCATAACTGCATCCGTGCTTCATGATTGTTACATGTTTCATGTTCGTTTCATGTTCGTTTCATGGTTGTTTCATGATTGTTTCATGATTGTTTCAAGTTCGTTTCATGTTTCAGTTGCTGTGGAACAGATTGCTATTGCTGTGTTGCTCATGGTGGCGCACTGAGTGTTCCTAACACCTTGCGTCGGAAGTATACCTACGATGCACCATGACGGCTCGCGCACCCAAACCACCATTACTACCAGAAAGGGATACCCTTTATATGCAGGAATACATATATATAGTGATAGAAAATTGTCTATATATAGGGATAATTATATGTATAGGGATAATTATATGTATAGGGATAGAGATGTGTCTATATAGAGGAAGAGATATGGTTTATTTATATAGAGGAATAGAGGAATAGAGGAATAGAGGGAGAGAGAGGGAGAGAGAGGGAGAGAGAGGGAGAGGCGTACTCCTGGTGGGTTGTGAGCACTGACAGACTGGAACTGACGCATACGTCGTCCTACTGATCTCTCCTAATATTCCAGATGGTCGTACTGTGTAGAGGAATTCTGGAATTCTGGAAACTGGACAATCCTGAAACTGGACAATCTGATAGGTGATACCGACAATTTCGGATCATCTCTAGACAAGTTTGGAATTATGCACTAGACAATTCAGATACTCGACACAGCTTCTGGTGAGTCTATAGATTATTTCTGGACAATTGTAGTCTATCCATAGAGGATTTTAAATATTTCTGGACAATTTGTCGTTCTCTAGACAAGGTATGGACCTTTCTAGACTTTTCTATATGATTGCTGATGAATCTCTGACTATGTCTAGGCAATTTCTGGATTATTTCTGCACCTCTAGACAACTTTAGACAACTTCAGACAACTTTAGACAACTTTAGACAACTTCAGACAATTTCTAACCAATAACTGGACAACTTCAGATTTCTCTAGACACTTGACACCAAGGCACTTGACACGTCACACAACTTCCTGACAACTTGAACATTCTAATTATTTCTGCAACCCAATCTCACTTGTTGACTTCAACTGAAAAGCTAAAAGACCAGCGCTCACGGCCTCCGCGGCTTCATCGTGGTTCGGTTCAACTCCCGCAAAAGATTGAACCCGTCCTCCTCCGAACCCTTCTTGCCACCCCCCGAAGACGTGTTCCATGCAGATGCAGATTCAAGCAGCCGGTAAACCACGGTGTTCTCGTGGCCCTTGTCCCGGCGGGCGTCGGCCATGTCCCGCTCAAAACGGCCATGGAGAAACTGGAGCACTTCTGCGTGGTTGTAAGTCTCCCTAGGGTCATCTTTGAAACCATTGGAATCGGTGTTTTTCTTTTGTTTGGCGACTTTTTCCGTGGTTGGTTCCGAATGACCGCCTTTTTCCCCGTTTTCAGCGGGTGTTTCATGTTTTCCGCCGTTTTGAGTTGGTGTTTCAGGATTTCCAGTTATTTCTCCGGCTCTTTTCGGTTCACCAACCATACTCGGCCCGTGGCTGCCCGGAGCATCGATGGCCGGGGGCTTGGGGGTTCTCAGGAGTTTGGCGGCCCAGTCTGACATGGTGGTGAGAAGACTTGGCGCATGTAGGACTGCCGCACCAGAAAAGAGTTGGTGAGGCCAAAAGACAAAAGACAAAAGACAAAGACAAAAGACAAAAGACAAAGACAAAAGACAAAAGACAAAAGACGAAAGACAAAGACGAAAGACAAAAGACAAAGACTAAGACAAAAGATAAAGACAAAAGATAAAGACAAAAGATAAAGACAAAAGATAAAAGACAAAAGATAAAGACAAAAGATAAAGACAAAAGACAAAAGACAAAAGACAAAAGACAAAAGACAAAAGACAAAAGACAAAAGACAATTGGACAGTAGAGATAGACTATACGAGAGTGTGCAGAGTATCGACAAGACAGAGACAAGACAAACACAAGAGACAGATCGTAGCAGACAAGTAGAATAGACAAGACAAAGCAAAGATAATTATGAGAAAGCAGGATTAGACCAAAGACCAAGGACAAGTAGAAATAGACAAGTAGAAATAGACAAGACAAAGTACAAGACAAAAAGACAAAAAGAATAGATAGAGTAGAATGGACAAGGCAAAAGACAAAAAGACAAAAAGACAAAAAGACAAAAAGACAAAAAGACAAAAAGACAAAAAGACAAAAAGACAAAAAGACAAAAAGAGCAGTAGAAAGAGAAAAGATAAGACCGGTTAGATTCGTGGAGGGTCCAAAAGAAAAGACTGCTTATCAAGTACAGTAGACAAGTCAGACAAGACAAGTCAGACAAGTCAGACAAGACAAGTCAGACAAGTCAGACAAGACAAGTCAGACAAGTCAGACAAGTCAGACAAAAAAGACAAGAAAAGTCAAACAAGACTACTTTTAACAGTCGCCAGTCGCCCTCTTCTCCTTCCTTCCATCCCCATTCTCCATACCATTCTTCATACCATTCTCCAACCCTATTCTCCATACCTTTCCATCCCACCCTATACTAAACCTCTATACATCTTTATATCCACCAAAATATTCTTCACTAGACTTCCACATATCCTGGATCCGGGTCCTGCATCATTCCATCTATTCCTAGGAAAATGTACTTATAAGTATGAGACGCACTAGAGCTTTTCACATCCTCACCCTCACCCTCACCCTCACCCTCACATCCACATCCATACATCCATACATCCTCAATTCCTCAATTCCTCACACCCTCACATCCTCACATCCTCACATCCTCACACCCTTAAGTTCTGCGATTTCTGCACTTTTACGATTTCTATGTTTCTATGTTTCTACCACTTCCACTGAACATTTCCCGCACCCGCACCCGCACCCTAAAATGCCACCATAACTTGTGAGCACTTCTAAGGAACCACACCAATCCACACCAAGAATTATTACACACCAATCCACACCAAGAATTATTACACCCACATCAAGAATTATTTCACCCAGCTCTAGAATTATTACACTTCAATCCACACCAGTTTCAATGACTTTACCAGTTTCAATGACTTTACCAGTTTCAATGACTTTACCAGTTTCAATGACTTTACCAGTTTCAATGACTTTACCAATTTTAATGACCTACACTGGATCTAGAAAGATCTCCATGATATGATCCACTTGACCAATCACATTTGAGAATTGGATTCAATCCCACTCCCTTTTATTATCACTATATATATTCCATATTCTTCTCTACCTCTACTTAAACACTATACAATAATTCATCTGTCTTACTCACCTTCCTTACCTAATACTCTCCGTTTACTATACTCTGGATCCTTCTATCCACTATAACTCTGGTCGCTTGTACTAGTATCAAGGAAAGATGATGATTGGATGGATCTGATTCCGCCTCATATCCAGTCAATTTATATGATCCACCATTACTATCGTTCAACGTATATATGGAAGTATAAAAGTATATTATACTGCATATAGAATGTAAAGTACTGCATATAGAGTGAGTTCAGGATAATAGATGAAATAGTAAAAAGGATAGATTAAATATATATAGAATATCCAGGAAAAAGGATAGGAAAGGAGATTAATCCATTGGGATATCCATTACTTTTTAACTACACCAATCAAACCGTTCTATCCTAATTGGTAGGTACTGCACCTAGACTACAGTAGACCATCTAAGAAGTCCTAATAGAATATCCTCAATGACTATACTCTGGATATAACATGGTAGTTATATTGAACCACTCATTCACATCCCCATATTCAATTGTTCCTCTTTTCAATTGACTTAAGATCCAAAGTCATATCTTCTTAACTATTGACCACTGCTACCATCTTCCAGATTACTGGACATTACTGTCCAAATTCTGTCCAGATTACGTCAAGAAAGACTCCACCAAAATACCCATATCATATTCAATATATCCTCTATTCTCTATATTCTACCCCTTCCACATCCTTCGTAAATGACTACCTTCTGTTCTTCACCCGCGCTACTCACTACTCTCGAAACTCCCTCACCCTCACCCTCACCCTCACCCTCACTCTCACCCTCACTCTCACCCTCAGACCATAGGTATAAATACAGACGGTTTCCCACTTTCCAATTTACAACCATTTTTCACACCTTCCCATTCTTTACATTTTTGTTCGATTAAAATTTATTATTTAATTTACATTATTGTTTGATTTTCTTTTAATTTTCTTCTTTTTATTGGATTTTCTATTTACTTCTGTTTTTTTTTTTGCTACCCTCTTTTTTTTTTGCTACCCTCTTTTTTTATTTGCTACCCTCTTTTTTTTTTTTTGCTACCCAGGTGGACTGGCCGCAATGGAAGGTCACGTGCGCATATGGCCACGTCAACATACGCACTGCTTTTCAATCTTTTTCTCCACCCTCACTAGCGCCTACTTTCTTAACTAGCACCCACCATGAGTTTCCGTTTGTTAGACCTAGTTAAGCCCTTCGAGCCGTTGGTTCCGGAGGTCATTGCCCCGGAACGGAAAGTGCCTTTTAACCAACGTGTCATGTGGACCGGCGTGGCCTTGTTGATTTTCCTTGTCATGTCCGAGATTCCTCTTTATGGAATTGTGTCTTCTGATGGCTCCGACCCGATTCTCTGGCTTAGAATGATGTTGGCCTCCAATCGAGGAACCTTGATGGAGCTTGGAATTACCCCGATTGTCTCCGCCTCTATGGTGTTCCAGTTGTTGCAGGGCACCAAGTTAATCCACGTGGACATGTCCAAGAAGGAGGACAGAGAACAATTCCAGACCGCCCAGAAACTCTTTGCCATTATTTTGTCCGTCGGTCAGGCAACCGTGTACGTGTTGACCGGAATGTACGGTCCTCCCAAGTCTTTGGGCACCGGTGTCATCTTGTTGTTGGTGTTGCAGTTGGTGTTTGCTGGCATCATTGTCATTTTGTTGGACGAATTGTTGCAGAAGGGCTATGGACTTGGTTCCGGTATTTCCTTGTTCACCGCCACTAATGTTTGTGAACAGGTGATGTGGAAGGCTTTCGCTCCTACCACCTCTGCTTCCGGTAAGGGTGCTGAGTTCGATGGTGCTGTTGTTGCCATGTTCCACTTGTTGGGCTCCAGAAAGGACAAAAAGAGAGCTCTCCTCGAGGCCTTCTACAGACAAAACTTGCCCAACATGCTCCAGGTGTTCTCCACGGTGCTTGTGTTCTTTGCCGTGGTTTACTTGCAGGGTGTCAGAGTCGACCTCCCAATCTCCTCCGTCAGACAAAGAGGCCCTTACATGTTGTACCCCATCAAGTTGTTCTACACGTCCAACACTCCTATCATGTTGCAATCGGCCTTGTCGTCCAACGTGTTCCTTATCTCGCAAATGCTCTTTATGAAGTGGCCTAACAACTTGTTTGTCAAGATTCTTGGTTCTTGGGCTGCCAGAGGCGGTTCCTCCCAATTGTATGCCGTCAGCGGTTTGTCATACTACATCCAACCACCATCATCGCTCACAGATGCCTTGGTGGACCCAATTAGAACGTTGGTGTACATCACCTTCGTGTTGGGCTCGTGTGCAGTCTTCTCCACCACGTGGATCGAGATCAGTGGTACGTCGCCAAGAGATGTGGCCAAGCAATTCAAGGAGCAAGGCTTGGTGATTGCCGGATACAGAAGCACTAGTGCCTACAAGGAATTGAAGAAGATCATTCCAACGGCCGCCGCCTTGGGAGGAGTGGCCATCGGTGCCTTGTCTGTGTGCAGTGACATGATTGGAACGTTGGGCAGTGGTACGTCCATTTTGTTGAGTGTCACCACCATCTACGGCTACTATGACTTGGCCGTCAAGGAGGGAGGATTCTCCAAGTCCATTGTGAGTGGTTTTGGTGAGATGTAAGAGCAATCATTAGGTACGTTAGCCATCAGCGCAGCTACGCGACTGCAATACTTTGGGATCCGAAGCCGAACAGTCAGTCCAATAACGAGTCAGTCCAATAAGAGTCAGTCCAATAACGAGTCAGTCCGATAACGAGTAGTGTGTCTAATCCAATAAGGACTATGTGTCGTAATTAGTCGTCGATAAGACCAGAGAAGTTAACAGTATAGTACAGTTCAGTATACTAATACAAGACTAAAGAGGTATAACCAACAAGTATCAGTAATTAGACTGTATAGAATACCATGAAAGTCCTGTATCCAGTATGGTAGTCTAGAATGCATATAGAAACATGGTATAGTGTATATATCACGTCTCTAAGTTATAACATCATTTGTTGAACAGGCGAGAAGTGTAACGTCTCGCATGTGTCAATATGCAGTTTCCAGATGAAACAATAAGGGTGCTACGCGGAATCGATCCAGGAGGTTTCAAGTAAGGGGCTCAAAGAAAGTATGGCGTGAGATCTGTCTTTGGAGATTTTAAGGAGTAACCATGTTATGGTCCAGAAATGAAATATATATATAAGGAGGTATTCATTGGAGGAAATGGCCTCCTTTTATAGTTTGAAGAGTGCGAATCCTGACACAAACGCACAGCGTTAAGGGGCTTGCAGATGGCTGCGAAAACGTCGCGTCACTAATATATAAAGGCCAAGATCAGCTTAGTGAAAAGGGAAATTTCCTGGTATTAGTTTAGCAACCACAACAATGCAAAGTACTAAGATGACTACTATATCTCGTGAATTACAAACTTTGATGGAAGAGCACTACACCCTGGTGCCAGTCTATCAAAAGGTAGTCAGCAACGCCCAACATGTCCTTCCTTTTTTATCCAGTACAGCTCCATTAACTCTTTCCAATATGATACGCTTTGAATCGTTTATCACGTGGTTTATTTTAGGGGTGTGTTTTGATTGAACAGTGGGGTACTCCTTCGAATGTCGCTTTATGACTCTTTTAGTCCAACTTGTAGTCAGGAATCCTCCATTGCCATGACTAGAAATCCCTCGCCGCGCATGCCAGTTACAACAGCCAAGCTGCAAGCCACACTTGAAACAGTGCAGATGAAACAGTGCAGATGAAACGGAAAAGATGAAATAACGCAGATGAAACAACACAGGGCATTAGCCAAGCTGATGTATGTGCAGGCCAGCGCAAGGGTGGAAATCTGCGTTCGACAGCAGCGAAGTTATCCCCTGACCACTACACTACTATACTGCTACACTACTATACTGCTACACTACTATACTACTGTACTAGACTAGACTACTACACTGATTGGGTGGAGGAATTATTGCTGGAATATTTCATCATGAGATTTTAAAAGGTATACTTGAATAATTGTATGTGCCATTGCATTAGGATATCTGACCAAGTGGTTCACACATTTGAAGAAAGACACCAAATTAACACATAACGTTTTTGAGCAAACCATAACCAATACCACCATTAAAATGTTATTTAACGTGATATGTATAATGTTAACCTTCTAAATCATGGAATTACCTTATTTTAATGTGTCCTGCATACAAGCAAGTGAAAGATATTTACATTAAAACAATATGAAAATGATATGTTTAGTACATGTATAGTTACAGAGAGAATAAATTACCTTATGTTACATTATATGAGATGGATATACATTGAAGTTTGGTTTGATGGGTGGTTAGACCAGTTCCGGGGGCGCGTGCCCAAAGAGGCAGTTCCGGGGCTTATATCCAGTTCCGACCTATTGACTTAGGTCGTTTTATCCCCCGAACCAAAAGAAATAGTACAGTTTTTTGAATGTTTATGGGGTCATTGGATCTAAAACACTAACATATCATAATGGGAACCTCGGATATGGAATGGGTGTGCCGGAACGGGAGACGCCAATTTAGGATGTGCATGTCACGTGACCATTCCGAGGTCGACTAATACCCTTTTCCAAGAATAAAATACCAATGGTAGGTTTTGGAAGACCAAGGGCTCATACTATTCGTTCAGTCATATAAAAATTGCTAGTAGTCTCCTTAGTATACTCCATTAATACTCTAAATGATTATACTGGAGCACTATAGCACTCCAGTAGTCTAGTCTAGTCGATTCTGTCGGTTCTGTTAGTAGTCAGTCAATCAGTTGGATGATTGGTCAGTCAAGGGAAGGTAAGTCAGCGGTTATGCACCGGAAGAACCAAACTTCCCAGACCACTTCTCGTACTCAATCAAGCCCTCCGTAGATACCGATGGCCGGATGTACTTCAAACTCTCGACAAAATCCTCGAGCTGGATTGGGCGAATCTCCTCCGTGGGCGTGCTCAAAAGCTTATCGCCCAAAGACCGCAATGGCCCCATGGCACTGTCCTTGGCGAGGAGTGTAATGTCACTGCCACTGAAGCCCGTGGTCAAGTCCATGAGCGTCTCGAACTGCTCCTCCGAGATCGTGTGCTTCTGATACGCTAGAAGCTTGGTGATCTGCAACTTGCGGGTTTCCTTTTCGGGCAACGGGATGTAAACACGCTTGGCGAATCTCCGCCGTGCGGCTTCGTCGATTCCCCAGGGTAAATTGGTGGCTCCCAAGATCAACACTCTGCTGACGTCACCATCGGTAGAGTCACGGCCAGCAGCAGCAGACGAGAGTTCGGACCATTGGACGAGAAACTCGTTTTTGATGC
This sequence comes from Metschnikowia sp. 04-226.1, assembly GCA_002370245.1. Classification (NCBI taxonomy): domain Eukaryota; kingdom Fungi; phylum Ascomycota; class Pichiomycetes; order Serinales; family Metschnikowiaceae; genus Metschnikowia; species Metschnikowia sp. 04-226.1. Next base: position 222,594 of record NLAD01000765.1, read on the forward strand.
GCCGCATGCTCTCCACTTCTCCCTCGTTTCGGGTGCCCAATAACGAGTCGATTTCATCAATAAACACAATGGAAGGACTGAGTTTCTTGGCGAGCAAAAAAAGTGCCTTAACGAGCTTCTCACTTTCTCCAAGGTACTTCGACGTCAAGGACGATGAGCTGATGGAGAAGAACGTAGACTTGGACTCCGTGGCCACTGCTCTAGCAAGCATGGTCTTTCCCGTTCCAGGAGGCCCAAAAAGAAGCATTCCTCGCGTGGGTTCTCGTAAACCACGGAAGAGATCCGGCCGTAAGAACGGGTACACCACAGCTTCCTTCAACGAGTTCTTGGCGCTCTCAAGTCCCACGATATCGTCCCAATACACTTCATCTCCTCGAACCACAATATCGTTTAGAATCTGTACTGCCGATAACTCGTCTATACCTTTTATAGACTTGATGAGAGCTGCTTGTTCTTCAGGCGACATATCGGAGGCATTCGTAGAAGCAGATTCCAAGGGATCGGAAGCCAAGGGCTCAGAATCCTCGGCCTCCTCACTTTCGTAATCATCAATTATATTCAAATAAGGTGATTTTGACGAAGGCGGAGACGTGGCTTGTGTTGATTTTGCAGACGCAGGTTGGGCAGGTTTTTTGGCCGTTTTTGGCACCATTTTCGACGCCGTTTTCGGTAAAGTCTTGTAATTATAAGTGATATTCGACTTCTTCACCTGTTTTACCTGTGGTGTTTTCCCAGATACAGCCTTTACGGGCCTGGGACGCAGTGAAGCCAGGTCTGGACCCTGAGCACGTACAGTGCCCGTTTTTTTCGACCCCAGACCCGTTTTCAGCCCGCTTTTTTGCATGATTCGTGATAAGTCCATCGGTTTGGGCTGGTTGTAAGTGTATTTCTTCGAAACCGGAGCAGACTCTTTGATATTGGACGTCGACTTTGATGCTTGCGGAAGCGACGGTTTGGGCATGATCTGAGAGGTCTGCGGAGCAGGCAGAGTCTCAGTTTGGTACGATCTCGTCTTGTGTAACGTCTCTTGAGGCCTGAGCAAAGCTGAGCGTTTGGGTGGAACTGGAGGAGGCACTTTTTTCGGGGCAGCAGTACTTGGAGAGTCATCAAGCGAGTGCATTGCCAAGCGGTCGTCCAAATCTATGAGGTTGACGGAATTAGCCGAGTCAGTAGTGGCCGTGGATGAATGGGAGCCCACGGAATTGAGCCTCTCCCAATTGGATGTGGAGAGTTCTGTCTGGTCAAAGTCGCCAAAGAGCTCATCATCATAGGCTTTCGCCGTAGAAATAGCAGGCTTGACCCACGACTTGGACGCAGCAGCCATGATGGTGTCCTGGTTTTTCTGAGAGAGCTGGTAGTTGTTATTGGCAGCACTTTGTCTAAGCGACTTGACCATATGTCTCTGGGACGAATTGCTTCCTAAAGAGCGACTGGAGGGGTTGTTGGACCGTAAAGACGGCGTGCTGAGTTTATGCAGGTGGCTGCCATAGACAGTGTGGCTGCCACCATGAACATGGCTATTTTGGGAACTGTGACCATTTTGGGAATTGTGGGAAGTCGAATTCACCAAATCATGTTGGGCCTTCTTCAACTTGCGTGTTTGTTCATCCAACCGGAGTTGGAGACGTATAAGATGCTTGACATTTTCATCCCGAATGGCTCTTAAATCGGCCATGATTGCCGACTCCTCAGAACTCATCTTGGTCGTCTTGCGCTCCATGCTATCGATCTTATAGAGGAGCAGCGTATGGAGCGACTTCCACCCACTGAGCGCCTCGGCAAAGTAGCCCTTATCCTCGGACGCCAAGTTCTTGAGCGTCTGTTCGCTGACCTCGTTGTACAATTGCAGGAGCTCGTCGAGCAACTGGCCTGGCGGCGGCTTTCTCCTCAGAAACATGATTGAAGGATGGACAGGTGGAGGATGAACAGGGTAGTAGGAGGCAAGGCGTAGGAGGAGGAGGAGGAGGCAAAGTGTAGGAGAAGGCAAAGCGTAGGATGTGCTTAGAATGTAGGGGTATGAAGGAAGGAAGTGCCGTGCTCAAGGGAGTAACGGTGGATGATTTTGGTGCAGAATGCCTGGTGTGGAGGGTCTGGAATAGGCTGGTGTTATCAAGTACGATGCTCGCTATAAGCCGCGTGTACGGATGTGCATCATATCGCGTTGCTCTCCAGTCCCACTCCTCCACTCAGTCTATACTCTAATCTACAGTATAGTACTAAGCTAATAACCTACTGTATAGATCTACCTAACCTCCCGGTCTGAGTAAGGATCCCCATTTAACAGTGTATACTGATCTGAGGCCTAACACTCTACTACTGGACCGACCAGCCTACTGCCAGTATAGCATTCAAATTCCACTATTAGCATGCTATAACCAGTTGGGAATGTCGTGATGTAACGGGAAACGCACGAGTTTCGAACCTCATGAGTATACTAGATAACCACCTTAATCTAACCAAAACCACGCAACCGAAAATACATTGCACGTGACCAGGCTTCTAGAACATGTCTGACAATCACCCCCATGAACGGCCTCCCTAAATTAATAGGCGAGGCCAAGAGTGAAAGCTTTCGGCACGAATGCCGAGCGACGCCCTCCAAATGCCCAGCCACACACGTATATACGATCAATAAGTGGTGATTTTGGCGGCAACTTTTGATGGAGAAAAAACTGGGATGCGGCGATGCTGTCCTTTTTATACCCCGCGACAGTTCCGGGTAACCCCCAGAATCACATACTCCCAGGAATATCCCTAACTACCTATCCTTAGAAATTTTCTATTTGTGTCACTCTTAATCCTTTGCATTGCTGTTGGTTGTGTCTTATTCTCTCTCTGGTTCCGCCTTGGTTACGAGCCCTCCTCGCTGCTAAAGTCGTCTGATGGCAAATCTGAACAATGCACTTAAGGTTTGCAGAAAACAAACGTTTTTGCAACGTCACTGAACCCGAACCTCAAACCCAAAACGTGTCTGAAACGTCAATAAAACCCATCTGAAACGTGTCTGAAACATTCACCCCCTCAGTCCCCAGTCTTCTAAATCTGTCTCTCAGTACACCCAGTCCGCACTCACACCAAACAACTACCAACTACTATTACCGCCAACTACTACTACCGCCAACTACTACCACTACCACTCCACAAACACTACTAAGAACTACTTCCCACTACCACTAACTACACAAACTACACTAACTACTACCGACCATTAACTAAGATGACATCAGCAATTAGTTTCCAAACCATGATTTATTTGGGGGTGCAACACATGGTCACGTGGGCAGCGTTTTTGGTTGCCCATTTCATTGAAGGCCTCCAATGGGCGTCGGAACATTTCCCTACTGCAACGCGCGTGGTGGAAGGGGTGGTGCTCGCCTACATTGTTTGGCGCAGTTACGTGCGCATCATCAAGTTCTGGTGGCGGCTCGTGATGTTCCTCGTGAAGATGTGTCTCTTTTACTTGGCCGTGGTGGTTGTGTTGGGCGTGTATATACGGGGCATGGAAACGTTTTTGTTCAAGGACTCGGCAAAGGTATGGACGTTGGCCAAGTACGTTTACAGTCAAATCAACCAGCCACAGGATAGTGGGCCTTTATATGAGAGTCCCACGTATTTTGACCCCACGGACGCTGGAGAAAACCCCATCATGAAGGCAGCCTCGTCGTTGTTGTACAATAACAAGGACACCATTGATGCCATGGAAGACAAGTACCACGAGGTCAAGCACCAGGCGGAGGACTATATCAAGGGAGCAGCCAGGATGCAAGACAAGCAGCCCAAGATAAAGAACGTCTACGAGTTGGCCGCCGACTGGGGCTTGTTCTAGGAAATTGCTGTCACTGTCCTCGACAGACGTGGAATACTACTAGTATGGACTAGTATGGACCACTAATCCTGAACCAGTGATTGTGAAGTACTAGTACAAACTAATATCTTGACTAGGAATAATGGGGACTAGTTATGGTCTGGAGGTTGAACTAGGACGATTGACTAGTAATTATTGACTAGTGATGAAGACTAATCAGAACTAGTATGAAGTAGTAATTATGGAGAGTTACCCATCGGATCTCCATAGGAAGTAACTACATCTCATGGGAGTTATCATATTACAATACTCTACTGACTAGGGATCCTAATTAGGAAGAACCCATAAGATTAGGTCTGCGTGGAAATACTCTATTATTTCAATGCACTACTTCACTATAGCTAATTATTTGCTTCAGTAATGCATATAACTACAGAGTGGTATAGAGTACACTAATAGAGTACTAAACAAAGTAGGAGAGTACAGAACATGTGGTAGTATAGAGTACATGCAGTATAGAGTACTAGAGCAGTATAGAGTACTAGATAAGTAGTGGAGTGATTCCTGATCTCTCGAAACTAGTTATACCTGCTCTGGAGAACGTACCTCTGGAGTTATCTCAGCAGGCTTCTGCTGGTCCAAACATTGCAAGCCATTGTCTTTGATAAAGAAATTAAGAATGAAGCATATGCCAATGAGAGGCACCGTGAAGTAGAAGTAATTCCTCAATGCCGTCATGTACATGGACTTCACAAAGGCCGTCTGTTCTGCATCCAAAGAACTGACATCTGGAAGAGTATAGATGTGAGCCTTTAAATACGCCTGGTAGCTTGCAGTCAAGGGCGAATTCTCAGAGGTTTGGAGTTTCTTTAGGATGGAGTTGGAGATGATAAGAGACGAAATGGCAATCCCCAAAGCCCCACCAAACGACCGGATCACATTCCGGGTACTTATCACCACGGCCCGTTGTGATTTCCTGGAGTTGGCCTGCGCTGCCACCATACTAGGCTGGAAAATAAACCCAACTCCCGTTCCCAAGATGAATAATGCTCCAATGATATACGAGTCGCTGGTGTCTTGTTGGAACTTCAAAGTCATGGCTTGTCCAACCAACCAGAACGCAAAGCCCACAGCCATAATAGGGAAGTAGTGGCCAATCAAACTAATAAGGTACCCGGCCACAGTCGACATAATGGATTGGGGAATCACCAAGGGGAAGAGCAACACTGCAGACCGCATAGGCGAGTTTCCCCGGATAAGCTGGAAGTAGTAGGGCACACTGAACAAGAAGGAGAAGTAGACCATGCCAAAAAAGAAGGTCGAGAGCATGACCAACGACAACGAGCGGTTCTTGAAAATGGTCAATGGGATCATGGGGAGTTTGGGAATCGTACATTCCACCACAAAGAAAGCTATGAGAAGTAAACCTCCCACCACGAACATAGTTATGACCAAGGCACTATTCCAAGCGTACGTCGAGCCTCCTCCACTGATGGGAATGAGAAGGAGAATGAGTGCAGCGGTCGCCAAAAACATTCCCAAGTAGTCTATACTTTTGAGCTTAGCCTTCATGGAAAATGACGACTCCATTTTCTTCTTTCCTGGCGTATTCACGAAGAAGTATGCCACCAACATGGTGAAGAAGAAGATTGGAGGCATGACTCGGTAAAAGTTGCGCCACGTGGACTTTTGTGCAAACGATCCCATGATGATCGGGCCCAAAGCATTGCCCATACCCACAAACGTCCCTAAAATGCCTTGGTATTTCCCCCTCTGCTTTAATGTGACCACGTCACTAATAATCACCATGGCCAAGGAAGAAATGCCTCCGGAGCCGATACCGGCCAAGGCCCTGAAAGCATAGAATTCCGGTCCCACCGTGGCGAAACCACAGAGAAGGTTGGACACGGTTAGGAGCGCAAGACTAAAGATGAGCATCTGTTTCCGGCCAAAGATATCGGCAAAGCGGCCGAAAATCACCTGACACACCGTATTGGCCAATAGAGAAGAAGTGCCTGCCCAATTGATGGAATTTTGTGCCTTTAAATCCTCCGAGATTTGGGGGAGTGCCACTGTCACTCCAGTCTGGTCACAGAATGCACAGAACAAACATAAGCCACATGCAAGTAAGCAAGCCAAGAGTTTTTTTAATGGCAAGAAGTTTTCATGTACCACGCCAAGTTTGTCTTCAAGCAGTCCCTTTATATATTCCTGGGTCTCGTCTTTGTGTTCGAATTCTGTTGTTGGGTGTGCGGGGTAAGGGTCCTCTAAACTTTGGCTTTGCAAAGTTGCATTTTGCAGCAGCAGAGATGTGCGCGTCGCGGAACTAGACATCGGGATTCCACGAAAAACTCCGACCACTTTAACACTCTCAGTATAATATCCTTTCAGTTACAGGATCACAAATTATATGATAACACAATGCCAAAGATTACACTATGATATATGCAGGAAATAGTATTAATATACCAGGACGCTAGCTTGCAGATTTAGTGGGGATTCAATCAATGATGGGATTGATGAATATGGGTGAGGTTTGAATGTTTCACGTGTGTTTCAGATTTAGATGTTTCAGATGTTCCAGATGTTTCAGATGTTTAGATGTTTCAGATGTTTACCTATCTATAAAATGTTTTGGTGTGTGACCAAGAGATGTCAGAAGGTGATCTGATCTAAGGGTCAATTCTAGAAGGGGATGGGCAACGTGCGGCTTTATATGAATGCTTATGCACGTCACCTCGGGGCTCGGGGCTCGGGGCTCGGTATTTCATCGCATTTTTCCACCTCGCAATATTCCTCCGATATTCTCAGCGGGTTTTCCCTCCTCCACCTCTCCACACCTATTATTGAATTTTCAAGTTTTAAAAAATATGGAGGAGAAATAGAAGGGGTACAAAATGAGCCTAAAAAGGTTAAAGGAAAATGGGTTTGTTCTGTTACTGCTTGTGAATAAAGTGAAAGTGAACTAATATGGTGAGTATTCGCCAAGAAATTCCGAACTCGGTGCTACTGTGAGCAACCTCACATCTTCCCAACTACACCCACAATCAGCATTTCGCAATACCCATAAAAAGCCAGATTTTTGAATCCAAGAAAAAAAAAAAAAAAAAAAAAAAAAACATAATTTATAACCACCTTGAAGTGTGTATACCGGATTAACCTCAATTGACCTGCTCCAGAACTATATACAGTAGTATTGGTATTTATAGTGGTTAAAATTATTTGGGTGGTTATAGTTATAGTGGTTGTGATTATTTGGGTGGTTGTATTTATAGTGATTGTAAATTGAGTGGTAGTATTTATAGCGTGTAGACTTATAATTATACTCTATTGTTCTTCTATTGTTCTTCTGCATTAAATTTTATCACTATCGATGCTTTGCGCTCCGCACGACCCCTATATTGCGCAATGGCCTCAGCCTTTAATCCCGGCTACCACAAAGCTCAGCCGCAATGGTCAAGGACGTCACGTACTATGAAATCCTAGGAGTCCATGTGGAGGCGACGGATGTGGAGTTAAAGAAAGCTTACCGAAAAAAAGCCATCCAGCTCCATCCAGACAAGAACGGCAATGACCCCGAGGCTGCGGCCAAGTTCCAGGAGCTCGGCGAAGCCTATGGGATCTTATCCAACGCCGAGCTCAGAGCCGTTTACGATGAGGTTGGAGTGCAAGGCATGAAGGAGAGGAACGGTCCCGATGCCCAGGCCGATATTGACCCTCAAGATTTCTTCAAGATGATTTTTGGCGGCGATAGTTTCCTTGACTGGATCGGGGAATTGTCCCTTTTCTCGGATATCACAGAAACTGCAGAGGTCTTGGGTGAGACCGACGACGACCCGGAGAAGCCTCTGGCGTCTACAGAGATTGTCACCAAGAACAACTCCGAGAAGCCTCTGCTGGTTACAGGTGGAGGCCCCAAGAGCGACTCGTCCGTGCAGGTTGGGGAAGGCAATTCCGAAACAAGGTACACGGATCTTCAGAACGAGTTGAATGCTAAGAGGAAACACGCCAAGCTCACCAAGGAAAGAAGGCAGAAGCTCGCTGAAATGCAGGAGAAGTCCAAACAGGCCAAGCAGAAGCGTGTGGATGAGTTGGTGGCCAACTTGCTCCGCCGAATCGAGAGCTACCAGAACTGCAAGACCCCTGAGGCCTTGAACCAGTACCGGACCAAGCTTCAGGTGGAGTTGGAGGACTTGAAGATCGAGTCCTTTGGCATCCAGCTATTGCACTTGATTGGAAAGACCTACGTGACGCAGGGCAATGCCTCGATCCTGGCCGCCAAGACTTTTGGTGTTTCCAAGCTCTACACCAGCGTGAAGTCCAAAAGCGAACGAGTCAAAGGTGGGTTCCTGATTTTGAAGAGTGCAATTGATGCTCAGGCTTCTGCGGAAGAGATGTTGAAGCAGCAAGCTGCTCTTGAACAAACCGGCGCTGAGCTTACTGAACAGGACAAGTACCAGCGGATGGAAGCCGAGAGAGTGATTACAGGCAAGTTCCTTGCGACGGCATGGGCTTCGACTCAATTCGAGGTCAATGGTGTGTTGGCCAAGGTCACACACAAGCTTCTTAACGACAAGACGTTGGGCAAGAAGGAACGAGTATCGCGGGCCGAGGCCGTGGTGTTCATTGGAAAGGAGCTTCTTGCTACGAAGCGGTCCAAGGAGGAGGACGAGGATGCGCGGATCTTCGAGGAGATGATGGCCGATGCCAGCACCAAGAAGTCCAAGAATAAGACCAAGAAGATGTCACAACAGGACATAGAGGAGTATCTCGCCAAGGTGGAGGCGGACGAAAACGCCTAGAAACGCCAGCATAAGGTGAAACCGAAGAAGGTGAAATTGAATAATGACTAAAGGTGGAACTGAAGAAGTGACGAAATATACTACCATACAGAATGAGCCCAGAGCCACGATCCCATCCTCTGATCATATATATCTACTCTACTCCATTTCCTCTTTCTGCTCTACTCACTCTACTCAATCTACTCACTCCACTCACTCCACTCACTCTACTATGAAGTCGCCGCATCACCGTGCGCGCACTTTAAAAGTCATATCCCGCACACACCTTCTCGCCACCACTTCCACCATGAGTCCCAGCACCAAGCAGATCCTCAGCTTATACAGAAACCTCTTGGCCTCGGCCCGCAAGTTCGACAACTACAACTTCAGGGAATACTCGCTCAGAAAGGTCCACGACTCCTTCAAGCTGAACAAGGCCATCTCCGACAAGGAGCACATCACCACGCTCTACAACCAGGCCATCGACCAGCTAGCTTTGTTGAACAGACAAACCACTATCTCGCAGATGTTTACTTTTGATAAGCTTGTGGTTGAGCCTTTGAAGAAGATGCAGTAGACATTTGAGTCTGTTCTAGTTCTAGATCGATTCTGAGTCCTCTGGTGAACTTGGACGATTACACATAGTAATACGAGATAGTGTGAGTGTGATAGTGGTAGTATTCCAGATTGACAGATTGACAGATTGACAGAGTGACAGAGTGACGAAAGCGAGGATAAGAAGAGTGATAGACTGTGAAATAGTGTGAATTAGATGTGAATGTGTGAGTGAAGGTGTGAGTGAAGGTTTGTGAAGGTGTGAGTGAAGGTTTGTGAAGGTTTGTGAAGGTGTGAGTGAAGATTTGTGAAGGTTTGTAAAGAATGTCATGGTGTGAAGGATATGAAGAGTGGCTATGAACAAGGATATGCCAGAGTATAAATTAGACTATTAACAGTGAGTATGAAAGAATAACCCGGACCATCAATGAAAATGTCACTATGACCTATGTAACTATCTATAACTAGAAGAACTGAAAATGCATAGCATCCCTTCTTCCCTAAACCTAATTGGACCAGGCCTTGGCCAATTGAATGGCCGCAGCCACATACTCCTCCACCTCTTCTTCACTAATAATAGGAAACTCTCTGCCATGGCCAGTGGGAATACCTTTTCTTGGTTTCCCTAGCTCCACCAATCCTAACATGTAGTCACGTGCATCCGTGGCTCCAATCGTATGGTAAGCTCTCGTATCCTTGTGCAAGTCATAGCGGTGCTGGAGCCACTTCTTTTGGGTTTTCAAAAGTGGAAGCTCCACCCGGCCCGCCAAGAACCGGGCCACCAATATGGCCTGGTACTCAAACGCACGGAACGAGATGGCATCTGTAGGCACACCAATGAATGGGAGAAGTGGTTCCTGCGTCAAGAACGTGTGCTGGTAGAGATCCGGCACGATCCGACCCTCTTTGGTAATATCGCCCAAATGGTCCACAAGGAAGGGGAACAGGAACTGGTATCCGGTAGCATACACCACGTAATCGGGGTTGACCACCTCGGAGCCATCCTGGAACACCACCTTGAACCCACCGTCTGTTATCTCCTCGTACCTTTCTATAACCGGTTTCTGCTCGAGATTTGGAGCTATCACTGCTTTCCTAATTGGGCCCAGTGTCCGGATCAGCTGGTAAACTTTGGAGGCAAAGTCGGCGGCACACTTGGTGATATCCGCTCCCAGAGACCTGGAGCCCACCACCACCACCACCTTATCCTTGTACTTGTCCCCAGTGCGGAAGAATTTGGCATGTTCCATTCGGTCGGGGTACTTGGCCTGTACCTCCTCTGCCCCAGGCACTTTGGGGATATACGGAATATGGTAGTGGCCCACATTCACAATCACACTATCAAAGTCCTCCTGGTACCAGAGATCGTCGCTGCCCGACACCGTTTGGCGAAGCGTCACGGTGAAGTAGTAGGTATGGGTATTTGGCCGAGGAACCCGCTGGACATGTTCCACTGTAGTATTCAATTCAATCGTGACATTGTCGAGGTGGGCATTCTTCCAGATGTACTCATGGATATATTGCTGCACCACTGCTCGGTCCACGTAAGTATTAGGCTTGTCCGGAGCCCATTGCTTTTTGTCGCTGAAAGTCATCATTTTTTCAATGATGTTTGTGTTCATCTTTTCGTACGCCGGGGTTTGTTCGAACCTTTGTTGAAGCGAAGGGAGACGACGGGTTCTCCGGTCGGGGAACTCGGACTCCTTGAATGGGTTCTCAAGGGGTGGGTCAATGGACACGCTAGAGGCACCAACCTTGACCAAATGGTTTGGGGTGTTTATAGGGTGTTTATCATAGACCCAGATTCCTCCAAGAGTGTTTCTCCGCTCAAACAAGGAGATTTGATGGAATTGATTCTCTTGCACCAACGAGTCTAAGGTTATGGCCCCCGAGGCGCCACCTCCAATGATGGCCACCCGCTTGATTTGGCCGGGATGTACGGATCTCAAAGGTTGGGAGCCTTGGGTTCGGGTAGGCATGAAGAAAAGTTGTTGGTCTTTGGTGGGTGTAGTGGGCCATAGGCCTGGTTTTAAATGGTCTCAATTGCAGATGTGGTTCGCAGCCACAGTTCTCGCAACCCGTCCAGAAGTTGCGAATCTCCAACGAACAAATGATGCATAATAAAACAAGGATGAAACAAGGATGAAGCAAGGATGAAACAAGGATGAAACAAGGATGAAACAAGGATGAAACGAGGATGAAACGTGGTTGAGACGTGGTTGAGACGTGTATGAAATATGTTCATATCATTTTATTGAGTGTTGTTGGCATGTATGGCCATGACTATTATCACTGTGGGCCCTGCATGAGGGCTGCGCAGCGTGCTACTCCACAGATCTCAGAATGGTCTGATTATTAATGACTTTGAAGTTTCAGAGTTGTTACAGAGTTGTTACAGAGTTGTTACAGAGTTGTTACAGAGTTGTTACAGAGTTGTTACAGAGTTGTTTCAGAACTGTTTCAGGTTGTTTCTTGTGTAATGGGAGAAGTGTGAGTTTGACTTACGGAGTCAATTGGTGAAAGTGAGTATTCTCATGAACCTAATAGACATTTTCATGCTCATCAGCACTACGTATATTTTTTACAGCAGTTTTTTTTTTTTTTTTTTTTTTTTTACAGCGGATAGTATCGAGATTACGTAATTGCATCGATTGATTCATTTAGGTTGGGCAGAGTACTACAGTATCAAACAGTAGATACTGCACTCATGTAGCAGACGGTGGTGTATACACCGAGTACGTGAGTATTCTGAAACACCAAGTAATGCAGCATCATGAATACAGGACCAGTGGAGTCGCAATATAAAAGGACGCATCCCCCACCTAAATTTCCTTACTAAATTATCAACCACTCAGTAGTCAACCATGAGGACATCAAAAGGAGATCTATAAATTGACATATACAACTATTTGGAGAGATTCAGGGATTGTTGTTTACCTGATTGAGATCTATTTCAAATAGACAGAAGTCACGAGGAAGATATTCCTTTTAGGAGATTGAAGAAGCTTTCTGTCAACTCATCAGATAACTCAGCAACTGACTCATGAGTCGACTCATCAGTTTACATCAGTTTACATCAGTTTACATCAGTGTTATGAACAGAACCATTCCTTGGAGTCTGGCCTTGAAAGTCATTAGCTTGATCTTCATAGCTTTTAAGATTACTTTGAACAGGAGTGGTGTTTGATTGTTACTTCAATCTACTTCCACCCATACTAACCTTTACTTATGCCTTAAAGATTTGAGCTGTATATACTTGTGATACTGTCTTTTTATTCTGATCGTCCAAGTCCACCACTCAGGTAATCCACTTATCCAGCCAAGTAGCATGTCTAATAGTATAGTATAATTTAGAGTGTATAGTGTGGAGGTAAGTACAGTAGTATGAAGTAGTATTAGTATAGTAGGATAGTTTAGAGTCGTTAGTATGCTCTCCAGTTTCCACTGCCTATTTCCAATCTACAAACTACTCATATCTTCATGAATATCTGACATCTCTGAGTTAGACACGTGATGAACAGCCTAATTTGGTAGCAGCATACTGAGCTCATAGACCACATCACTTCTGCCTCACTGGGGTCTTCGTATGCGCACATGCCGCACCAGGGTATAAAAGCAGCCCATCCTCACTAAAAAACCAAATACTCACCACACTATCAGAAGTCAACCATAACCATAACCACACCATACACCATACATCCACAGACTGTCAGAATGCAGACTATCAGAATACAGACCATTAGACCGTTAGACCATTAGACTATTAGACTGTCGGACTAAATCATCATGACTCTGGATTAGTCACACTTAAGGCGGGTATTTAAGGGTTTAGGTGTTAAGGGTTTTGTGTTCAGGGGTTCGGGTGTTCAGGCCAGGGGGATGGCAGTTGAGGTGGTGGAGTGGTGGTGGTGAAGTGGTGGGAGAATGAGCCGCGTCGCAGCACTGCATCGTTTTAATAGGCAAGGGCCCACGTGCGCGTACATGTCTCAGGGACCATTAATCAAGAGCCATCGCACACTTTCGTTTTCTTCCCACAAGTCAATGGTCGAGCAAAAAGAGGTGGATCTCAATAAACCGTTGGATGCGGATGCGGAGGCGGTCATCCGCAGAGTGCCGTTGGAACCCCAATTGGCCACTGTGGCTTTGACCTTCCATGGCGACTACTACAGGCAATTGCAGAGTAAATGCAATAGCAGAATCGTGTGGCACCCACTCACCCAGATTTACGCCGTGGTGGTTCTAATTGGCTTTTCCATCTACGCATATGGAGAGCTCTATGAAATCTCCGACTCTATCTCGGAGTTTATCAGGTTGGCCATTCGCAATAAGTACTTGCTCACGTCGTTCTTCCCGGCCCTCATCTTCTTGGCGGGTACAGTTGGACTTGCGAGTTTCATGGTCACCGATGAGTTTAGAGTCATCAGCGATCTGCTTGCCAACGATGCTGTGATGGCCAAGATCTTCCGGTTTCCTTTGAAGATCTATGCCACGGCCAGACCAGAGGATATGGACAGCCCATTCATCAAAAGTGCGTCTGGTAGCACGGATTTCATTGAGTACAGAGGCCAGCCCATTGCAGTTGTTACGGTAATTCCAATGCCTTCGCAATCGACATCCGATACGTTCTGTGTCAAAATCAGCGGGCTTCATGTGAGAAAGTCGTATCGCAAGGCAGGATTGGAGGAGGAACTCCTTGACTACGCCAAGGAGAAAGCCAGGACGCTTTGCCTGAGATACGTTGCAGATAATAACTTGAAAAGCGCCAACATCAAGATTCTCTTGACGGCAGATGCCTTTTCCGTGGACTACAAGCTCGTGGAATTCTACGAGTCTCATGGGTTCGCCAGAAACTCCCAAACCTACAAGATCAACCCATTTGTTGAAGATAATAAGGTGAAGGCACAGAAGAAGATGATGTCTTTGTGTTTCAGATTCTTCGACATCAAAAGAATAACGTTCCAGCTTGAATTGAGCAACTCCTTGAAGCTTGACCCGGAGACAGAGAAAGCTTCGTCCACCACTGGCTTTAGTGGCGCCCTGAAGAACACCAAGAGAAGAAGAGCCAGGGCTTAATTGTACTTGTACATAGAAATAGACGCATCTTAATATATTTATAGGTAGTTTCTAGTCTAGGAGCCCGCCTCTTCTGTAGCTACCAGCAGTCTTGTGTTTATAGATCTTCTTAGCCACCAACACAAGAGCTACCAGTAGAAGCAGGCACGTGACAATCTTCACCAAAGTCCACATGCGTCTGGCCCATCTCCGGACAAACGTAGCGTCGGGGTCTCCATACTTTTCTAGACGGTACGCTCTTTCTCTCTCTTTAATCCTCTGCTCGGCCTTTTTAAGTCTAACCACCGACTTCCGGCTTTTCTTTTGTTTGCGGCCCTGTGCTTCTTTGGTCACTGGTTCCTGTTCCTCTATGAGCTGCTCTAGCTCATCCACATTGTCTATGGCGTCTCCATCCTCCGGCAGGTAGACGCCGAATATTTTATTTTCAATGATATCCACATTTTGGGCCAATTCGCCTGTTTCCGCCGAAAGTCCCAAGTATGGATTTGGCGGAAGGATGACATCCGTCAAGGTGAAACAGTTATGCCACTCGTCCGTCATGGCAGGATTGTAGTTAAGATCCAAAGAAAGGTAACCTTCCTTGGTATGTATGATCCTCAAGCGGGTCAAGCCCGAAGCAGGGTTAACCACGGACTTGGACGTGCACCCAGCCATCTTGGTGCCCATTCCATCCGAGTACTTATCAAAGAAGTACTTCCCCCTGCTACCATGAGCACTGATATAAGGAAAGCTTCCCGAGGGTCCATTTCGGAAAGTATCTATTATAATGGCCAAGCCCTCGAAATTATTTCGAGCGCCGAAAACGTCTCCAATGGGAGACGGCTCATTGATAAACCATATGGCCATGCCATCGGCATGGAGTCCACCGCTGCCATGGATATGGAAGGTGAGTTCCATTTCAAACGACAGAGCCAGAATGGGTTTTTTCGAAAACATATTGCTGGCCTGGTGCTTGGAATTGGACGTGAGACTGATGAACTGTCCGTTCTGGACCACTATATCTCCCGCAAAGTCCCAGTTGTCACTCTTAAACGTCTGCTTGTCCAAATATGGAGACACAATCAGCTGGTCCTTGAGCTCGGCCTTCTTGACCTGCACCTCCTGGGCCTTATTCTGAAACATGTCGTTGATTTGCTCCGGCGAGAAGGCCTCCGTGGGGTCAGACCTAAGGCCAAACCAGTAGATGAACACTAGAGCAACCACTAGTAAGCCACCCACATTGCGCTTGACCTGCGTACTGTACCGAGCCATTGTCCGGATATCAATGACGAAGATGTAAAGAGATGTTTGTACAGAGGTAATTCCTAATGGAAGTGTTCTAGAGTGGATGGAGAGAAGATGGAGAAATGCATGAATGGTGCGCGAAGTCGGGCCCATACAATGTGCTTGCGGTAGATGACCTAACTGCCCCACGCTGCCGTTGCTTCTTAAGGAATGGTGAATGGGTATTGTAAAATAATAGAGATTCTGGAGGAGTTTTTGAATGTTTGTAGGGTTTGTTTTTGGGTTGATTTTTATCTATAGTTGTATCTGGTGAATTTGGTGTGGAATTTGGGTGAAATTTGAGTGAAATTTGTCACGTGACAGGCTACACATTCGAACATAGAAGACAGTAGGAAGAGAGTAGAGAAGAGAGTAGAGAAGAGAGTAGAGAAGAATTAGTAGAGAAGATAACACAGGCTGAAAATGAAACAATGATGAAACAATCAGACAATATCTCTGATCCATTTGCTCATATACTGAGCATAGCTCCACCACCAACTTGTGTCAGTAGCAAACTTGTTCCAAACTTGTCCCAAACAACAATCATGTTCCACTCATAGATGAAGCTGCTTCTGCAAGACTCAAAACGATTTTTTGACTTCTTTCCCTTTTTTCCTGATTTCTTTCCATTTCTATGTACACTCCTCCGTAGGAATCAACGGCCCCCCAAAACCGTCCGTATGGCACTAAACCAAGTCTCCTTCTTCTCGCCCTTGATCTCACTCATGATCCGCTCATAGTATTGGGGGTTCCCCTTGGGCTTCATCAACTTATCGTCAAGCTTGTAGTAGTTTCTGTACTTGTCATTGACCAACTCCCTCAATGAGATGTACTGAAGCTTCAAGTCCTGCTCACTGATACCACTGACGACTTGGGGGTTGGAAAAACGTTCGATCTGAACATCCTTAAATGAGGCGTAGTGGGATAAGCGCTCCTTGGGGAGGGTCTTTAAGAGCGAGAGGATTTTCTCCGTGACCTGTGCTTTTGAAGACATGGTGAAGAGTGAGCAAGTGACAAGGGTTTTTCATTGCCGCGCTATATGCAGGTGATTTAGAAACAGAGAAGATAGGTGGAAAAAAAAGGGATCGAAAATATTGGAGGGATTGGAGGGATTGGAGGGATTGGAGGGATTGGAGAGATAAGGTTGGGCAAAATATATGGGGGCTGAAAAAGGATAAATGTGAAATTGGGGGGTTGAGGTAAGGGTATATGGAATGATGGGTGGTCACATGACAGGCTTAGTATAGATTGCGCAGTGGAATTCTTGACCCATTATTTTTCTGGATCTTAATATAAACTCTTCATCAATGGCTAAGCATACCCCCAGATTGGTGTTCGTCCGCCACGGGCAGACAACGTGGTCCAAATCCGGCCAGTACACCTCGGTCACCGACTTGGATCTCACGCCCTTTGGAGTGACCCAAATGCGTAATACTGGAAAGCAATTGATTGGGTTTACGCCGTTCCACTTGATCAAGCCGCAAAACATTAAGATGTTGATCACGTCGCCACGGACGAGGGCCAAGAAAACCGCCCAGTTATTGATTGAAGGCCTTGAGGAGTCAGTTCGGGAAGCCATTCCCATTTCCGAAGATCCCGACTTGAGAGAGTGGGAGTATGGCGACTACGAGGGCCTCCGCACGCAGGAAATCATTGATTTGCGCAAGCTGAGGGGCCACGAGGCCAACGGCGAGATCTGGAACATTTTCGAGTATGGCTGTGAAAACGGAGAGGACTATTTACATGTGACGGAACGGGTGGATGCATTGATTGGCAAAATCCGTAAGGTGCACGCCGAGGCCATGGAAAAGAATGTTCCGTGTGACGTGGTGTTGGTGGCCCACGGGCACATTCTCCGGTGCTTTGCATCGAGATGGATCGGAAAGCCACTCAACCAGAACCCTAACTTGGTGTTAGATGCAGGCGGTGTAGGGGTCTTGAGTTACCAGCATTGCAACATCAATGAGCCTGCATTCAGCTTGGCTGGCGCTTTTGTTGTGCCTGTCGAAGAAGAAGGCAAGCAGCCATAATCCAAGAACAGCTAGAATAGCTAGAATGGAATGGAACTAGACTCGAATTACAATTGATCTGAAACAAACTTGAAATAATCTTGAAATAATCTTGAAATAATCTTGAAACAAGTATGATGTGATCCCATCAAATGTAATGGCCGTCAAATGTGGGGTCCGAACGCCGCGAGAGCGCACTACGCAACCATTTGCCCGCGGCATTCTCCAAAGATATTCCGTCCTCTTATAAAAAGCACATCTCCACTGGATCAATTGCGGCCACAAAAGACCAATTGTTCAAAAATAAAAGACTAAGAAAAAAAAAGAATAAAAGGAGAAGTAGAAAAAGAAAAGAATAAAAGAAAAGAAAAGAAAAGAAAAGAATAAAATAAAATAAAAAAAAAAAAAAAAAAAAAAAAAAAAAAAAAAATT